>JAJGRW010000865.1:1733617-1948887 GCA_025461045.1 Carex parvula | reverse complement strand
TTGGATTGAATATACAAAAATGATACATATTTTAATTTGTGCCATGATATTCTATTATATTATATGAAATATATTATTGTTGTACATAGCAATGCTTTATTATGGTGATAACATTTTTTTTATATTACACTGAAATAATTTTTTACTATTTGTGGGCAGTTTTATAGCAATGCAAAATTAAAAATGCAGCTTTATAACAAAGATTCTTTTACTATTTTGTACATAGCAATGCTTTATTATTTTTAGTAGATAGGAACAAAATTTATGATACATAGAGTATTTGATACTAATAAAAAAATTTAAAATTTGTGGGCAGGTTTTATTTCTTTCGTTTGTTGTTTAATTTCGGAATTTTTTACTTGATTCTTTGTGGGACTTGCACACGATCCCGGTATAATAATAAAAATCTTTAAGTCTCACTTTATTTGAATGCCACCAAGCAAGAAGTATCACCCTAAAAGCAATATATATACTTACCATACATTCATATACATCATTAATAAGTTCAGAAAAAAGACATGTCAGCATCATTTGAATATATTAATTAAGTTGCTTTAAATACTTCTGACGTAGGTTATTCGATAAAGTAATATACATATTATGCATTTAAATACTAATGTGGAGATTCTATGGAAAAATGTTGAGCGTGAGGACAAAGCTTAAATTAAGAAGATTCACTTGTTATATCTGTACCACGTTGTACCAGTCCACTTAAAACCAAGGCTAGACCATTTCAAAATTTGCAATAAGATCAATCATTTCAAATTACGTACCAACTTGTACCAGTCCAATACAATAGATTTTAAATGCCACACATTGAATTGGCTTTAATATGCAAGGCCCCATATATATTTAGGTGGTTTGTTAGAAACAATGGGGTGGAAACGGATCGGATACTGCCGGATTGGATAGTGGTAAAATCATATCAATTCATATATGTTTTTATTTTTTGGATACGGATATGGGTCGGATATTAAACGTATACAGATACAGATGGTGTATTAAACTTATATGAATACATTGGAAATTAAATGGATACAAATATAATTCGGATATCTAATTTAGATATTGTGATAAAATTAACATGTTTCAATAGTTATTTATTATTAAAAAGTAAAAATAACTTATAGTAGAGAAAAAAATATTTTTCTCATGTTATGACATTACAAATACATATCTCGTTAACAAAACTTAATGCCCAGCATAAACAAACTTTTTATCAATATTTACCAACAAAAATATATTTTTCTTTAATCATATATGATTCTGAAACAAGCGGATAAAAAAATACAGATACGGATAATAATTTGTATCCGAAAAATAAAAAAATATAGATATGGATAATATCTGCATCCAATCAAACTGTATCAGTATTGGTATCTGCATAAGGTGAATCTTAACAAATAAGAGAGATTCTTGAGTGAATCTTAACCTTAGGTGGGCCCGTTAATCCGTTTGGTTTCCAACATGAGACGGGTCCACATGTCAAGTTCAAGACGACATTATTTACTAATTAAAAACCACTTTATGAGCTCTATTTTTATTAGATGGTTACTTTGGGTAGGATTAATTAATGTTCCAAATAGCGAATAAGGGCAACTATATAAAAGCAGCCCAAATGAACGGGCATCATTCATTTGAGTTTTAATTTTTTTGTAGTTGCACAACTGCTGGTTCCGTTGCGTACCAAATTTCTATGCATTGTCAAGTACTCCTTAATTTTGTTTTTTCTTCAATGATTTCATTTTCTCTGTTGACCTCAGGTCAAAATGAAGTTCAGTAAAATGTCCTTTTGTCAATATATCAACAAGTTTATTTGGATGTTTTAGTAGAATCAATTAGCAGATAGGGGTCAACTTTGGAAAAAATATTGGATCAAGCCAGAAGTTAATATGTAAATTTGTTTTTACATGAAAAATTAAGAAACAGGGGAACAGACCATTATAGAGAATTAGTTTTAAGTAATTTTACTATTTCAAAATTCTGTGTATTAGAGAATCATTCACATCACAATCATTTATTTTAAACCAAAATAATTACTTAAGGATAACTTAATTAGGATCAAGTGGGGCTGCCTGACCACTCTCCATGTTACTGCATGCAAGTAATGTAGATGGCATTGGAAGATTTATTTAGGTGAATTAACAACAGTTTTTGGCACAATTCTATGCGACTCTATTAATTAATTGTACACTTTACAATATTAATATATTAAATCACCTCCTTATTAGGGATTAGTTTCCACCAATCACATATATAAATCTCACTTTTTATTTATACATGTATACATAAAATACTTTGTTCTATTCTTCTTACTCCAACTCTTTCATGTAACCAGGAATCATCCTTTAACAGGTTTGCTTGAAGAGGACGATAAATACCACAAATTATACATCTTACAAATTGTTTAAACACATACATAAATACTTTGTTGCATTATTCTTGGTCTGATTCTTTCGTGTACCAGGAATCATTTCTCTATGGCTTTGCTTCTAGAGGAGGATCACCAGGTTGACAATGATACTGCTGATTGCAGGGTCGTCCAGTGTAAGGGTTGCCTCGGGGAGATGGTTTATTTGGATTTAATGTTCTCCCGCTGATTGCTGAAAATGAGGAAATCACAAAGTATATTTGCAACTTTTAATTTACTATTGAAATAAATACAAAATATATCTCGCTAACTTTATCTGTTACTAAAATTGTCAACTCACCACTTAATTAAAAGATACCGGTTCAAGTGTCATTGAATTGTCATGTAAATTAAAGTTTGAATACATCCTTTAAAAAAGAATATACCAGCTATTAATTAAGAAAGAGAGAGATTACTTACTACCATCCTTGCTCTCTTCCAGGGTTCGAGCAGCCTCAGTAGAAGGCAATATGAACGAGCTAGTGAAAAATAAGAAGAGAATGCAGAGAACTGGGAGAGCTTTTGTTGATGACATTTTTGGAATTTATTTTATCCTGCTTTGTTTTATGATGCAGCTGGTACCTTCCAAAGATTCATTCCTATATATAGACTTTCCAAGGCAATTATTGCAATTAAATAAAAATAGATATGGATACGATTCAGCTATTATCTGTCTCTATCCGATCTATATACACCTCTAGACATTTCTACTATGAAATTTCTTCCGTGGACCTCAGGTCAATGCAACTTTTCAGCACACTTGTCGTTAGTTATGTTGCATTTTTCATTTTTTGGTGATGCATGAACAAATCAGGATCTTTTGTAGTTTGACAACGATTGAAATCTTAATTTGTTTGGAATAGTTGACTGAAGACATATCTCTCCTTTAGATAGGGTGGCAAGGGATGGCCTGTAATTTTTCTCTACAAGTAAAAATGGTTGGACCATTATTTTTCTTCATTCCAATTAGATATATGGTAGATTTACACAAATTATTTGTACGGACTTCCAGTGTTTATCTCCAAGTTTGATGTGTCATTGTAAGTAAATGTAGATCTGGAATAAAGTTTGATGTCCCATTGAGCCTATTTTTTTTTTTTTTTTTTTTTTTTTTAAGGAGAGAGTTCGAGAGTAGAGGGAATAAAGAGTAGTTCTATAGGTATAGTGTACTAAGGTGTTTTATTCTGGGTATAGATGTCCAAAATTTTTATTTATAACATAGTTAAAAAAAAAAAATCAAATAACCATCGTTTCTGGAAATTTCGAATTTCACCACGGCTGCACTTTACCGGTGTGGACCCATTTCAGGGAGGCCGCACAATGCCAGTGCGGAGCCTGAAATGGGTCCGCACAACACCGCTGCAGACCCAGGGCCACACAATCCCGGTGCGGACCCTGTTATTTTTTTTTAATCAGAAATGTAAAGTTTGATTAGGATTTTGTTTTGAAAGTTGTTTAATTGTTTGTGTTTCAAATGTCATCTAATCTGAAATTTTTGTTCGTTTGTTTGATAAAATATAAAGAAACATTGCAATAGAACAATGAGACATATAAAGAAGCATACAATAGAACAATGCTAATGTTATCATACATTATAAATACGTCTAATAAATCAAAAATAAACAACGTTTTTACGAATACAATTAAAAATAGATAAATATCCCATCCATTGATAGACTCTCAACCTGCAAATGTATGAAATAATGACTGTTAAATCTGATTGTTTCAATATTTTATTAGAAGTTGAAATTGATTAGTAAAAAAAAAACTACCTCGTGCACCTCGAGCAGCTCTGTTTTGTCTTTCCTGTGTATCTCGGCTGGCTTGGTGTCCTCTTCTCCTATTATTTAGAACATCCATCCATATCGGATTTCGGTTGTGCCGTCTTCTACCCAATGAAACATTTTTATCCTCTGGAACAAGGATAGGGCCATCGTGTTCAGGCCATTCTGATTGATTTTCATACACATGCCATTCAGCCCTCCATGTGTTGATCAGTGTCTGAATGTGGTAGTAGTGACTTACAAAGATGTTAGGGTTGATGCCTCGGAGACAACACACGGACAGAACATGAGAACACAGTATTCTGTCCAATTGAGGCTTTTGGCACGTGCAAGTTACTGTGTGATCATCCCTGATTATCACCGTATATTAGAAATTGGCCTTGGTAAACCGGCCAGAATCGTCAGGTATGAAAGCGTGAACTCTCTCTTGTGTGGAGGTTACCTCGAACTCGTTGTAGTTGCCAAACATCCCAAGCGTCTTCATTTTATCGGACTTCTCAAACCGTTTGTTAATCAGCTACGAAAAATTAAAAAATAATGAAGAAGTCAGATTTTTTTAACGATGTTCAAAAAAATTATGAAGAAAAAACTATAAATAAAATACCTGATGCACACGACACGAGAACTGTTGACCTTACTGGCTTCAAATTCCGCTTTGGCCCTCCTTTGCGCAAACCATGTGAGACATTTGTAAAATGTGTCTTCAATTATTGCTGCCACCGGTAACTTATGAGATAACCTGAAGACATTATTTAGTGACTCGGACCCGTTTGTAGTCATAATTCCCCAACGGTAACCACCGTCCAGTGCTTGGAATATCTTTCATGGTTTCGAGCACTCGTTCTCATCTTGATCCAAATATTTACCCACACCGTCCAGCCAATTGAAGGCAATGTCACACACATTCCCCATTGCTTGCATTCCTTGCTCGTATCTCCTCATCTTCCTCTTAGCCACACATATCCTAAAAAACTGGATTGCTGTATCACTGCAACCGTTCTTGTTCATGTTCTTGGCTATGTGAGTAGCACAAAGACTGTGAACACATTTGTTGAGGCATTTTTGTCGGCCTATTATTTTGGTGTAGACCGGCGCGAACGTCTCTGCAGATACACTCCCTCCCTCGAATAGGTAAAGGGGAAGAAGCTTATTGTTTGATTGTGGGGATTCTTTTCCTTCCGACAGGCGCAAGCCCCTGCCGTTAATTACCCTGGATAGTACCCAGGAACCTCCGATTAAGGGGCTAGACGAAATGACATGTTAGGGTAGGGTATCTGAAGTGCAATCAAGAAGAGAGGGCGATACTGAATCAGAGGGGTAGTACTGATTCAACCCTCGAGGGCATACTAACAGTGTATGCCTAGTATTTACTAGGGCTTTTGTTTAATTTGGGGTTGCCTATTACATGCAAGGGCTTTAGCTGGTTTGAGGGTGCCTAGGGTTTTCTAGGGCTTTTGTTTGGGGTGCCTGTTTCATGCAAGGGCTTTAGCTGAACATATATATTATGGGCGACACCGAACTACGTGAGTGGGTGCCTGGAACACTTCGACAGCCTACGGGTCGGACTGACGCAGAGGGTTTAGACAAGGGCGTATCATATGCCCGTGGTGTACGTAGGATTTTCCTTCCCTTGGGGGTGCCTGTTTCATGCAAGGGCTTTAGCTGAACTTATGTATTTGTTGGGGTGGCATGGAAGCCTTTGAATTTGGGTGGCGTAGAAGCCTTTAGTTTGAGGTGGCGTCAGAGTTTTTGATTTGAGTTGGCGTGGGAGCCTTTGGTTTTGGTCGGCGTGGGAGCCTTTGGTTTCGGTCGGCGTTGAAGCCTTTGTATTTGGGTGGCGTGGGAGCCTTTATTTGACTTGGCGTGGAAGCCTTTGTATTTGGGCGGCGTGGAAGCCTTCATTTGACTTGGCGTGGAAGCCTTTGGTTTAGGTGGCGTGGAAGCCTTTGGTTTCGGTGGCGTGGAAGCCTTTGAGTTTGAGTGGCGTGGAAGCCTTTGGTTTTAAGGTTTAAGTCTACTTTGTTGAATTGGGTTGGCTTGCTTGGAGTTTGATTTGATTTTTTTCTAGGTTGGTTTTGGGTTTGACTTGGGCTTGATTGCGGTTCTTCGGTTCGCTTTGAGTTTGTTGGCTTGATTTATTTAGTTTATTTAGATATGTTTGGTGTGTTTGATTTGGGTCTTATGTTTTTTTTTTTTTCGTATTTAGTATAGGTTTTGGGTTGGCCTTGGGTTTAATTTTGAATTTATGTAGATTTTTTTTGGGTTTGGTTCGATCTTCATATTTAATGTCGGTCTGGGTTGGTCTTTTGGTTAAAGTTTTCGATATAGACTTGTTTCGGATTTGTTTTACACTCGGACTAGGATGTGATTTGTGTAAGGATGCAGTCACTCGGTTTGAGGAAGATGTTTTGGTCGCTCACTGAGATTGACTTAATATATTTCTAATTTTCTTTTGTGTCTTCAAGAACCGTGAGAACGAGACTTAGAGGCCGTGTCATTAAATATAGCATTTATACAACTTTGATCAGAAATTGTACCGACGACTTTATCAATTTTTCTTTTTTAAAAGCGATATAAGTTGGCATCTCCATAGCAAAACGGCATATGACATATATGTTTGAATTAGTTGATCCTAGTCACATTATTTTATCCTCCAGAGTAACTTTGATTGGCTAATATACATTCATCCATGATATACTCAAAGCACCAGAGCATCACCTTATCACGTTACATGTCATTTCATATTCTCCCTTTATTATTATATTATATTTTTTTGTGTACATGTACGAACATACAAAATTTCATATTTCTCACGTCCTGTCAGGACTCTATTCAACCGACACTTCTTCATTTGACTTTTTTTTTGTTATAACATTTCTTATTTTTATCTTTTCATCCAAGCTGTATTTCAGCAGCATAACGGTCTCAATTTGATTCATTCGAGTATTATTTTCACGTCTAATGAAGAGGGAATTTTGACAGCATTTCTGCTTAATTCACACTCATCATTAGCATGATTATGGCATCCTACGCGCACCGAGTGCTTCGGATCCTGTTTTTTGTTGGCGCTCTACTCCACCGAGTGTTTCGAGCCCATTGAATCGCCCTACCGGCACCCTACACGCACCAAGTGCTTCGAGTCCGATAGTAGCGAGTGTTTGTGTAATTTTACCCAACCGGCACCCTACGCGCACCGAGTGCTTCGAGTCCGGAAGTGGCAGTGAGGCGTTTCAATTATTTTTGTTATTTTTTAGAATATTTTCATGAAATCCATAAGGAGAAAAACATAGATAAGAGGATAAAGGGAAGAAAAGAAAAGAAAATATTCACATCAAAATCAATGCCAACATCATCCTCTTTTATTTTACCTTTTTTACTCGTCAGAGAAACTTGAAGTATGTTTTTTCGTATTATCTTCTCTCAATCTCACTATTTTTTTGTTGACTTTTATCTCTCTGCTCAATTTTTCTATCTCAATTTGTGTATAGTTTTGACTCCTCTCTCCCGGTCTCTCTGTATTTTCTGTATTCCTTGGTCATTCTTTTATAGCACCGGAGCAAGGCACTTTCGCTGCCTAAGATTATGCTTCTCAAGTTAATTCAGCCAGGTGTGCGGCTCTTTTAAGTCTCCAATATTTCACAATCATTGTTATAATCATATACATTATTATATTGGATTACACCGTTATAGCAATGGCGGCGGGCATGCTTCAGTTTCTTTTTTTTTTTCTTTTTGTTAACGGTGTTAGAATTGTGTATGGTGATAAGTACCGTTAAGGCCTTTAAATCTTAAAATAATATTCCCTGCAGAATTTATCTTGAGAGATTGATTTCGGTCAATGAGAAATTCATGTTGACTATGGGCTTCCATTCCATGATGATTATTATAATAATTTTTTTTTTGTACCGTTATGATGAAGTGTTTTGTTATTATTTTTTTTAATGATTTGAGGAGCATGACAAATTTATATTTACGACTTAGATTTATCTTTACATTTATTTATTTATTTATTTTTTGTGTTGTTGTTGACGGCAACGTGTATAATCATTTACAACAGTGATAAATATTATTTAAAGTGTGGATCCAGTTATCAAATTTTGTGAGCAACTCAAGCAGGATTTGTCGCTCGTGGAATGACTCCTGCCAATGAGAAATCATTTTTTTTATTGATGGCGTCATTTCAGCGAAGATAATTATAATTAAGTTCATTAAACTCAAAGAGTGATTTGGGCAGCATCTATCGTTCGAGGAGTGATTTTCGAAGTGAGGATGAATTTCTTTTATTGACAGTAATAAGCATTGTCAAGGACGTTAAACTCAGCATTTATTGTCAGAGCAATTTCAGTACGCACCTCAATGGACTTAAGACTTCTTGTTAATGGGCTCAAGATAATTATAGATATTCATAGATCATAATGCGGCCCATCTTGGATTGAGCAGGCTCATGTGACTTATTTGATATTTCAAAGATTTCCACGTATAGCCCTTTAATTAAATTAATATATGAAGGCCTTGACCCAATTAGAGGAGCTGAATTGAATTAATTATTTTTTTTTTATTTTGTATTGTGTTGCATTATTTTTATTGAAGAATAAATGTCACGATTAATTCATTTGTGTTGGATCTGCGTCATTGCCGTATTTTTAGACTAAAACAACATTGATCCTCATCCTCATCGTTCTACCCCAGATGATCTTGTCTGAACACCTTCTTGATACCCTTTCCCCTATCAGTGATGACACATATGAATCTGGAGCGAATTACATTGCGGCGCTACCATTGCATGAACCACGCACAATCTTCGAACTCTCTGATTATACCAGTGAAAAAGCCAACGAGAGGAGCTAGTTTTCTGCATCGTACCCGGTTTGCAATCAATAATTTGCATGTGTTAAAACAATCAAATTAATTTCATAAGGGCCGAAATGAACTAAATTAAATAAAGTTAAAACAATTAAATTAGTTACCTTTATACCGGCCTAACACGAAACATGCATCAACGGTGATGACTGGTCTGATATGTTGAAAAGCAGCTATGCACGGTCAAAATGCCCAAGCCGCCCTATGAAATACTTGTATAGTCCAGATTTACCAGTAGAAAATGAGGTCACCTCAAAAATATTTTTGTCAATAAATAAAAAAAAATAAGTTCAATTGTTGATTAACAATCAAATGACATAAAAATGAAGGAACAATATACCTTGGGTTGTTTCTCTTGATTGCCTCCAACAATGAAACTATAAGAGCGTATGACCCCTCCTAACTACCAAATTGATGGACAATTACTAACTCACGGCCACGCCACAGTTTGTTATACGCTGGTATCTGACCGTTGTATCTTTCAGCAACAACAATCCTGACAGCTTGAATACTCAAATCAACATCGTTTCTCATGTGAGCCGATATACACTCGGCAACCATCCTAGCCGACAACTGTGCGTGATATGTTCTTGTCGCATCAGCGTGACATGAATATTTTGTTGGGCACTTGGAGACACGCCATTGTGTACCATAACTGGTGGCCTTTGCGAGTATGTAACCACAGTAATTGTCCTTGCACTTGAACCTAATTCTTGTGGTGTTGCTGTGCGTATTCCTTATCTCTTTGTTGCAAAGGATGTGAAACCTGGCAATTGTGCTCTTCATTTGCTCTTTTGAGTCATACGTTTGTCCCTCAGACAATTCATTCTCATACTCTGCCCTCCTTCCAAACAAACCCGAATTTGCTTCCATAAACCCAGATGTGTCATTGAAAGCTGAAATCAGGTGCCTGAAACCCGCGATCCATTATCCGAAACCCGCAATCCATTATCCGCGATCGATCCTGAAAGTCCGCTCTCGTCCAAGAACAGGCCCGGTATCTTCCTCATCACTATGATCGCTCATACCCTTAGGATCAACATGACTCCAATTTTCCTCTGTCTCTAGTAATTTCGGATCCACTGTTTCATCGGTTTCATCCGGATCACAAGATTGACCCCAATGAGCGGTCCGACTAGATGAAAGCCGGTCAGGCTGTGGTGGGGCTCAATGGAAGGCCGACTACTGGAGGGTCGATCCCTCTGAACTGGGGCCCGACGACTAGACGGTTGGTCAATTTGGACAGGGAACCGACCAGAGCCGGATGAGTTACCCCGACTACGATCCTGGATTAACCTCACAACTAGGTTGGAATGCCAGGCTCTGGTAACCTCCACATATAGGTCAATTATCTTGTATGAACCCCAAAAAACTTATGGTTTGGTTGTACAATACCTACCAGACTCTCTCATTTTGAATTGAAAAGAGTTGGAACCAGGTTTGTGCTGAACTAGTTGGCATGCTAATTATGACATCAATTTTAAGGTCATACTGACCCTCATCCAACCCCAAATTCTGACATATACTGGATTTAAGTCCCACATAATCAGTACCCGGCAATACCGGAATCACAGTAACAGGTCCGATACTATAGTAAACCCATTAGGTCCTGTTAAAACATCCCCACCAGTATAGATGGATACCATAAGAGTCATTTTTAATCCAATACAGAAGAAACCTAAAATTAAAAATTAACTAAATTAATTATTCTAAATTAATATTAACCTACTAAAAATAAAAATAAAAAATTGAAAAGAAGAGAGAAAAAATTACAGATCAGAGATCTAATCTAGGAGAGAGAATGTGTGAGAGTGTGGAATAAATTTCGCTTGAATTTCGGCTATAAAGAACAGGGTCCGCACCGGCATTATGCGGACCCATTTAAGGATCCGCACCGGCATTCTGTGGCCCCGCTGAAATGGGTCCGCATAATGCTGGTGCGACCGTGGTGAAATTCGAAATACCCAGCAACGATGGTTATTTGGTTTATTTTTTAAACTATGTCATAAATAAAAGTTTCGTTATAGATGTAGATCAGGAATATAAATACTTACTCTAGCATGGAGTAGAAAAGATTAGAGGTATGTAAATATTTATGCCTTCTATTCTAGCTGTGACTTCAGCTGTAAGTACTGCTTTGTAAACACTTTATTTCTAATTATTAATACAATTGTTAGTGGGCAAAACACCCATTAACCTTTGTCAAATTCACAGCAGCATCACAGAAAAGAGGAACGGACCCTTATAAGAATTGGATTTAAAAAATAAATACTTTTTCCAAATTCTGTGTTGTAGAGAATCATTCACGGAGGTGAGGTACAGCAGAGTGTATGATACATCACAATTATTTATTTCAGCCAAACTTTTCTGCTTGACCTCTCTCCTTGTTACTGCATGCAAACCTATGTAACTATTAATTGTACGCATTACACATTAATATATGAAATCCCCTTCTCGGCACATATATATAATTCTCACTTATTATTTATACAAGTACATAAATACGTTGTTGCATTCTTCTTGCATGCTCTTAATCTTTCATGTAACCAGGCATTATTCTTCTAGGGTTTTGCTTCAGGAGGACAATTTGTTCTATAATACATATTGCACTTTGGTCTATTGTAAGACCTGCCGGGGTTGCGTGATGGAGGCTTTGGCTGTAATACTCCCGGGCTGAAATGAAAAAGTAGATTTGTAATTTTAAATCTAATTACTAATGAAAGAAAATTTCAGCTTGCTACTTAATTAGTTAAGAGCAAATTCAAAGATACAGGTTCGAGTTTCTTTGAATTATAATGTCAATTAAAGTTTTAATACTTTTTTTGAACAAAAAAAGTATATACACCAGCTATTAATTAAGAAAGAGAGAGATTACTTACTACCATCCTTGCTCTCTTCCAGGGTTCGAGCAGCCTCAATAGAAGGCAATATGAGCGAGCTAGTGAAATTTGTTTTATCCTGCTTTGTTTTATGATGCAGCTGGTACCTTCCAAGAATTCATTCCTATATATAGACTTTCTACTGTGAATTTCTACTATGAAATTTCTTCCATAGAGCTCAGGTCAATGCAACTATTCAGCACACTTGTCGTTAGTTACGGTGCATTTTTCATTTTTTGGCGATGCATGAACAAGTCAGGATCTTTTATAGTTTGACAACGATTGTGATATTAATTTGTTGGAATATTTGACTAAAGACATATCTCTCCTTAGATAGGGTGGCAAGGGATGGCCTGTAATTTTCTCTACAAGTAAAAATGGTTGGACAATTATTTTTCTTCATTCCAATTAGAAATGGAAAAATGGTTGGAAAGCTGAACAACGGCATGACAAAAATGGAAAAAAAATTCAATTGAACTAGTTAGAGGATTGATTCGGGGATGATGGCTCGGGGGCCATAACATTTCTCAAATAGATATCGATACGATTTAGCTATTGTCTCTGTCCGTATCCAATCTGTTTACACCTCTAGCAAGTGTATTGCAAAAACACTGCATGCCCGGTACACATGCTGGCACGCATGACTAAGGACACGGCACATTGGCACAACATGGCACGTCTTGTTAGACGTGTCGTGTCCTTATCTTTGTTTTGGCATAATTTTTCTAAAATCGATACATTTAAACACGGACATCTCTAAACATGGGTACGGCATGGCACGTCTAAGTACTGGCATAGCATGTCAAGACACGGATACGACACGACACGTTTCAAAATAAAATTTCAATTTTTTTTAGTCCTTAGTAATATTTTCTCAAATTGTACCAAAACAAAAATACTACAAAATATTTAAATAAAACTAAAATTTACAAAAAAAAATATAATTTAATTTATTTCTGATTTTTTGAACATTAACACACATTTTTAAGTAACAAATTATCAAGATCTAAAAAAAACTAGCACTGGTATGTCCTAAGTACCGGCACGACATGTAAAAGCATGTCATACCAAACTGTGTTGTGCCATTAAATGTGTTGTGTTCATCTCCGGTATTGTCCAGCATGCACCTCTAGACACTTCAATGTGTTAGCACGGCATAGCCTCATTTCAGGAACGCCAAAACACGGTACGCCGAAACACTAGTTCGGTATGGCCGCAATACCCTACTCTTGGCCTTTCAACTATGATATCTTTTTAGTTTACCTCTAGTCAATGCAACTTTTGAGCATGCTTGTCAGTTAGTTATGTGCATTTTTCAATTTTTGGCAATACATAAACAAGTCAGGATCTTTTGTTGCTTGACAACGAATTGTGATTTTAATTTGTTGGAATAGTTGACTGAAGACATTTCTCTCCTTCAGATAGGGTGGCAAGGGATTGGCCTGTAATTTTTCTCTACGAGTAAAAATGGTTGGACTATCTTTTAGTGTTTATCTCCAAGTTTTGCGTCTGATTGTAAAACAAATGATATCAAGCAGATGCAAATCAGCTGGGCCGGACCAATTGGTGTGATACTGTGGAATCTTTGTCATGTTAACAATAGCAGAATAACATTTTACTATACTCTAAGCTAACGGTACTAGCTATACATTATAATTATCCAAATAACACAGATATAAGGTATCTTTTTACAATACACGATCCCTTGCCTCATGATATTATTAATAATATACAAAGTAGATATGTGTTATCTTTTATTATATTTGTTTCTTGGTCTCTTAAGTAAATTATTAATATATAACTGAATTTTAGTTATATTATATGTATTATAATTCTACTTTACTGGAGCCATAACATATCATTGAAAAAAAATAATCTACTTTATTTAAAAGAAGCACCATATCATTATAAATATCAAGGGACGATTTAAGTAGAAAATATCAATTTGTATACTTTATTTATATTTTTTATAAAGACAGTAAAGAAAAGGTAACCTTTATTAATTTTTTTATTGATCAGACATTAGGTGCCCATTTCCTTTAATTAGCCCAGTGGCCTGATTGCATCAATTAGAACACCTTCATAATCCATCTGAACAGATTAAATGAAAAGATAAATAGTTGAGTGACGTGGTGCAATGCTTCTTAGCCTTCATAATCCACTTTCATAATTTGATTTGGACATAGTGCATTGCTTCTTAGCCTTTGATTTCATAACTTCTGGAGAAGAATTTCCTGTTTTGGATGCTTCCAGCGGTTGAGTGACGTGTGTCCTAGGGACCATCAACTTTTCAATAGTTGTATAAGCTATTTTATGATGTATCGGCGGTACACCGAGCCGAAAATATGCTTGCCTCGATACCTGTGCCGTAGTCAATGAGACAAGGACAGCAAGTGTCGCAGCATTCTCTGCTCCTTAATGTGTTCCGGGATGCAATACACCTTCTCAGTAGCCAATTTGGCGAGTCCAGGTTATATTCAACTCCAACCCTATCTCACTTGTGTGTCAATTCAATTTGAACTTCCCTTGTCAAATTGACACTTTCATTTGTCTCTTCGTGGTGTGGGAGACATTCCTTCGAGCTCCCAAGTTTCAATTTTGGTTGAACCAACCTATTTGCATTTTGTTTCTCATTACTATTTGGTCAAAATTCGACTTAACGAGAGATCTCCTTTTGTGAGGTTAAGCAGACGAGAGTAGAGGAAGCAGTGTCTTATCGGCTCCAGTTGAGCTCAGGCTTTAATTCCCTTCCTCTCTATCGAATTTCGTGGTTTAAGATAGCTCCTGGCGTGAGGACAGGGAAGAAGAAAGAGCTGACATGGTGGGTCCCCTTGTCGGCGACCCATTTCTTTTAAATTCAACGGCCCGCACCACTGGTGGTTTGGTTTAGGTGCGCCTGTTTCACGTGTGCCATGTACTAGACTTAAACTCGGTGTAGATGTTCCTGGTGCACGCAATTTGAATAGCGTTGAGGTGTTGTCGACTAGATTCGACTGGTGTGTGAGCACGGTTCATGTGGATCGCGCTGCTGACAGTTGGTGCACCAAGCTTAATCTCATTAAACCCAGTCTGTCTATTTCTTGAACCCAGCGAAAAACATCATGGTTCACTGATTTGTGGGTCCCCTCTGGTCAGAGCGCCTTTGCGTATCGCAAGTTGTACCCAAAGTGGCTTATGGTATTGTTTTTCCAAGTACAGCCCGCTGTTTGCACCCAGGAAGGTATCTAGCACTTGTTTTATTTGTGGAAAATTAATTTCTTTGAGATTTTGCTTGAATTTTATATTAAAATTCATGGTCTAAAATGTAGAATATTACCATGAATTTTAATATAAGAAATTGAATTTATTTAGATGTGCCCATGTACAAAATTGGTACCTTTCAAGCGTTTTATTTGTTCAAAAATTGCTAATTCATAATTGTAAATTAAATAGCAACTTTTTAGGATACAACAGTGCAATGCATTTTACATCAAATGAAGTAACTAACACTTAAATATATAGCAACAAACAATCCATACAACAAAGATGAGCAAATAAAAAAAGGATTAAACCAAATATAACAGGTAGATCGATTTTAGCGCCACATTTTATAAGGTGAAGAGAACATCCATCATGAATTTGCGTGGACGATACATGGCTTCGAGAGGAACAGCCTTTGAAAGAGTCAAACCAGAACCTTCACTCGTGTCTATGAGTTCATCTCCAATCCTTTGCCAATCAAAGCACTGAATGAGGGTCCCTAACATAAGTCCGATTTCGCATATCGCTAGGCCTTCAGCCGGGCACCTCCTCCTTCCCATTCCAAACGTTATCGTCTTCTTGGTTTCTGTTTTACCACTTTCAAATCTCTCAGGCATGAACTTGATCGGCTCGTCCCACAGACTCGGGTCTCTGTGAATGTGATAAGCATTGACCAAAAGCATTGTACCTTGTGAAATTTCGTACCCCCGATAAAAACATTTTCCCGAGATTCGTGTGGTACGAGAAGCGGGCCACCGGGATAGAGGCGGAGCACCTCATTGAGGATGCAAAGAAGATATGGCAGGTTGGGCATATCAGATTCTAGAACGAGCCGCTTGTTACCGACATGTGCATCGATCTCAGCTGATGCCTTCTTGAGTACGTCAGGATTGTTTAAGAGAAGAGTGATTGCCCATTCTACTGTATTGGATATGATATCAGTTCCTGCTTGCAATAAGCTCTGTAATAGAAGTGGTAATGTCAGTTAGCAAACAATAAAAAAATCAGAATAAGTCATATTTAGTAAAAGAACAAATCATATTTATTTTGGAGGATTTAATATTTTTAAATTTTTTGTTCTAACTTCTAAGTATATATAACAATGAAAACAGCAGTCCATTATTACTCACCACTGCAATTATCTGGATAGTTGCATCGTTGTATTTTTCCGGGTTCTCCTTCTGCAGCTCGAGCAAATTTGCGATCATGCTACCTTTCTTTTGGGCTCCTAGTTTCCGATGCTCGTCGATGAGCTTCTGTGCCATTTCTTTGTTCAAGTCAGCCAAATGATTTAGCTTCTTGGTCGCTTTTGCCATGCCAAGAAACTTGAGAATTGGCAGGTAGTCCTCTGTATTTGAACCGTAGGCCAAGGAAAAGAACTCCTCCACTGTCTCTCTGAACCTTTTGGTCTCTTCCAAATCCTCAATGTTGTCTCCGTAGAACCTTTTGCCAGCAATCATTACCATCATCACATTAACAGATAGCTGAAAGAGCTTCTCCTTGAGATCAACTTTCTCAAAATAACTCAAACCCTTTGAACCAGCAGAATCATTCCAGGAACGAAAGAGTCGGCAGGCCATGTCATGAACCTCCCCGACTCTAACATCTGAAGATGCGTGCAGCCGCTGTGCAGAGAAAAACTCTGTAACTGCAATCTGGCGAACATTACGCCAATGTGGTCCATAGTTGGCTACGGCGATGTGATTGTAGTCGAAGGTGGCGTGTTTCATAGATGGCACATGTGGTCGGTTGGCGAAAGCCATGTCATAGGTAGTGAAACATTGCTCGGCCAAGGTGCGAGAGGAGATGACAAGGACGGGCCGGGAACCGAATTTAAGAAAGGTTGCTGGGCCGTATTTTTCAGATATGGAAGCCAGAGTGTGGTGGAGGGGTTTCTTTAAGAGATGGAGGTGACCGATTATCGGGAGTGCCGGTGGGCTCGGTCGGAGTTTTTTGTTCTTGCTATCTTTAGTGTGAGAAAGAAGCTGTTTGATGAAGAGAAGGACAGCAAGGGAGAGGAGAATGCTTTGGTAAATGAAAAAAGCCATGGCTTTTGCTTTTAGGTGTGAGCTTGTATATATCAATATATGTTTTTTTTATAAATTCGAATCAGGAGGCCGGGAGTATTTATGGGTGGTCACAAACCTTAATTCGTTCTTGGAGAGAATTCAGAAAATGTATCTTAATTTGTAAGCATTTGTAAAATGTTGTCCAGAAATCTATCATCTAGTTTGGACCATCAAAACTGATCACGTGTTTCTTATTTAATTTTATATTTGTGAGCTACACCACATATCCTTATTCAATTTCAATTTATTAGCTGCACCACATATTCTTTTGTACGATCCAAGCCACTGAATGACAACTTATCACGTGTTTCTTATGAGCAAAAAGAGCTTGAAAAGGAAATAAGCCAAAATCTCTATCATCTAGTTTGGACCATAAAAACTGATCACGTGTTTCTTATGTAATTTTATATTTGTGAGCTACACCACATATCCTTTTGTACGATCCAAGCCACTGAATGACAACAGAGCAAAAAGAGATTGAAAAGGAAATAAGCCAAATCTCTATCATCTAGTTTGGACCATTCAGAAAATGTTGTCCAGAAATCTATCATCTAGTTTGGACCATTCAGAAAATGTGTGCCCCATAATCCAATTAAAATAATTGAAGGATTGTACTCTATAGTTCCTAAAATTTCACACTTCACTTGTACCTAGCAAGCTTTTTGTAACATCCCGAAAAATTAAGTCATTATTATTTATGCTTACAATATTTTATATAAACTATTGAATATTCTATATTTGTCTTCGTGAGAAAAAAATGATTATAAATTAAGTAATAAAAAATATATTAACATATTATATTTTAGCATTTTAATGTTACAAATAGTAACCGTAAAAAATTTGTAATAACCGGATTTATTTTTATTTATATCCGTTTCAATTAAAATAAAAATAAAAATAAAGAAAACCAATCATTTAATTTTAAAACCCTTTCGTTGCATGTGGCTCCCAAGCGCTCACCCCCTCTGAAATCCTTTTTCAGCCGCTCATGTCATCCACTCGTTTCAGAATTCTAACGAATCAAATAAATAAAGAAACTCAAACAACATTTTAATTATTCTCTCTTCCGAGAAAACAAAATCAAACAGAAAAAGAAAAGTTAGAAAACAAAAATATTACGATGAAAAATTTGGTATGCCAATATTGTCATTCCAATATTGTACGATCGATTCGCTTCATTGTTTGTGCGTGCTTGATATGCCAAAATATTGAAGGGGTATGCACGGATATTGACGAGGACAATTTTCCTATTTCCTTGAACAATAACGGTTTCCTTCTCTGTATTACCCTTTTCTCTTGCTCTCTCAGTTCCGCAAGAATCATGGGAAAATTAGCCGATTTTGACGTGACTCAGTCGAGTCGGACTGGAATTGGCTGGAGGTTGACAAATTGTTGTAATGTGTTACTAAAATAGACAAGGGTGTACAGCTGTTGATAGGGGTGTCAATGGTACCTTTTTAGCCGTTTACCCGACCCGTATCATATTCGATAAGGCGGGTATGGGTAAGATTTTTTTTTCGTTAACTTATTGGGTATGGGTATGGGTAAGAAATTTTTTTCGTTAACCAAATGGGTATGGGTATGGGTAATGACTGTTTCGTACCCGTTACCCTATAGGGTAATTAAAAAATCTAAAATTATATATTTTCAATTCCATATAGATTTACTCTTCCATAATTCCATTTCGGTGCCTCTAAAACTGCTTGTTTTTCTATTGCCAAGTTTGAATACTTGGTAATTGATATATTTTTCCTTCTCTTCTTGTTTTATTTTCTTTTTACTCCATTGTATGAATGGAAGGTAAAATCTGCAAAAATCTGGGCTAGGTACGTTTCTCACGGATATATTCAAAAAATATGCCAAACATATTATTTTTATTTACATGTTTTGTTATTTATTAAATAATTGAATTTGTTCGAATAGATATTCGTGTTTTTGAATTTTCTTGATTTATAAAAAATAATTTAGTTAGAATTGATTGCATATTTATTTATTTTTTATTAGTAATGCAATTACATATGTGTGAAATGAATGAGTTTTTGATGTTCTATTTGTAAAATATAATAAAATTTATTATTATATTTGTAATATCCGTTATTCACCCGCTACCGTTTCGTTACCCGATAATATTAACGGGTAAGGGTAGGGTAGGGTACAGTCAATTTTTAATGGGTAAGGGTAGGGTAGGGTACAGTCAATTTTTAATGGGTAAGGGTAGGGTATGGGTAAGATCAATTTTAATGGGTATGGATATGAAAATACCTCCACCCGACCCGTACCGTACCCATTGACACCCCTAGCTGTTGACACTCACAGTGGTTTTTTTTTATTTGACTAAAGTAAAGGATGAGATTATGAGATTACTAGGTTAGAAATTTGATTGGTCTGAAAAGATAAAAGTAGAAATTTAAAAATTTATTTCTCCTTTGTAAATATTAGTTAGTTTTTGTAGTTTATCTATTTTATTTAAGAATTCGATAATTTTTTTTAAAGTAATTTTAGTACAAATTAATTTGATTGTTATCACATTGTGTATTTACTATTTGGCTCAATACAACAATATCCCCTTTTATAATACATAGGATGACGAGATGATCTAGCCAGGTCGTCATAGCTTTTGACAGTAAAATAAATATGTTCGAATTGTAATTCTTTAATTTGTTATATTATACTACTGGAATTATTTCAGTGTAACTTTTAGTCTTAACTTAATTTTTTTGACAAATTATATTTTACCAATTTTTTTCTATTTATTTCATACAATATAAGCTTCTACTATAAAAATTCAGTCAAGTAACAAATTTGTTACTTACAATATAATTACCGTTCGCAAATATGAGATGATATATATTTTTTTCCTTTTTGCATTTATATTTACTTGCTAAAATCCAGCATCAAAAATAAATTAACATGTTGTCTGATTTGTAATTACTTTTTTCAAGTGAAATTTAGATCTTGGACCTTTTTGTGTGGGATAACATTTAACTTATGAAGACAAAAGAAAGCAGAATTTCGAGACAACTAAGAGTGTTTTTTGAGTGAATTCTAACCTGAAAATATAAATTAAGTTGGGAACAATAAATAACCATTTTATGAGCTCTCTTTTTATAAGGTTTTTTTTTGGGTATTAATTAATGTTCCAAATAGCAAATCAGGGACACTAAAATCAGCCCACAGAACAATTACTAATCTTAATTAAAAACTAGAGAAGCCCATATTAAATTATTTTTCAACGAGCCCAGCTTTCTACCTAATGGTCCAATTATAAAATATGAAATCCTTTTTATACGTAGAATTTCCTTTTGTTTGTATTTGATAGCATTCTTACCTAACTGAACTTTTTGGGAATTGATATAAGAGATGACATACACTGTTTCTTTGAATTACAATAAAGAAAAATGAAAGCAAACCAATTCCCTCCGTGACAGTTCTCTTTTCGACAGAGGGCAAAAGGGAAAGTACAACCAGTTTCAATTTCTTCCGTGACTGTATATTTACTTGCTAAAAATAAAGATTTATCACTATTTAATTTTTGGAATTTATATTTTCCTATTTTTATGGTATTGTTGTGAAATGCTTATTTTTGTTGTATATCTGTAGTGATCTACAAATACAAAATACAAATAGAATTGTAGTCCAACAATAAGGTTTGCACCAAATTTCTACCCATTGTTAAGTTCTGTTGTTATTTTCTTCAATGATTTCATTTTCACTGTTGCCCTATGGTCAAAGTGAAGTTTCAATACAATTGTCCTTTTGTTAATATATCAACAAGTTTGTTTGGAAGTTTTTGTAGCTTAACAGCCATTGGTGTCTCTCTTTGGGATAGGATAGGGTGGCAAGGGATTGGTCTGCATTTTTTCTCAAAAATTAGTTTGGGAATCTGATCATGAGCATTTTTTTCCACCTCAATTATATTTCATGACTCATTATAATTAATAAATTAGAAGACAGTAGATCAACTTTATAATAAATTTGGATCTAGCGAAGAAGTTAAGATTTAATAATTTAATGAATTGTAGTTTACTTAAACTTGTTTTTTCATCATAAATTGAGAAACAAGGAACAAACCATTATAGATAATTAGTTTTAAGTAATTTCTACTATTTCAAAATTCTGTGTTGTAGTGAATCATTCACAGAGGTCAGCTGCAGCAGAGTCTATGATCCATCACAATTATTTATTTGAACCATCATAATTACTTAGGGATAGTAAAATAAGGGTCAAGTGGGGCTGCTTGACCACTCTCCTTGTTACTGCATGCAAGTCACGTAGATCACATTGGAAGATTTATTTAGGTGAACCCTAGTTTTTGGCACAAATCTATATTAATATATTAATTAATTGTAATCTTTACAATATTAATATATGAAATCCCCTCCACCGAGCACATATATATAAATCTCATATATTGTTTAAACATGTACATAAATACGTTGTTGCATTCTTCTTGATCTGACTCTTTCATGTAACCAGGCATCATCCTTCTAGGGCTTTGCTTCAGGAGGACAATATTTATAATTACTGCAGGGTCTGGTGTACTGTGGATTTCTATTTCTAGAGCTTTGCTACAGCTGGAGGACAATGATTATACTTACTGCAGGGTCTGGTGGAAGGTTGTCCGGGTTGTGGATGTACATTGCTTGATGGAGCCGGAGGGTATCCTATTGGCAGCCGGTCGATTGGTGAAAATGAGGAGATGACAAAGTAAATTTGCAACTTTTAATTAAAGAAATACGGAAAATAGCTCTCTCAATTTATCTATTGGTAAAAATTTCAACATACCACTTAATTAATTAGGTGCAATTAAATTAAAAGATACTGGTTCAAGTTTCATTGAATTGTCATGTCAATTAAAGTTTAAATACTAGCTTGCTTCAAAAAAAATAAAGAATTAAATTTTGAATGCACCAGCTATATATTAATTCTGAAAGAGACAAATTAATTACTTACCATCAGTTGCTCTCTTCCAGGGTTCAAGGAGCGTCGGTACAATGCAATACAAGAGAACTTGTGAAAATTGGAAGAGAATGCAGAGAACTGGAAGAGCTTTTGTTGTTGACATGTTTGGAATTAGTTTTATCCTGTTTCTGTTATGATGCAGCTCATACCCTGAAAGGATTTATTCCTATTTATAAGCTATCCAAGGCAAGCAATCAAAGACGAATATTGATCTGATTTAGCTATAATCGATCGATATACGATCTGTTTACTTTTCTATTTACCTCAGGTCAATGCAACTTTTCACCAAGCTTGTTGTTAATTGTGGTGCATTTTTCAAGTTTTGGCAATGCTTGAACAAGTCAGGATCTTTTGTTGTTTGACAACGATTGTGATTTTAATTTCTTTGATTAATTAGTTGGCTGAAGACATTTCTCTCCTTAAAGATAGGGTGGCAAGGGATTGGCCTGCGATTTTTCTCTGAAAGTAAAATTGGTTGGACCATCTTTTTTTCCCTTACCAATTAGATATGGTAGATTCTCGCAAATTGTTTGTACGGACAATGGACTTCCGGTGTTTATCTCCAAGTTTGGCATCTGATTGTGAAGTAGATAATACCAATTGCGGGTCAGCTGGGCCCGATCCATTAGTGCACCCGACCAAATTCGTTTCACAAATCTTTAGTTCCAATTTTAATTTGTTTATCGCACGAAAATATTTTGAATCTCATCTGGTCGTCTTTTTTTTACTTTAGTCATTTTTTCATTTAGTAGTTTTTCATTGAATAATGTCTATTACTCTGTCGATCTCAGTCAAAATGACCGAGCTGCACTGGAAGAGCCTCGTGTTGTGATATGTTATTTTCCTTTTATGTAGGAGTGTTAATGGCACTCTTTTATTCGTATACTTGAGTCATACCGTATTCAATAAGACAGGTACGAGTACGATTTTTCTTTGTTTAGCTTATCTGGTATAGGTAAGGATACAAGTAAAGACCATTACTTACCTGTTATCTTATACGGTAATAATTAAAAAGAAAAATTATAAAATTGTAGACATAGATATATATTTATATAGAGATGATGAATGATATGATATAGTTTTCTTAATGACTCATATATATCTATTAAATGACACCTTTTATTTGTTTACACAACCTGTACTATATTTGATAAAACGGGTACGGTAAGATTTTTGTTGCGTTTAGTTTAATTATTGGATACAAACAAGAGTACATTTTTTTTTTCGTTACCATAACTGGTAAGGATACAGGCAGGTTGATCAACGTTTTTCTTTTCCACAGGAACCCGCAGTCTTTCAAAGAGTACCTGATCTCATATCGTCACTCGTAAGCAAGGCCATGCCCAAGGAAAAAAGAGAAGTTTTATTGCTTATGCAATCCATTATTTGGAGAGAGCGTTGTCCTAGAATATTTACTGGAGGATCAAAACTGGAGGAAGAACTTGTAGATGAAGTATACGACCAATCGAAATTTTTTATGTAATAGAAGAAGAAGAATGATAAGATAAACTTAAATTGGTGCAACTCACTCATAATTTTATTTTTGTCATTTCAATTTTTATTTTTTTCTGGTAACTATCAGGGTACATCACTATTTTTCTACTCTTTGTGAATCCGCAACACCTACCTCATTTATGTGTATCTCTTTACATTTTTCCCAATTTATACATTGATTGAAATTGGGAGAAATTGTCAAAAATTGAATATAGTTCTAGCACGGTACAGCAAGGGAAAGAAGAATAGTGGTGTGTGCTTTAGACTTCTTGACACTAGATTTTGACTCACTGTAATCTTCATTTCTCTTGTTCCTTTTATTTTCTAGAACTAAAGCTTGGCTCCTATTAATGGTGCTTTACTATTAATTCTATTGTGAGTCAAACTTGAATTTGTGATAGTTTAATTATGAGTTAGTATGAGACTTATTGTGAAGAAATTTTAAAGAGTCTTTGAGTTTGAAATTAATCCAGTTTTTGGGCAAATTTGTGAAATATGAAACAAAGTGTACAAAGTACTTCTTGCTAACTCCTCTGATAGTTCAAGTAAATTATTTTATTTTCAAATAATCTGATTGGAGAAACAAAAATGAATAATTACTTTGCCCAAAAGCTGATTTTATTCATATTAAGACTTTTGTATGATGTGTCTCCTAAATTAGTAAAATTCCGACTAAATGTAATCAAGAGGGACTATGCCATCTTGCATGGCTTGTACTAACTAAACTCTTACTAATTCGACATAGAAGTAGATCTTGCGGCTTGTACTAAGTAAAGTCTTACTAATTCGACATAGACGTAGATCTTGCGGCTGGATTAAAAAGATTGTCAAACATGTACGAAAGCAAGGTACTGATCACATCGTCACGATGTTACTAAGGTGCGGGTTTCGAGTTATTCTTAGCTCCTTCTGACTTGTTTAATTGTTGATGTATTCTTGTGGGTTTCTTGCTTTTGGTTGCATGTTGATTGCTTGATGATTGTGATTTAATTGTGGGATTATTTAATTAGCATTGTCGATTTGGTTGCTGGATTTAGTAAGTATGGTAATGGTTCATACTTGCATAATGCATGACATAACATGAACCATGAAAGTGACATAATGAATGGAGACTATAATTAATGAACCATGTAAATACTTGAACCCTTTAATTGTAAACCAAATCGATGTGTATAGTGACACAATATAGACAAGAAGTTGTAATTTGGACATGTATAATAAGCCTCAAATCTGGTATTTTACTATTTCCGTATCGATTTATGGGACTAGAGATTGACATGATTGAATCATTTGGTTTAATATTATTTGAAACATGATTTGGTCTGCTTGATTTGTCTTGATAATTGCTTGTTGATTTCTAGTTTGTTTGTCATACTATAGACATTTGTTATAGTTTTCAATTGTATGATATGAATGCATGAAATGTCTTAGGAAGCATGATCATACTTTTCGGAAATTGATACATGACTTGATATAAAATAATTTGGTTGAATCATAAGTTTGATTTTAGTGAACAATGACATGATAATGATGCATTGTCTCATGAAGCATAATATATAGTCATATGTGCACTTGATTGAATATTGAACCTGGAAAAATGACCAGTCATGTAGGCGCTGTTTTTTTTTTTCGTGGTAGCGCATGACCGGGGTATGACTCGAGTATACGAATAAAAGAGTGCCATTAACACTTCTACATAAAAGGAAAATAACATATCACAACACCAGGCTCTTCCAGTGCAGCTCAGTCATTTTGACTGAGATCAACAGAGTAATAGACATTATTCAATGAAAAACTACTAAATGAAAAAATGACTAAAGTAAAAAACAGACGACCAGATGAGTGTTAAAAATTGATTAAAAGTTGCAATTAGTGTCAGAGGCGTGGGTGCTATAATTAGCAATTTCTATTTTAGTAAATTCAGTAATTAGCAGGATGTGCCTAAAATAGCATGAACTGAAGTTCTGGTCAGCAGGGTATTTATGGTAACAGATGATAAATTTGGATTGTAGTGCAGTTATAGAAAGTAGTGGGATCTAAATTTAGATAGATGTACTTGTTATAAATATGTAAGAATGTTATGTAATTGATTGCAAGGTGGAAGAAAATGAAATGCCAGCAAGCAGCATGGCGACAGATTTAGGGTGTCGGCTCGGGCAATTCCCCATGATATATCTCGGGCTCCCTCTCTCCGAGAGAAAACTCAATAGAGCGGCATATGATCCACTCATACAGCGGTTCAATAGCCGCTTGGCGGGTTGGGCGGCAAAACACTTTTCAGTGGCCGGTAGATTGGTGTTAATCAACGGAGTTCTTTCCTCCCTGCCGGTCTACTACATGTCATGCTTTAAACTCCCCGCATGGGTGATCGATGAGATAGATAAAATCAGACGTAACTTCCTATGGCACGGTGTTGACGCACGCAAAGGCATGAACTTAGCGGCTTGGGAGCTGGTTTGTAAACCAAAGGCAATGGGGGGATTGGGTGTAATGGACATCCGGACATTTAATAATGCCCTTCTACTCAAATGGTGCTGGAAATGGATTAAACCGCAGCACAATCTCATCAAACCGCTGCTGCGACATATGGAGTTCTCAAATGACCTAATGCCTGCAGCACTAACGAGACTAATGGCCTCTGCAAAACCGTTTTGGGACAATTCGATTTTAAGAATTGCGGGAAGAGGAACACAGATCAGTTTCTGGCATCACAACTGGGGCATCGGCATTGCCAAATCAAACTTCCGTGAGCTCCATTCTTTTGCGTCCCGGGATACACAATCACTGGCAGAGGCCATCGCGGGAATGCAGACGACGAATACACTAAATCTAAATTTCATGGGTGCCATGTCCAGTGAGGCAGCAGATCAGCTCACCGAGCTAACGGTCCAGTCAGCACAGGTCTTGCTAAATGCACAACAGGATGACGCCAGGTGGAAGTGGACAGACACGGGGGTGTTTACGGTAAAATCGGCTTACCGGGCAATGAAGGATGGCCCTTTCATCACCAATCAAATAAAACAGGTCTGGGCAACGAGAGCACCACCAAGGTTTAAAGTGTTTGGGTGGCTTATGATCTTGAACCGAATCTTAACGGTGGACAACCTCATGAAGAGAGGAATGGTGCTCGTAAACAGATGCGTTATGTGCAAAAACAATGCAGAATCAGTTAGGCACCTCTTCACCCGGTGTCAGCTATCACGGATCATATACGCCCGCATAGCGACGACCCTTCGCATCAGGAGGCCGAACTTTGAGGACCCAATACATCCAATTATCAACACACAATTCACAAAGAAGGAGAGGTCGTTGTTTCTTATCACAGCATTCATAATATGGCGCGAGCGGTGCACTAGAATATTCAGAGACTCGGAGTGCAGGGTAGAGGACCTAGTAGAACAAATCCAAGATCAATGGGGCTACAGTAACCACGGACCGGTAGGAATGACGCACCGGCCATGAAGGGGGACATGCAGGCTCGTAATCGGAGATAGTCAAATAGTTAAATTTTCTTTCTTTTACTTTGTTTTCTACCGTTCTTTCTACAATATCCAAGTGATACCTTATCACTGGACTTAGTTACTTTACTTTTCCTTTATCACGATGAATGTCTTGTAACATAACCAATGTAACATCTCATTTATCAATTAAATGGGGACTTGATCCCTATTTTCCTCAAAAAAAAATGAAATGCCAGCATATTGAGAAGTTGGCGTTCTGTTCAGCAGCAGTTTTCTGTTTACCAGAATTTTCTGTCAAAAACTCTGTTTCGTACCAGCAAGTTTACCAGTTTGTACCATCGAAAGGATGCTCCAATCAGCCAAGTTTCCAACAATGAGATTCAAAATTTATCATGCGATAAACAAATTAAAATTGGAACCAAAAATTTGTGGAACGAATTGGGTCGGGTGCCTAATGGATCGGGCCCAGCTGACCCGCAAATGGTATTATCTACTTTACAATCAGACGTCAAAATTGGAGATGAACAACGGAAGTCCATTGTCCATACAAACAATTTGCGAGAATCTACCATATCTAATTGGTAAGGGAAAAAAAGATGGTCCAACCAATTTTACTTTGAGAGAAAATTCGCAGGCCAATCCCTGGCCACCCTATCTTTATGGAGAGAAATGTCTTCAGCCAACTAATTTTAAAATCACAATCGTTGTCAAACAACAAAAGATCCTGACTTGTTCAAGCATTGCCAAAACTTGAAAAATGCACCACAATTAACAACAAGCTTGGTGAAAAGTTGCATTGACCTGAGGTAAACGGAAAAGTAAACAGATCGTATATCGATCGATTATAGCTAAATCAGACCAATATTCGTTTTTGATTGCTTGCCTTGGATAGCTTATAAATAGGAATAAATCTTTTCAGGGCATGAGCTGCATCATAACAGAAACAGGATAAAACTAATTCCAAACATGTCAACAACAAAAGCTCTTCCAGTTCTCTGCATTCTCTTCCTATTTTTCACAAGTTCGCTTGTATTGCATTGTACCGCGGCTGCTCGAACCCTGGAAGAGAGCAAGGCTGATGGTAAGTAATTAATTTATCTCTTTCAGAATTAATATATAGATGGTGCATTCAAAATTTAATTCTTTATTTTTTTTGAAGCAAGCTAGTATTTAAACTTTAATTGACATGATAATTCAATGAAACTTGAACCAGTATCTTTTAATTTAATTGCACCTAATTAATTAAGTGGTATGTTGAAATTTTTACCAATAGATAAATTGAAAGAGCTATTTTCCGTATTTCTTTAATTAGAAGTTGCAAATTTACTTTGTCATCTCCTCATTTTCAGCAATCGACCGGCAAATAGGATACTATCCGGCTCCATCAAGCAATGGACATCCACACACCAGAGGCCAGCCTTACACCAGACCCTGCAGGAATTATTATAATTGTCCTCCTGAAGCAAAGCCCTAGAAGAATGATGTCTGGTTAATTACATGAAAGAGTCAGATCAAGAAGAATGCACCAACGTACTTATGTACGTGTTTTAAACAATATATGAGATTTATATATATGTGCTCAGTGGAGGGGATTTCATATATTAATATTGTAAAGTGTACAATTAATTAATATATTAATATAGATTTGTGCAAAAACTAGTGTTCACCTAAAGAAATCTTCCAATGTCATCTACGTGACTTGCATGCAGTAACAAGGAGAGTGGTCAAGCAGCCCCACTTGACCCTTATTTTACTATCCCTAAGTAATTATGATGGTTCCAATAAATAATTGTGATGGATCATAGACTCTGCTGCAGCTGACCTCTGTGAACGATTCACTACAACACAGAATTTTGAAATAGTAGAAATTACTTAAAACTAATTCTCTATAATGGTTTGTTCCCCCGTTTCTCAATTATGATTTAAGTGAACTACAATTCATTAATTATTAAATCTTAACTTCTTCGCTAGATCCAAATTTATTTAAAGTTGATATACTGTCTGCTAATTTATTAATTATAATGAGTCATGAAAAATAATTGAGGTAGAAATTAATTTGGTACAAACCTTATTGTTGGACAACAATTGTATTTGTATTTTGTATTTAATTTGTAGATAACGCAAGTAAAAAATAGAGATATTGAATTCGTTTATTATTTTTTTTGTTATTATGTCTAAGATACAATAATTTTAAGATTTATATATATCTATCGTTGCGAGATTGATATTGCTTCTTATTACCCAGATTATTGAATTCTTTTTCTTATTAATAGTTTCTTATTTTGTCTAAGCTACAGTCAATAAAGATTAAAAAAACTTTAAATATATTCATTAAATCTTCTACTACGTACACAACGTATCAGTTGAATTATTTCCTATAACTATATCGCTAAAAATTGAAAAATACACCATAACCAAAACGACAAGCGTTTTGAAAACTTGCATTGACCTAAGGTTAACGGAAGATAAATCAGGTACGAATATATATTATCTAAATTGTATTTGTATCTATTGTCAATTTTTGGAGACAAATAGTTTCACTTACAGATGTGGTTTGAATACTAAAAAAATACGGATACAAATATAAGATACATACATTACATATAAATTAGTAAAAATTAACTACATAACATGTTTATAAAAAAATTATAATTAAAAAAGTATATATTAACAAAACAAAATTAATCAATAATTATAATTAATATAAATTAATAAACTTTAAATTTAATAAAACATGAAAGATAAGCATATATAATTGAATAAGTAGATTTAAATTTAAGTGTGTTTGTAATACCATTTTTTATTATAGCAAGTACCTCAGCCCATTAAATGCTGTTTACATAAGGGGGATTCAATATCTTCAGTTAATTAACCCAACAAAAATCACGCTTTCAAACTATATAAAAAACTAAATAAAAAGCAGATGACTAGATTAACAGAGTAACAAACGCTATCCTGAGAAAAAAGAAAGACTAAATAAAAAGCAGATGACTAGATATGATGCGAAAATTTTGCTGATATGATTTACTTTAAAATCAGAAGCCAAACTTGGAGGTGAACACTAGAGGTAGATAAAAACAATTGTGTATGTATACCTTGTGGTCCATATCTAATTGAAAAGAAGAAAAAAATATGGTCCAACCAATTTTACTTTTAAGAGAAAAAACAGGGGCCAATCCCTTGCCACCCTATCTGAAGGAGAAAAATGACTTCAATTTCAGTCAACTAATCCAACAAATTAAGATCACATTTGTTGTCAAACTACAAAAGATCCAGACTTGATTATGCATTGCCAAAAATTGAAAATTGCACCATAACTAACGACAAGCGTGCACCTCAGATAAACTGAAATGATATAATTTTTTTTTTAGTTCTTGACAGTGGCTGCCAAATATAATTTTTATTAATTAAAAAGTAAAATTACATCCATCGTTTTTCATCCAGAACATCATCCAGGTAAACTGAAAAAATATCATAGTTGAAAGGCAAAGTGAAGGGTATTCCGGCTGTAATGAATGGTGTTTTAGCGTACGTACCATGTTTTGGCGTGCGCAGAAAGAGGCCGTGCTGTGCTAACACATCAAAGTTTTTAGACGTGCTCCACTATACCAGAGATGAACACCACACGTTTAAAGGCACAATACAGTTTGGTATGACATGCTTTGCGTGCCATGCCGGTTTTTTTTTTTAGAACTGCATAATTTGTTACTTAAAAATAATTTTTTAAAAATCTGAAATATCCAAACAATCAGAAATAAATTAAATTATATATATTTTTTTGTAAATTTTAGTTTTTTTTTAATATTTTGTAGTATTTTGTTTTATTATAATTTGAGAAAATGTTACTAAGGAGTAAAAAAAATGAATTTTTTTAAAACGTGCTGTATCCGTGTCTAGACGTGCCATGCTAGTATTTAGATGTGTCGTACCCGTGACTAGACGTGTTGTGCTAAACGTGCCGATTTTAAAAAAATTTGGACACGACACATCTAATAAGATGTGCCACGTTGTGTCGTGTGCTTAGCCGTGCGTGCCGGAACATGTTCCCGGCATGTTGTGCTTTTGCAATACACTAGCTAAGATGTGTAAACAGATTGGATACCGACAGAAAATAGCTAAATCGTATCCATAGCTGTTTTTAATTAATTGCAATTACCTTGAAAAGTCTATATATAGGAATGAATCCTTGGAGGGTTCTAACTGCATCATAATAGAAAACACAGTTTCAAAAATGTCAACAGCAAGAGCTCTTCCTGTTCTCTGCATTCTCTTCCTATTTTTCACTAGCTATCTCGTATTGCCTTGTACCGAGGCTGCTCGAATCCTGGAACAGAGCAAGGCTGATGGTTAGTAATCTATCTCTTTCTTAATAATTTTTAGCAATAGATAAAGTGAGAGAAATATCTTCCATATTTCTGTCATTAGTGAAATTAATAATTGCAAATCTACTTTGTCATCTCCTCATTTTCAGGAATCAGCGTGCCAGCACTCAGACCAGGCACGGTACCTTCCAATCGACCAGGCCAGCCTTACACTAAACCATGCAATAAGTATTATAGAACAAATTGTCCTCCTGAAGCAAAGCCCTAGAAGAATGATGCCTGGTTACATGAAAGAGTTGGAGTAAGAAGAATGCAACAAAGTATTTATGCATAAATAATAAATGAGAATTATATATGTGATCGGTGGAAATCCCCAATAAGGAGGGGATTTAATATATTAATATTTTAAAGTGTGCACTTAATTAATATAGTCATATAGATTTGTGCCAAAAACTAGTGTTCATCTAAATAAATCTGCCAATGCTATCTACATCCCTTGCATCCAGTAACAAGGAGAGTGGTCAAGCAGCCCCACTCTTGACCCTAATTTTGTTATCCTTAAGTAATTATGTTGGTTGACATAAATTATGTTGAATGATTCTGTACAACACAGAAATTTGAAATAGTAAAAATCAGTTAAAACTAATTCTCTATAATGGTGGTGTTAGTCTTGCATGAGATCCATGTCATCAAACAAAAGCATAAATACAATTTATGTAGACTGGACTAGGACTTAAATTATTTTAATTGACAACCTTTTGGTCTATTGTTTTGTCCTTGAGGCCTTAAGGCATCAAAACAATTAGGTTGCCGAGCTCTATCATGACTTGGCATTTTAAAAATAAAATATATCCATAACTGTTTTTGAGAATATTTGATTTACAACAAGGGCACTAATATTATTGTTAACAGTTATGGGCAGTTAAACAACAACATTAATATTTGATTTTCAATTTCTTCAGAATTTTTTATAGGATTATTTTGATACTCTAGAAAAAACCGAATTATTAATTCGGTTTTCTAGATATTTTCTAATAAACCAAATTAATGATTCGAATTCTTATTAACTCTAAAAAACTACACTGCTTCTGTACCACAATAAATTCTTTCCTATTCACCATTTTATTTTACTTTTTTTTTTCCTGAAATGTCTAAATGAACAAAAGCAATATTTAGGTCCCTTTACTTTTTGAATTTCTGTGATCGATACACCTGAATGCATACTTAAAAGATACCAAAACATTTATACGACAAGATCATTTTATTATTTAAAAAAATTCAATTTGAATAATAACAAATTAAGTTTTGTGATCAATCATTATTTTACAAATACGACAAGGTCAATGATTCACTTTTATTATTTAAAAAATGAAATTAGAATACTAATAAATAAAGTTTTGTGATAAGCATTAATTATTTTCCAAATACGACAAGGTCAATGATTCACTTTTATTATTTTAAATTGGAAGTTAGAATACTAATAAATAAAGTTTTGTGATCATGATAGGACACTAAAATTGTAATCATTAGTGCTACATATATTGATGGGCAAATGGGTCATACTTGGTTATGGCAGTAATTAATCAGCCATTAAATGAACCATGCACATTGGAAATATAAGAAAAAAGAACTCTTCGTAGTTATAAGCTTCACCTGCCTAGATAAAATGAATGATTATATTTATCTCCCCTCTCTGTCAATGCAGCTACAGTACATAAAGGGTGTACTATGGTCCCACTAGTTATATGTATCAATACTTTAGTGCATAGGTATCAATATTTACAAAATAAGATATTAATACTTTGAAGTGTAACTTGATATGATCAAATGCCTGAAGATTAAACTTCGCACAATATATATACATATAAATACTTCCGTGCGTAGGTATAAATACTTTCAATACTTGATATTTATACTTTTAGACATTATATAGCGCCATATGTAAAAAATATTTAGTATTGCGGCCCCCCCATATAGTATAGCAATATTGATATTTTTAGAAACGTGTATGCCCCCCCTCCCCCCCCCACCCCCCGAGTTCCCCCTATTTAGTTTGAGTGGTCTCCCACAAGTATTTATGGTGCGGGGACAGTTTGAGAGATTTGGTTGGAAAGACAATTATTTACATTAAAACACTTTCTTTCATAGGTATAAATACTTTCGTGCATAGGTTTAAATATTTTCGTTCATAGATATTAATACTTTAGTAATTGTTCGGGGACAATACGGATTATATAAGAAAATTGTGAGGGGATGGTCCCTCCAAATTAGTTATGGAAGTTATGTATGTAGTACAATGGAGGGATAATGGTGCGGAAACAGTTATCAGCGTTCAGATAAAATTTGATTGAACCCGTCTCAAAGCCTATAGTACGTAGCTGCCTTCCATATATAGGTAATCGAAGACAACGTATAAGCACTGCTGCATCAAAACAAAAATGAGATATATGAGCACATTACAGCATATTATTCTTCATCTAATTTTAAACATTACAACAACCATAGTCCTGAATTGACTTATCTCAAAGAAGCACATCTTCTTATAAATATCTGATGAAGGTCCTTTACAGAATGTAATAAACAGTGCCCCAACTTCCATCTACCGGATCAGTCCTTCTATAAATGTTTTATCATTTAGTGTAACAAACAGTTGTCCTTGGTCCCAAAATGAAAAAAAAAAAAATGCATTATTCCCCACGCCTCACAAGCAAACCCACATGTTAGCGCACCTGCCAACATAGTTTTATACTTTTGAAGCAAGTGGTCATATTATTGCAACATGTATTTATACTATTGAATGTGGACAATAGGAAATCTGTTTTGTTAAGAAACTTACGCTAATACTTTTAAAAGGAATTATCTATACTATCACTACTACAGAAAAAGAGATTGCACACGGACATAACTGGAGGAGCTACGTACAAGAATTTCCTACCATGTAGGTGATGAGGATGTATGAATAGGTAAATAATTACACACGGATATTTACCCGTGTGAAATTATAACGCTTCTACACGGATTACTTTATAAACAACCATGTACAAACACCTGCCTGTGGCGCTCTCCATTTTACCGAGCTACATGGATATTATGGAAACATCCGTGTACGACTACTATTTCTACACGGACATTTAATTTAATATCCCGTGTAGCTTACTCTTTCTACACGCACCCAAAGTGATCTAAAAGTACTTTTACACATGTTAGGTCATGTTTCAAATATAGCTGTCAGTTTTAATCAATTAATTAATCACTTCAAATGAGTCCAAAATGAATATAAAAACATCTAATATACATACAACAATCAATACTATATGATATGTTTCTTAAAAATATAATTGAATATTTCCAATTAATTAAATAAATATTTGTATATATATTATTAAATTATAAGCTTAACTGCATGTCCGTTTTAATACTTTTTAAATAGTTAAATGACTCCAAAATAAGTAAAAAAAATAAAAATCTTTTAAGTAACCAAGCCTCATGTACATGCTACACCATCTCATGTATCAGGTTTTACAAAATACAGCTTGCATTAATTAGAATGTCAAAGTTGTTAGGATTGCACTACATAAACATCAACAAGAACACGAACACAAGCACTCCCTTGAATCTCCCTTCCCACCCTTGATTTTATTTCATTGGAAAAAAGTTACAGCAGAAGTTTCTGTTTTGTTATCTATTTTCTGTGTCCTCTTTTCATTCATACACAGCTCTACATATATAAACTGAAAAACATACATTTGGTATCTACTAAAGAAATCAATTCCAATCATCTATATTTTAGAAGCTTGCTCCGTATTTAGAAGGACAATCACAGCCAGCTATTTCTTGGAGAGCCGCCAGCTATGGTAGGTGCAATTACATCATATATGGGTTGGAATAATATTCTTCTTTCCTTCTTTTGTAGATCCTAAATATTACAACGTGTCATGGTGTTAGTTTTGACATAGAATGACATGTTTGGCCATATAAAATTATGAGTTAACTATTGATTTAACCCATATAAAATCATGATTAAAAATTGATTTTTTTAATTATCCCTATTTTTATTCTTAATCTCAATTATAATAAAAAAAAATAACAACAATCTTCCTTTGTCTTATATTTAAATTACAGCATGTTCACTTGAACTAGTCTCTAATAAATAACTCTTTTTTTTTTTGGAAAATACAGCTTGCATTAGAATGGAATGATTGGCCATATAAAATCATGAATTAACTATTGATTTAAACCAATGAATGAGACATTTACACCACACCACACCACACACTACATTGGCACTAGGGGTGAAAACAGGTTGGATATTATCAGACTGAATCTGGATCCGTATTCGAAAATTAGGTACGGATATGATTTTGAATTTTAATTATTTGCATTCTAATAGTAGATATATACCATATAGTTTAATATATCTTATGAAAATATGTATGTATATATCTACGGATATCCGTTATTTGATCCGTATCTGTATGTATTTGTCTAATATCTAATCCGTATCCGTATTCCAAACATGTCAACAACAAAAGCTCTTCCAGTTCTCTGCATTCTCTTCCTATTTTTCACAAGTTCTCTTGTATTGCATTGTACCGAGGCTGCTCGAACATTGGAACAGAACAAGGCTGATGGTAAGTAATTAATTTATTTCTTTCATAATTAATATATAGCTGGTGCATTGAAAATTTAATTCTTTTTTTTAAGCAAGCTAGTATTTAAACTTTAATTGACATGATAATTCAATAAAACTTGAACCAGTATATTTTAATTTAATTGCACCTAATTAATTAAGTGGTAGGTTAAAAATTTTACCAATAGATAAATTGAGGGAGATATTTTCCGTATTTCTTTAATTAAAAGTTGCAAATTTACTTTGTCATCTTCTCATTTTCAGCAATTGACCGGCTACGATACCCTCCGCCTCCATCAAGCAATGTACCTCGACACAACAGACCCTGCCGTAGTTATTATCATTGCGGTTCTCCTAAAGCAAAGCCCTAGAAGAATGATGTCTGGTTACATGAAAGAGTCAGATCAAGAAGAATGCACCAACGTATTTAATTATGTACGTGTTTAAGCAATATATGAGATTTATATATATGTGATCGGTGGAGGGGATTTCATATATTAATATTGTAAAGTGTATAATTAATTAATATATTAATATAGATTTGTGCCAAAAACTAGTGTTCACCTAAGTAAATCTTCCAAGGTCATCTACGTGACTTGCATGCAGTAACAAGGAGAGTGGTCAAGCAGCCCCACTTGACCCTTATTTTACTATCCCTAAGTAATTATGATGGTTCAAATAAATAATTGTGATGGATCATAGACTCTGCTGCAGCTGACCTCTGAGAATGATTCACTACAACACACAGCATTTTGAAATAGTAGAAATTACTTAAAACTAATTCTCTATAATGGTTTGTTCCCTTGTTTCTCAATTTATGATTTAAGTGAACTACAATTCATTAAATTATTAAATCTTAACTTCTTAATTCGCTAGATCCAAATTTATTTTAAAGTTGATCTACTGTCTGCTAATTTATTAATTATAATGAGTCATGAAAAATAATTGAGGTAGAAATTTGGTACAAACCTTATTGTTGGACAACAATTGTATTTGTATTTTGTATTTGTAGATAACGCAAGTAAAAAATAGAGATATTGAATTCGTTTATTATTTTTTTTGTTATTATGTCTAAGATACAATAATTTTAAGATTTATATATCTATCGTTGCGACATTGATATTACTTCTTATTACCCAGATTATTGAATTCTTTTTCTTATTAATAGTTTTTTATTTTGTCTAAGCTACAGTCAATAAAGATTAAAAAAACTTTAAATATATTCATTAAATCTTCTACTATGTACACAATGTATCAGTTGAATTATTTACTATAACTATATCGCTAAAAATTGAAAAATACACCATAACCAAAACGACAAGCGTTTTGAAAACTTGCATTGACCTGAGGTTAACGGAAGATAAATCAGATACGAATATATATTATCTAATTGTATTTGTAACTATTGTCAATTTTTGGAGACAAATAGTTTCACTTATAGATGCGGTTTGAATACTAAACAATACGGATACAAATACAAGATACATACATTACATATAAATTAGTAAAAATTAACTACATAACATGTTTATAAAAAAATTATTAAGTTAAAAAAGTATATATTAACAAAACAAAATTAATCAATAATTATAATTAATATAAATTAATAAACTTTAAAATTTAATAAAACATGAAAGATAAGCATATATAATTGTATAAGTAGATTTAAATTTAAGTGTGTTTGTAATACCATTTTTTATTATAGCAAGTACCTCAGCTCATTAAATGCTGTTTACATAAGGGGGATTCAATTTCTTCAGTTAATTAACCCAACAAAAATCACGCTTTCAAACTATATAAAAAGACTAAATAAAAAGCAGATGACTAGATTAACAGAGTAACAAACGCTATCCTAAGAAAAAAGAAAGACTAAATAAAAAGCACATGACTAGATATGATGCGAAATTTTGCTGATGTCATTTACTTTAAAATCAGAAGCCAAACTTGGAGGTGAACACTGGAGGTAGATAAAAACAATTGTGTATGTATACCGTGTGGTCCATATCTAATTGGAAAGAAAAAAAAGTATGGTCCAACCAATTTTACTTTTAAGAGAAAAAACAGGGGCCAATCCCTTGCCACCCTATCTGAAGGAGAGAAATGAATGACTTCAGTTTCAGTCAACTAATCCAACAAATTAAGATCACATTCGTTGTCAAACTACAAAAGATCCAGACTTGGTTATGCATTGCCAAAAATTGAAAATTGCACCATAACTAACGACAAGCGTGCACCTGAGGTAAACTGAAAAGATATCATTTTTTTTAACTCTTGACAGTGGTTGCCAAATATAATTTTTATTAAGTAAAACGTAAAATTACATCCATTGTTCTACATCTAGAACATCATTTAGATAAACTGAAAAGATATCATTTTTTTTTTAATTCTTGACAGTGGCTGCCAAATATAATTTTTATTAATTAAAAAGTAAAATTACATCCATCGTTTTACATCCAGAACATCATCCAGGTAAACTGAAAAAATATCATAGTTAAAGGCGAAGTGAAGGGTATTGCGGCTGTAATGAACTGTGTTTTAGCGTACGTACCGTGTTTTGGCGTGCGCAGAAAGAGGCCGTGCTGTGCTAACACATCAAAGCTTGACATGCTCCACTATATCAGAGATGAACACAACACGTTTAAAGGCACAATACAGTTTGGCATGACATGCTTTGCGTGCCATGCCGTTTTTTTTTTTTTTAGAACTGCATAATTTGTTACTTAAAAATAATTTTTAAAAAATCTGAAAAATATCCAAAAAATCTGAAATAAATTAAATTATATATTTTTTTTTGTAAATTTTAGTTTTTTTAAAATATTTTGTAGTATTTTGTTTTATTATAATTTGAGAAAATGTTACTAAGGAGTAAAAAAAATGAATTTTTTTAAAACGTGTTGTATCCGTGTCTAGACGTGCCATGCCAGTATTTAGATGTGTCGTACCCGTGTCTAGACGTGTTGTGCTAAACGTGCGGATTTAAAAAAAATTAGGACACGACACGTCTAATAAGATGTGCCATGTTGTGTCGTGTACTTAGCCGTGCGTGCCGGAACATGTTCCCGGCATGCTGTGCTTTTGCAATACACTAGCTAAGATGTGTAAACAGATTGGATACCGACAGAAAATAGCTAAATCGTATCCATAGCTGTTTTTAATTAATTGCAATTACATTGAAAAGTCTATATATAGGAATGAATCCTTGGAGGGTTCCAACTGCATCATAATAGAAAACACAGTTTCAAAAATGTCAACAACAAGAGCTCTTCCTGTTCTCTGCATTCTCTTCCTATTTTTCACTAGCTCTCTCGTATTGCCTTCTACCGAGGCTGCTCGAATCCTGGAAGAGAGCAAGGCTTATGGTTAGTAATCTATCTCTTTCTTAATAATTTTTAGCAATAGATAAAGTGAGAGAGATATCTTCCATATTTCTGTCATTAGTGAAATTAATAATTGCAAATCTACTTTGTCATCTCCTCATTTTCAGGAATCAGCGTGCCAGCACTCAGACCAGGCAAGGTACCTTACACTCCAAGAGGCCAGCCTTACACTAAACCATGCAATAAGTATTATAGAACAAATTGTCCTCCTGAAGCAAAGCCCTAGAAGAATGATGCCTGGTTACATGAAAGACTTGGAGTAAGAAGAATGCAACAAAGTATTTATGTATAAATAATAATTGAGAATTATATATGTGATCGGTGGAAATCCCCATAAGGAGGGGATTTAATATATTAATATTTTAAAGTGTGCACTTAATTAATATAGTCATATAGATTTGTGCCAAAAACTAGTGTTCATCTAAATAAATCTGCCAATGCTATCTACATCCCTTGCATCCAGTAACAAGGAGAGTGGTCAAGCAGCCCCACTCTTGACCCTAATTTTGTTATCCTTAAGTAATTATGTTGGTTGACATAAATTATTTTGAATGATTCTGTACAACACAGAAATTTGAAATAGTAAAAATCAGTTTAAAACTAATTCTCTATAATGGTGTGTTAGTCTTGCATGAGATCCATGTCATCAAACAAAAGCATAAAAACAATTTATGTAGACTGGACTAGGGCTTTAATTATTTTAATTGACAACCTTTTGGTCTATTGTTTTGTCCTTGAGGCCTTGAGGCATCAAAACAATTAGGTTGCCGAGCACTATCATGACTTGGCATTTTAAAAATAAAATATAGCTATAACTGTTTTTGAGAATATTTGATTTACAACAAGCGCACTATTATTATTGTTAACAGTTATGGGCAGTTAAACGACAACATTAATATTTGATTTTCAATTTCTTCAGAATTTTTTATAGGATTATTTTGATACTCTAGAAAAAACCGAATTATTAATTCGGTTTTCTAGATATTTTCTAATAAACCAAATTAATGATTCGAATCCTTATTAACTCTAAAAAACTACACTGCTTCTGTACCACAATAAATTCTTTCCTATTCACCATTTTATTTTACTTTTTTTTTCCTGAAATGTCTAAATGAACAAAAGCAATATTTAGATCCCTTTACTTTTCGAATTTCTGTGATCGATACACCTGAATGCATACTTAAAAGAAACCAAACATTTATACGACAAGATGAATGATTCTGTTTTATTATTTTAAAAAATTCAATTAGAATAATAATAAATTAAGTTTTGTGATCAAGCATTATTTTACAAATACGACAAGGTCAATGATTCACTTTTATTATTTAAAAAATGAAATTAGAATACTAATAAATAAAGTTTCGTGATAAGCATTAATTATTTTCCAAATACGACAAGGTCAATGATTCACTTTTATTATTTTAAATGGAAAGTTAGAATACTAATAAATAAAGTTTTGTGATCACGATAGGACACTAAAATTGTAATTATTAGTGCTACATATATTGATGGGCAAATGGGTCATACTTGGTTATGGCAGTAATTAATCAGCCATTAAATGAACCATGCACATTGGAAATATAAGAAAAAAGAACTGTCCGTAGTTATGAGCTTCACCCGCCTAGATAAAATGAAAGATTATATTTATCTCCCCTCTGTTGAAACACAAACTGTTGAAGGTCAAAATTAGATGTCAACGCAGCTACAGTACATAAAGGGTGTACTATGGTCCCATTAGTTATATGTATCAATACTTGCAAAATATGATATTAATACTTTGAAGTGTAACTTGATATGATCAAATGCCCACTACAACAAAACAGGTCTTCAGCGACCGGCATCAGCTACCGGTCTGCTCGCCGGTCGCTGAAGACCCCCCTCTCTCCATTAAAAAACATAAAACAAATTGATCACGGCGATGGCCCCTTCAGAGACCGGCGCACATACCTTTCAGCGACCAATATTTCGCGGTCGCTGAAGGGTCGCCGTAAAAACCCGCGCGCGCCATTCACTTTTCTTTGTCTCCTCCCTCCCGCCGCAGTTTAGGTTAGCCAAAAACAAAAAAAATCCCGCCCGACCCACCGCCGCCCGATCCCCTGCCCGAACCCCCGCTAGAAGACCCCGCCTGATCCCCAACTGGAAGCCGCGCCGCCTCTCTCTGACCCGCTGTGACCTCGCCCGAAGCCGTGCCGCCCGGACCCCCGCTAGAAGACCCCGCCTGAACCCCCGCTAGAAGTTGCGCCTCGATTTACTGTTTGTGTGTGCCTGGTACTGGTGTGCCCCGCTTGGCACCCGCTGTGACCACTGGAAGCGACCTGCGATCGTCACCCCCGCTTGGCACCCGCTGTGACCCGCCTCTCTCTGACCCGCGTGACCCGCTGTGACCCGCCTCTCTCTGTTGTGATTTGCTCCTTTCTCGGGTAAACGTTCAAGCCTCCTTTTAAATTTTTGATCGTGTGCTTGACGGGGCATTTTTGTGAATTTTTGACTTGGGTTTGACAGTACCAGTACCATTACTGGTACTGGCTTCTTTTGCCTTTTAGGGTTAAAGGTGCTGGTATGGTGCCAATTATTTGTTTTTAACGTTGCTTAACGTTGATTATTTTTTCTTAGAGCTGAAATAGACGAACTATTTTTAACGTTGCTTAAAACCAATGCAGTGATTATTTGTTTCTTAGTTAAAAATGATAAAATGTGTGTTTACTGACAGCCTCTGTCAGGTTCCTTCAAAAAAAAGAAGAAGATAAAATGTGTGTTTATTATGCTGGGAAATAACTTGTGCCGACGCTAATTTTTGGATGCCATTTGATTAAGAGTTCCAAATCATAATAAAGTAACAGAAATAGTTCTGTATAGAACATGCAGTAATTAAATAGCGCCCAACATAGTTCATAATTTAATTGTGTAAAATCAACACTTTTCTGCTAAGGGAAAAGGGGGGGTTTTTGCCATAATTTACTCTTCCTTGCGAGAGTAAACCACATGCACAGGAGCTTTCTCTACTTTACATGTGCCTACCGTTTTTTTGCACCGATTAAATTGTGTACTGTAGCAACTGATCCTGGCAAAAATTCAATAGTATAACAAGTTTACCGACTTCATGCCAAGATGGTATTTTTCCAGATTCAAAAGGAGGTAAAGTCAAATAGTTGAATTTGTGGTATGTTATCCTTTTTGTACAAATGTTTATGTAATTTTTTTAATCCCTATTTGCAATATATATTTTATATTTGTCAAACCCAAACCTAATCCAAAATATCATACTATAAATTGATGTTTGTAGAATTTAAATTCATAACTTATGTAGATGCCGCTTGTATGGCTGTATACAAGTCCTGTTGCATGGATGATGCAACACTTGTTTTGATTTTGTGTTTATTCCATGACTTGCTTTAGAGGGTCCATTATCAATTGATGATATCTGGAGGGTCTAAAGTATAGATCTGAATTTTTTGTTTTACTTGAATGAACTAAGGTCATGTTTAATAGCTTATAAATGTATATGTCATAATCCAGTGGAACTAAGCAGGTATGCTGAGCAGAAAGGGTAAGCAGAAGGAGGCATCCTCCAGTAGATCCAGGCACCCTCCGCACGGTCGAAATGCATATATTAAGCTGCCGCAAAGGTTGGAGGACAGACCGGTGATTCGTCGGGTCGCTTATAGGTACGAGCTTTTTTTGTGCATTTCTGAGTTTGTAGCATTATCCATTTGTAGTTGTTTCAAAACTAATTTTATTTGCAGAGCTTTTGCTGAAGATGTGGTGGATGTGACACAAGGTATCAACAAAATAATCTCTCAATGTGCACGTCTTCACTATCCTCTGGAAACAAAATTGCCCACTATTTCCGTGTGCATGAAATTTGATGACTATCCAGAGAATGTACAAGAAAGGGTCAAGGCCGAGTTTTTGGTGAGTAAAATATTCTTTTTAAAATTGACAACATACTGTTTCTCTTTTTAAGCTAACCAACGACTTTTTAATTACGCATGCAGACGCACTATCAGTTTCACTTAGATGAAGACGAGGATTCGGCGTGGAAGACATTCGCGAGCATAGCTAACATAGCTCTCCAAAACCTGCTTCACAAGTGCAAAGAAGAAGCAAAAATTAGGTATGGAGATGGCATCCTAGAGTGGAAGGATCGAGGGGTGCCAAGTACGTATGATTGGATAAAAGCGGGTACCTGGCCCAAATTGTGCGACTATTGGTGCACAGAAGAGTTCGCTAGGCGGAGCGGACAAAATCAACAAAATAGGGCCTCATCTGGAGAGGGTTCTTTTGCAACCACGGGCTCAGTGAACATGCTGGTTCACAAACAAAGATTCGTAAGATGTTTTATTTTATAAAAACAATTAAATCCAATTTCGATTTACTCGAACTAAATTTGATAATTTTATTTGTGTTGAAATGTTTATTCATAATAGGAGCAAGAAAACCAGCGCGAGCCTAGGTGGTCTGACAAGCTGTTTACACCGATGCATACCAGCAAGAAAACGGGGCAATTCATATCCGCGAGGGTGAAAAAGGCACAGGTAATAGAACATAACAATCTTATATTAATATTCATTTTTTGTTGTACTTACCTTATTTTTGTTTTATTTTATAAATTTTGCAGGAAGACTACGATCGGGATATGACCGCAAAATATGGGCCTGATCGAGCCCTTTGGCCCGCTTTTGACCCAAACGTCTGGTACGCCAACACAGACAATAATGCTCACGGCGATAACTATGGTCTTGGTGCTCTAGGTAAAATACACATACTTAAAAGTGTAAATTTGTATTTAAATTATATAACGTAATAATTAATGATCTTCGATTTAATATTTCAGGTAAGACGAGATCGATGTATCGCCCAGGTGCGTCGCATACGTCTTCTTCGTGATCGCAATCGCAAGCGCAATCATATTCTTCGGCGCCGCCTCTTGTCAGGCAAGAAGACATAAATGCGATTTCAAGTCAGGTGTTGGGCGTGCTTCAACCACATCTCAACGTAAATGCAATTTCAAGTCAGGTGTTGGGCATGCTTCAACCACAGCTCAACGTAAATGAGATTTCAAGTCAGGTGTTGGGCGTGCTTCAACCACAGCTCAACCAATTCATGGAGGAGGTGAGGTGTAACATGGGACGTTCTTCGCCTCATCAGGTACGAATTTCAATTTTGGAGTATGTTTCAATCCAATAAGAACACCAAGTATGATAAACCAATTGACAGAACAGTAAACTCTTAAAAATTGTGAACCCTATAAACAGTAAACCCTAAAAACTTTAGTTATACTCTCACAGGGAGGTTCTAGCTCACACCATCCCGATGAGCAGGATGACAGCGGTGATGATTTAGGAGATGACTAGTTTTAGGATGTTTTGATATGTATGTTGTACTTTAGATATTTTATTTTTATATCATACTTTGATATTGGATGTTTATGTAGTATTTTACATATTTCTTGTTTATGTTGGATATTGGATATTTGCTTGGATATTTGATATTGGATGTCGTATCAGTATTTTATATTGTTCATTTGCTTGCATGTGAATTATATATTTGTTGATCGAAAACGACGACGGTAAATTGTATATTTGCTTGTGAATTATGTATTCATTGCTTGGTACGTTTCGTACCAATTGGAAAAAAGAAAATAACAAAAAAAACATAAAAAAAAAACAACCTTCTGCTACCGATTTTGAACCATCAGAGACCGGCCAATCGGTCTCTGATGATCTTGTGCCACGTCAGCACGCAGCATCAGCGACAGAACCAATCGGTCGCTAAATGGGTCATCAGTGACCGGCGCCTGAAGCTTTAGCGACCGGTGACGTCAGCGAGGTGGTCATCAGCGACGAAGCATCTGCATCCGGGTCATCTGCTACCGATTTCGGTCATCAGCGACCGGTCAACCCATCAGCGACCGGTTTGGCCGGTCGCTGATGGGTGTGAATGCTGTAGTGGCCTGAAGATTAAACTTCGTACAATATATATACATATAAATACTTCAGTGCGTAGGTATAAATACTTTCAATACTTGATATTTATACTTTTAAACGTCATATAGCGCCATATGTAAAAAATATTTAGTATTGCCCCCCCCCCCCATATAGTATAGCAATATTGATATTTTTAGAAACGTGTATGCCCCCCTGGTTCCCCCTATTTAGTTTGAGTGGTCTCCCACAGGTATTTATGGTGCGAGGACAGTTTGAGAGATTTGGTTGAAAAGATAATTATTTACGTTAAAATACTTTCGTTCATAGGTATAAATACTTTCGTGCATAGGCTTAAATATTTTCGTTCATAGATATTAATACTTTAGTAATTGTGCGGGGACAATACGGATTATATAAGAAAATTGTGAGGGGATGGTCCCTCCAAATTAGTTATGGAAGTTATTTACGGACGACAATGGGGGAATAATGGTGCGGAAACAGTTATCAGCGTTCAGATAAAATTTGATTGAACCCGTCTCAAAGCCTATAGTACGTAGCTGCCTTCCATATATAGGTAATCGAAGAAAACGTATAAGCACTTCTGCACCAAAACAAAAATGAGATATATGAGCACATTACAGCATATTATTCTTCATCTAATTTTAAACATTACAACAACCATAGTCCTGAATTGACTTATCTCAAATAAGTGAGATTTATATATATGTGCTCGGTGAATCCCAAATATGGAAGCGATTTCATATATTTATATTGTAAAGTGTGTAATTAATTAATAGAGTTATATAGATTTGTGCCAAAAGCTAGTATTCATGTAATTAATTAATAGAATTATATAGACTTGCATGTTGCATGCAGTAACAAGGAGAGTGGTCAAGCAACCCCACTTGACTCTAATATTTGTATCCTTAAATAATTATGTTGGTTGAAATAAATAATTGTGATGTATCATAGATTAATAGACACTGCTGCAGCTGACCTCTGTGAATGATTCTCTACAACACACAGAATGTTGAAATAATATATATTTGTTAAAACTAATTCTTTAGGGTCCGTTCCCTTGTTTCTCAATTTATGATGAAAAAACAAGTTTAATTAAACTACAATTCATTAAATTATTAAATCTTAACTTCTTGCTAGATCTAAATTCATTTTATAGTTGATCCACTATCTGCTAATTTATTAATGGGATCGACTAACAGTCCCCCCATTCAGTCCCCTAAACGTCCCCCTAACGGTCAAAGTACAACTGTCAGACATTTATTCAACATACATTAATTCACATACAAAATGGAAAGTATTCATACCTAAGATATCAAATATTCATATATAATTCATCAAGTATTCATACCTAAAATATCAAGTATTAATTCACATACAAACTGGGGACCATTACTTTTCGGGGATAGTAACTGTCAGACTGCATTGGGGACCACAACCAAAAAATCACGTGGATCACACCACCAGTGCTACATTCATTGATTAAATTAATTCACATACAAAATGGAAAGTATGAATACCTAAGATATCAAGTATTCATATATAATTCATCAAGTATTCATACCTAAGATATCAAGTATTTAAAAAAAAACTGGACAAAATACCTACTCATCTTTTACACGTTTTTCAAGGTGGTTTTTTTTTCTCCGTTCAATCTAATCAATTTTTGGGACGATCTATGAGGAATTTTGCAAATCTAAAACCACGAACGTGTTCTACATAATTTTCTCTTTCAAATGAGATCCATGATGACATACTTTTACACGTTTTTCAAGGTATTAAATATTCAAAATGGAAAGTATTCATACATAAGATATCAAATATTCATATATAATTCATCAAGTATTCATACTTAAGATATCAAGTATTTAAAGAAAAAAACTGAACTCATCTTTTACACGTTTTACACGTTTTTCAAGGTGGTTTAATGATTGACAAAGTTAGTTAGAATGGGGGGACGTTTAGGGGACTGGAGTGCGGGGGACAACATCTTTACTCTTTATTAATTATAATGAGTCATGAAATATAATTGTGGTAGAAAAAAATGCTCAGACTAATTTTCTTGAGAAAAAATGCAGACCAATCCCTTGCCACCCTATCCTATCCCAAAGAGAGACACCAATGACTTAGTCAACTAATCCAACAATCTGAAATCTCGCTGTTAAGCTACAAAAACTACCAAATAAACTTGTTGATATATTAACAAAAGGACAATTTTATTGAAACTTCACTTTGACCATAGAGCAACAGTGAAAATGAAATCATTGAAGAAAATAACAACAGGACTTAACAATGCGTAGAAATTTGGTACAAACCTTATTGTTGGACTACAATTGTATTTGTATTTTGTATTTGTAGATCACTACAGTTATATAACAGATGTGAAACTACAATAAAAATAAGCATTTCACAACAATAACATAAAAATAAGAAAATATAAATTACAAAAAATTAATATTAATAAATCTTTATTTTAGCAAGTAAATATACAGTCACGGAGGAAATCGAAACTGGTTGCACTTTCCCTTTTTCCCAAACAGTGTATGTCATTCTTATATCAATTCGAAAAATTTTCAGGTAGGTAAGAATGCTATCAAATACAAACAAAAGGAAATTCTACTTATAAAAAAGGATTTCATATTTTACAATTGGACCATTAGGTCAGAACGCTGGGCTGTTTGAAAAATAATTTAATATGAGCTTCTCTAGTTTTTAATTTAAGATTAGTAATTGTTCTGTGGGCCCTGATGGGCACCTAGTGGGCTGATTTTAGTGGCCCTGATTTGCTATTTGGAACATTATTTTTTACCCAAAAAAAAAAGAACCATTATAAAAAGAGAGCTCATAAAAAGGTTATTTGTTGACGGGTATATAATTGGAGGCAGCCATCATTGTTCCCAACTTAATTTACATTTTCAGGTTAAGATTCACTCAAAAAACTCTCTTAGTTGTCTCAAAACTTTCTTAGTTGTCTCAAAACTCTCTTAGTTGTCTCGAAATTCTGGTTTCTTTTGTCTTCATAAGTTAAATGTTATCCCACACAAAATGGCCCAAGATCTCAATTTCACTTGAAAAAAGTAATTACAATCCAGACAACATGTTAATTTATTTTTGATGCCGGATTTTAGCAAGTAAATATACAGGCAAAAAGGAAAAAAAACTATATCATCTCATATTTGCGAACGATAATTATATTTAGGCATGGCTCTGAAAATCGGAATTGGATTCGAAATTGGTTACTTGACTGTGGAATCGGAATTGGATAATCGGCCCGAATTGGCCGAAATGGATCGGAAACTGAATTTTTATAGTAGAAGCTTATATTGTAAGAAAAAAATAGGAAAAAATTGATAAAATATAATTTGTCAGAAAAATTAAATTAACACAAAAGATAAAGGGGATATTGTTGTATTGAGCAAAATAATAAATACATTAATGTGATAACAATCAAATTAATTTGTACTAAAATTACTTTAAAAATATTATCTAATTCTAAAATAAAATAGATAAACTAAAAAAACTAACTAATATTTACAAAGGAGAAATAAATTTTTTAATTTCTACTTTTATATTTTCAGAACAATCAAATTTCTAACCTAGTAATCCCATAATCCCACCCTTTACTTTAGTCAAATAAAAAAAAAACCACTGTGAGTGTCACAGCTGTACACCCTAGCCAATTCCGGTCTGACTCGGTTGAGTCACGTCAGAATCGGCTGATTTTCTCATGATTCTTGCGGAACTGGGAGAGCAAGGGAAAAGGATAATACAGAGAAGGAAACCGATTATTGTTCAAGGAAATCGGAAAATTGTCCTCTTCAATATCCGTGCGTACTCCTTCAATATTTTGGCATATCAAGCTCGCACAAATAATGAAGCGAATCAATCATACAATATTGGAATGATAATCCATATCAAAAATTTCATCGTAATATTTTTGTTTTCTAACTTTTCTTTTTCTGTTTGATTTTGTTTTCTCGGAAGAGAGAATATTGAAGAGAGAGACAGAGACACGATAATTAAAATGTTGTTTGAGTTTATTTATTTATTTGATTCGTTAGAATTCTGAAACGAGTGGATGAAATGAGCGGCTGAAAAAGGGTTTCAGATCTAGGGGGTGCACGCTTGGGAGCCACATGCAACTAAAGGGTTCTAATATCAACGAAAGGGTTTTAAAATGAAATGATATTGGTGTTCTTTATTTTTATTTTATGTTAATTGAAATGGATATATATAAATATAAATAAATCCGGTGATTATAAATTTTTGACGGTTACCATTTGTAACATTAAAATGCTAAAATATAATATGTTACCATATTTTTTATCACTTAATTTATATTCATTTTTTTTTCCCACGAAGACAAATATACTATATTCAATAGTTTATATAAAATATTGTAGGCATAAATAATAACTAAAATTTTGGTATGCTTAAGTAATTATGTTGGTTGAAATAAATAATTGTGATGGATCATAGACTCTGCTGCAGCTGACCTCTGTGAATGATTCACTGCAACACACAGAATTTTGAAATAGTAGAAATTACTTAAAACTAATTCTCTATAATGGTTTGTTCCCCTGTTTCTCAATTATGATTTAAGTGAACTACAATTCATTAAATTATTAAATCTTAACTTTTCGCTAGATCCAAATTTATTTTAAAGTTGATCTACTGTCTGCTAATTTATTAATTATAATGAGTCATGATATATAATTGTGGTAGAAAAAAATGCTCACGCTCAGTGGCTTAGATTCCCAGACTAATTTTTGAGAAAAAATGCAGACCAATCCCTTGCCACCCTATCCTATCCCAATGACTTGAGTCAACTAATCGAACAATCTGAAATCTCGCTGTTAAGCTAAAAATTCCAAATAAACTTGTTGATATATTAACAAAAGGACAATTTTATTGAAACTTCACTTTGACCATAGGGCAACAGTGAAAATGAAATCATTCAAGAAAATAACAATAGGACTTAACTATGCGTAGAAATTTGGTACAAACCATATTGTTGGACAACAATTGTATTTGTATTTTGTATTTGTAGATCACTACAGATATATAACAGATGTGCAATACAACAAAAATAAGAATTTCACAATAATAACATAAAAAAAAATATAAATTACGAAAATTGATATTAATAAATCTTTATATCTAACAAAAGGAAATTGTCAAATTCGATTCGGAAGTTGTATCTCACAAAAAGAACGAAGTTTGTCTGCTAGATCATAAATCTTAAAAATCAAAGAATCATGTCCGATACAAATTAAAAAAGTGGCTAGAGAGCCGATTACAAACCATTTGGGTTAATAAAAGCAGTGATTCCAATTTTTTTGAAATGCTGTACCAAATCTTCTACTAAACAGTGAAATGAAAGTTAGTAGTACAATTTTGCTTTTCTCCAAGTAATTTTACGGTGAATTGAAACACGTCGCAGTTTCCGATTGGCCCTCTGTCGAAAAGAGAACTGCCACCCTATCCTATTTAACAATGAGAAAAAATGCAGACCAATCCCTTGCCACCCTATCGTTCTTGAGAAAAAATGCAGACTAATTTTCTTTATTAGTAAGTATTTTGTTTATTAGTAAATATTAGAAATGAGTATTTTCTTTAAGTTACAAAATCTGGAATTAAATTTCCTTATTTAACAATTACTACCTTCTATTATTTAATCTAAAAATATAAATCATTAATAAAGTATTTCCTTGGGTCTATTTAAAGCTGAAACTTTGTTATATTAATTTTACTTAATTTTCTTCTGCGATCATATAATATGATATGTAATTTATTGTACTAAATTCTGGAAAGGTTATTGTGTAGAAACATTTTGTGAGAATTAAAATTTAATTGTTATATTATCTTAATAATGAAAAATCATGTCAAAATAGTGAGGTTGTTTTATAGATTTAAAAATGAATCCAGCAATTATTAAAAATAGAAAACTTTGAAACTAAAATATTATCTCACTAATTTCATACTAAATTGTTTTATGCCAAAGTTATGATGCACAATATAAGGGTTAGGATCAGTAACATGTGAATATACTAACAGGTAGTATTAACGAATTTCTAAATAGATATATCAGGTACGGGTTTCCTGGACTTTTGAAGATTTAAGAGACGTAAGAGATGACTAGGAATTTACTCATATATCAGGTACGGGTTTCCTGGACATTGTCAAATTGTTACTTATCGTTTTGTTTGCATTTATTTATTTATGGAATTATTCATGTTGAATTGAACGATCCCTTTGGCTTTGTTTAGAATACTAGGATAGGATTATTCGTTTGATCAACGCACTTATAGGATGTGTTGTGTTTAGTATGACTTTTATGTGATTAAATGAAACGAATGTGGACTGTAATGGATAAGTTAAAGGGGCTAATATGCGTTGAACGCATGTTGGAATGTATACATTGGGTTTAGTGTCCGACTGGACCCCTCGTTAACGTGGCATTGGTTGGACTTCCCATTACGGTTCAATATTTTGCAGTGGTTCGAGTCCCCATTGAGTGAGATAGTTGAACTTGTGGTGGTTCGAGTCCCCCTAGTGAGACACCAATAGCTGGGGTGGCTCGAGTCCCCCTGGTGAAGCAAAGAAGATCTAGTGGTGGTTCGAGTCCCCGTCTAGTGGCACGCGCAAGATCTAGTGGGGTTTGAGTCCACCTGGTGAGGTAGTTAAAAACTTGAAAGATAACTAAAGAAGTGTGTGTGTGTGTGTGTGTGTGTTTGTTTGTTTCAAATATAGCATTGCATGTGAGGATATAATTTTAATATCATGTCTTGTGTTCATAAGTGAATTTGACAAACTCCGGGACTGACTAAATCCTGTACTGAGAGACTGTTCGATCTCTCACCTGCTACACTTACGTGGCTTCCAGGAAATGATGAGGATGACAATGACTACAAATAAGTGGGACGTGGATCAAGAAGTCAACGAGCGGAGGTAATGAAGAAGAGGCGCCTAAGGAAAGATCATGAGTAAGAGCAAGCGGAAGGATCCACGTTTTAATTAGATGCCACTTATGTCATTTTTAATTTCGTATGTTTATTTTTCAAAAAGTTTGATACACTTGAACAGGCATGGAAGTGGTCATTTCACTAGTCATGTCTGTCATGATCGTTTTTAGAACCCATTTTCTTATGAAATTAATGTGGCATTTATGGATGTTATTGATAGTGTATGTGATGTGTGTACACCTTATGTAGAAATACGTGACGGGTTGTCTCGGAGTGTGACAGTTATCCATGATTGTCTAAAAATGAAAAGCTGATCACCCATAGGTAAAACATGTTAGTAATAGAATTTAAAGCAAGCATATCTCATAAAATGTATATGTATGTTGTATATTTTGTTGAATTAAGAATATATGTATGTTAAATTAATGTTGAATATATTAATTGTTTCAGTTTGTTGAATGTGGAATGAATATGATTGATTTATGTATGTTGTGATGTTGAATATTTATTGAATTATGGATGTATAATATTAATGATATGTTGAATGCCTAGTAAATATGGATGCTAGCCAATTATAAATCGAATTTCAAAAACAAATTTTCACATTTCTAAATAACAAACTGTGTATGGTTTCTAAAACAATACACGGATGCCAAATAGAAACCGTGTTCATATTTAACATTCAGTGATTGAAATTTGTCATTCTCATTCGCTATGTATATTTCATGAGTAAGTTGTATATGACGCAAGTAAAAAAATAGAGATAATGAATTTGTTTATATATCTATCGTGGCGACATTGATATTGCTTCTTATTACCCAGATTATTGAATTTTTTCTTATTAATAGTTTCTTATTTTGTCTAAGATACAGTCAACAAAGATTAAAAAACTTTAAATATATTCATTAAATCTTCTACCACGTACAAACAATGTATTAGTTGAATTATTTACTATAACTATATATAAAAAAGAGGAGGGATCTAGTTACCACAATTTTGAGTTACAACAAAGTTACCACAACTATTTTCTACATTTTCAAAATTTCCAATTGTCGATCCAAACCGTTCCACATGATCTCCACAATAAAATGTGCTTCCAGATCAAATTTTACATTTTTTGGATTTGTTTTACTATTTATTAAGATGGTACAAAATTCAATGGTCTGAATTTGACTAGTTTTTGTAAAATACTTAATAAATAGTAAAAAAAATCATAAAAATGTAACATTTGATCTGGAAGCACATTTTATTGTGGAGATCATGTTGAACGGTTTGGATCGAGGATTTGAAATTTGAAAATGTAGAAAATAGTTGTGGTAACTTTGTTGTAACTCAAAATTGTGGTAACTAGATTCCTCCTCTATAAAAAATATGGGTTACTCTTTGAGCGTAATTATGTAAAATGATATAAATTTTTTACTGCATGTTTGAATTTATTTTTGTTATACAATATTTCTAAAAGTGCACAGAACAATATGATTAAAATTTGATTGGAAAATTACCTGACTTTGTAGAATTTATTTGGGTTAATGGATTGATTAATTAACCGACGGAAATTTTGAAATCCGAAAAAAACAAACAAAAAATAATTGACTGACTATATTTATATATTGATTTATAAGTGTGGGCCTCTCTGGGCTGATAGGAAAGAAAACACTGGAAAGGCACGGGCTGGGCCACTGATACGTTCTATGCGGATGTGACCTTTATCGATAAAGGTCCCATCCGCATAGAACGTATGGAATAAACCATTAAAGGAAAATAACAGAGCACAAAACCAGGCTCTTCCAGTTCACCTCATTCTTTTTTATTAAGATCAACAGAGTATAATTAACACTATTCAATGAAAAAATACTAAATGAAAAAAAAGAAACAGACGACCAGATAACTATAAGATGCAAAAATTTAGTCGTGCGATAAACAAATTATGAAAATTGGAACAAATTTTTCTTTTTTTTATAATAGTGGACTACTCCACAGAATCACAAAACCAAACCTTACATTGTTTGGCAAGTACTGGTACCAGTGGTACCAGTCTTGTCTTAGAACAAACAACTACCTAATACAAAGTAAAAAATTGGAATAAATAATTATTAAAATCAGAAACTTTACTCAAGTAATTTGCTGTAGAGATGAACGAATTAGTAGAAATAAAAGTACGAATAAATTTGATTAGTTCGGTTCAGCCGGGTGCACTAATGGGTTGGGCCCAGCTGACCCGCATCTTATTGGTAGCAGTTGCTTTACAATCAGATGCCAAACAGTTTGGAGATAAACACTGAAAGTCCATACGAATTAACTATATGTGAAAATCTACCATATCTAATGGGAAAGAAAAAAAAAGATATGGTCCAACCAAATTTACTTTTTAGAGAAAATACATCGGCCACTCCCTTGCCACCCTATCTTAAAAGAGAAACCTCTTCCGGCGATTATTCCAACAAATTAAAATCATGATCGTTGTCAAACTATGAAAGACCCGGACTTGTTTGTGTACCGCCAAAAATTAAAAAATACACCATAACCAAAAAGACAAGCGTTTTGAAAAGTTGCATTGAGCTGAGGTAAACGGAAGATAAATCATAGTAGGAAAGGCCTAGAGATTTAAACAGATCAGATACGAATATATATTATCTAAATTGTATTTGTATCCATTGTCAATTTTTGGAGACAAATAGTTTCACTTACAGATGCGGTTTGAATACTAAACAAATACGGATACAAATACAAAGATACAGACACTACATATAAATTAGTAAAAATGAACTACATAACATGTTCATAACAAAATTATAAGTTAAAAAAACTATATATTAACGAAACAAAATTAATCTCTAATTATAATTATAATAAATTAATAAACTTAAAATTTTTATAAAACATGAAACATAAGCATATATAATTGAATAAGTAGATATAAAATTAAGTGTGTTTGTAATACCATTTTGTATTATAGCAAGTACCTCAGCCCATTAAATGCAGTTTACATAAGGGGAATTCAATTTCTTCAGTTACTTAACCAAACAAAAATCACGCTTTCAAACTATAAAAATTTCAAACATATTCTTTATGCGTTCCCAAAACTAAGAAATTGTACAGCCTAAATGACAAACCTAACAAGTCATTTTGACTGAGATTAACAGAGTAATAAACGCTATCCTAAGAAAAAAAAAAAGACTAAATAAAAAGCAGATGACTAGATATGATGCGAAAATTTTGTGGTGCGATAAACAAAATCGGCATCAAAGATTTGTGGAAACTTTAATCAAGTAATTGGTTGTACACATGAACAATTAGCTAGGTTGGGTCGGGTGCACTAATGGGTCGGGCCCAGCTGACCAACATCTGCTTGATATCATTTACTTTAAAATCAGAAGCCAAACTTGGAGGTGAACACTGGAAGTGGAAGTACATAAAAACAATTGTGCATGTATACCGTGTGGTCCATATCTAATTGGAAAGAAAAAAAAGATGCTCCAAACAATTTTACTTTTAAGAGAAAAAACAGGGGCCAATCCCTTGCCACCCTATCTGAAGGAGAGAAATGTCTTCAGTCAACTATTCCAACAAATTAAAATCACAATCGTTATCAAACTGCAAAATATTCTGACTTGGTTATGCATTGCCAAAAATTAGAAAATGCACCATAACTAACGACAAGCATGCTGAAAAGTTGCATTGACCTAAGGTAAACAGAGAATTATGGTGCATTTTTATTGTGGAAACGGAATCTCAAAACCAAGTCAGAGAATTATTGCTGAAAAGTCTCATTCTCCGTTTTGAGATTGTGATCTGTGGTGATTCTCTGTTTACAAGTCAGAGAATTATTGCTGAAAAGTCTCATTCTCCGTTTATTGTGGAGAATGCATTGCCAGAGAATTATGGTGCATTGACCAATCTTTATTGTGGAAACGGAGAATGAGAAACTTAATTTAATAAGGTTTAAATCATAGCTTAAGATTAATTCCAATAGACAATAGCGTGTAGGCACGAAAAATCTCATCTTTCTAAATAAGTATATAAATTCAACCTGTTAAATGCACTAAAGGTTTCCTTAAACTGTGCATAAGAAAGTTATTAAGAGTCTAGAACGGTTAACTCTCTCAATTAGTAGTTAGGATTTAATTTGAGACAAAAATAAGACTGTTTATTAAGGGGGCAAAACGAACATTAAATTTTTTCACTTTTTATCCATTTTATTTTATTTTCTATTAAGACTCATTTTCAATTTATAAGGTTCTCATTTTACCTTAATTAAAAAAAATAAAAATATATAGTTTGTGTAAGAAAATATATTCGTTCTTCTAATTAGTTGGTTTTCGAGGACAAATAGTTTATTTTTCTACTTGTGATGTATACACAGTGACATTTAGATATACACATGTGTGTACGTTACAACTTAGAAGTAAGAAAATGAAGAATTTGCCCTCACAAACCATTCAATTAGACAACCGAACAATTCTCTTAATTGTGCTACATAATTTTTATTTTTCAATAAAGGATAAAATAGGTATTTTATAAATTTAAAATGAAAATTAATAGAACTAGCCTTTGATCTAGTGGTAAAGGCACATGACATCTGATGTGGGAGGTCATGGGGTTCGAAACCCTGATAGGAGAAATCATTTGTTGTAATTAAAAGGCATTAAATAGTTAGGTGGCTTGCCCTCCAACATTTACTATAAAAGTCTTAATTTGAATAAAATCAGCTTTTGGGCAAAGTAATTATTCATTTTTGTTCCTCAGATCAGATTATTTGGAAATAAAATAATTTACTTGAACTATCAGAGGAGTTAGCAAGAGGTACTTTGTACACTTTTCATATTTCACAAATTTGCCCAAAAACTAGATTAATCTCAAACTCAAAGACTCTTTAAAATTTCTTCACAATAAGTCTCACACTAACTCATAAACTATCACAAATTCAAGTTTGACTCACAATAGAATTCATAGTAAAGCACCCTTAATAGGAGCCAAGCTTTAGTTCTAGCAAATAAAAGGAACAAGAGAAATGAAGATTACAGTGAGTCAAAATCTAGTGTCAAGAAGTCTCAAGCACACACCACTATTCTTCTTTCCCTTGCTTTACCGTGCTAGAACTGTATTCAATTTTTGACAATTTCTCCCAATTTCAATCAATGTATCGATTGGGAAAAATGTAAATAGATAGACATAAATGAGGAAGGTGTTGCGGATTCACAAAGACTAGAAAAATAGTGATGTACCCTGATTGTTATCAGAAAAAAATAAAAATAGAAATGACAAAAATAAAAATTATGAGTGAGGTTGCACCAATTTAAGTGTATCTTATCATTCTTCTTGTTCTATTACATTAAAAATTTTGATTGGTCGTATACTTCTTCCACAAGTTCTTCCTCCAGTTTCGATCTTCCAGTGAATATTCTAGGACAACGCTCTCTCCAAATAATGGATTGCGTAAGTAATAAAACTTCTCTTTTTTCCTTGGGCATGGCCTTGCTTACGAGTGACGATATGATATCAGGTACTCTTCGAAAGACTGTGGGTTCCTATGGAAAAGAAAAACATTGATCAGCCTGCCTGTATCCTTACCAGTTATGGTAACGAAAAAAAAAATTTACTCTTCTTTGTATCCAATAATTAAACTAAACGCAACAAGAATTTTACCATACCCGTCTTATCAAATATAGTACAGGTTGTGTTAACAAATAAAATGTGTCATTTAATAGATATATATGAGTCATTAAGAAAATTATATCATATCATTCATCATCTCTATATAAATATATATCTATGTCTATAATTGTACAATTTTTCTTTTCAATTATTACCGTATAAGATAATGGGTAAGTAATAGTCTTTACTTGTATCCTTACCTATACCAGATAAGCTAAACAAAGAAAAATCTTACCCGTACCCGTTTTATTGAATACTGTATGACTCGAGTATACGAATAAAAGAGTGCCATTAACACTCCTACATAAAAGGAAAATAACATATCACAACACGAGGCTCTTCCAGTGCAGTTCAGTCATTTTGACTGAGATCGACAGAGTAATAGACATTATTCAATGAAAAACTACTAAATGAAAAAACGACTAAAGTAAAAAACAGACGACCAGATGAGATTCAAAAAAATTTCGTGCGTTAAACAAATTAAAATTGGAACCAAAGATTTGTGGAATGAATTGGGTCGGGTGCACTAATGGATTGGGCCCAGCTGACCTGCAATTGGTATTATCTACTTTACAATCAGACGCCAAACTTGGAGATAAACACCGGAAGTCCATTGTCCATACAAAAAAGATGGTCCAACCAATTTTACTTTCAGAGAAAAATCGCAGGCCAATCCCTTGCCACCCTATCTTTAAGGAGAGAAATGTCCTCAGCCAACTAATTAATCAAACAAATTAAAATCACAATCGCTGTCAAACAACAAAAGATCCTGACTTGTTCAAGCATTGCCAAAACTTGAAAAATGCACCACAATTAACAACAAGCTTGGTGAAAAGTTGCATTGACCTGAGGTAAACGGAAAAGTGAACAGATCGTGTATCGATCGATTATAGGTAAATCAGACCAATATTCATTTTTCATTGCTTGCCTTGGATAGCTTACAAATAGGAATATATCCTATCTGGGTATGAGCTGCATCATAACAGAAACAGGATAAAACTTATTTTAAACATGTCAACAACAAAAGCTCTTCCAGTTCTCTGCATTCCCTTCCTATTTTTGTCACACCCCGACAACGGGGCCGACAACCCGCTGCGCTCATCAGCGCAAGGCGATTTCTATCATTTTACATAATCACATAGTTACATATACATTACCAATGACATAACTTACTTTTCTTCGTTGCAAATCCCGCAGTCTTCATGTTCGAAATCGTATTTCCTTATCTTGCGTTTTGTACCTGGAACCCACAAAGTGGAAAGATGAGAGATTGAAAATCTCCCAGTGCGGTATTCAGTTCCAGTCGAGTTATCCCCAGATCCAACCAACTGGAACCAAAACAGCACCGAACACCAAAAATATAGACCATAATAATAATATAAGATTCCAATAAACTAGCTTCAACTATAATCAATCAACGAAAATATTAGAACTTTACTTTATGGAATACTCATGTATGATAACAAAAATCAACAACCCAGAACTTTATATAATCAATCTATATGACTATGACAATCAAACATAAAATTTACAATGCATAACTCAACTATATCTCATTCTTTTTAATCAAATGCTTTAAAATCAACCATACTTTAATTTCAGATATTATGTTCATGCCTCATGTGCACCCTAATGCATCCATGTCATATGTTCATGAGAAAAGCTGTGCATTCATATCACGCAAATGATTCATCTACATCGAACTCCTATTTCGGTCAATTTGCTTCCTATTATGTCATGCACCAGTTTAGAAAAAAAAAATATATATATATATACATGCCATGCATATCAACTACCAGCATTGTTCAACTCATGTCTTCTATATACTCGCATGTGATGCAAATAAGAAATTTATGAAAGAATTCAGTTATGCAATCTAAAAGCTCATGGATCAATTAGCTATTTAACACAATTATAAAAAGTAACACCGCAATCAAGTCAAGAGGAAAAACTAAACAAATTCAACATTCGCTTTAAGAAATGCTCAAATACCATAAAAGAAAATCAGCAAGCTAGAGAAACAATTAATAGCTATAACAATCAAGCATAACCAAATATTATAAAATGCAATGCTCATGTGCACTAGACTTCAATGTTCAATCCCATTTACTTATGCAACCCTATTGTTTAACTATGCTTTGTTCCAAACTTAGCAATTCTCAAATATGCACAATTGTTCAAGTATATCAATTTGCAAATATTTTCCTTTGTTTATCATGCATTACAAGTTCTTGCACCAAGCATAAATCCGGTCATGCGCTACCCGAATATGGCGCCTACACAGCTCTTGCTATGCGCTACCCGAATATGGCGCCTACACAGCTCTCGCTATGCGCTACCCGAATATGGCGCCTACACAGCTCACGCTATGCGCTACCCGAATATGGCGCCTACACAGCTCTAGCTATGCGCTACCCGAATATGGCACCTACACAGCTCTCGCTATGCGCTACCCGAATATGGCGCCTACACAGCTCTTGCCATGCGCTACCCGAATATGGCGCCTACACAGCTCTTGCCATGCGCTACCCGAATATGGCGCCTACACAGCTGACGCTATGCGCTACCCGAATATGGCGCCTACACAGCTCTTGCCATGCGCTACCCGAATATGGCGCCTACACAGCTCTTGCCATGCGCTACCCGAATATGGCGCCTACACAGCTGCCGCTATGCGCTACCCGAATATGGCGCCTACACAGCTCTTGCCATGCGCTACCCGAATATGGCGCCTACACAGCTCTTGCCATGCGCTACCCGAATATGGCGCCTACACAGCTCTTGCCATGCGCTACCGAATATGGAGCCTACACAGCTCTCGGATTTCATTCTTCAATTCCCATCAAAGTACATACAAGACATTCCATCTACAAGCAAATCAATGTGTTCTATATATTCTCATTTCTATTCAAGGTTCATGTATAACAGGTACATGGTTCATACAAAACTATGTATCATGCATGCAAGTATATATATTGCAAAATTTATGGTTCAGTTCATGATGCAAGCGTATGTCATGCAACTCGTTTATGCAATAAGAATACCAACTTCAAGACTTTAACTACAAGCAATTGGCAACCGAGCAACAGCCAAGCTACACTAATCAAACAAATAATCTCGTGCAATCAGGACATGAAAAGACAGTGCCTACATGACCGGTCAAGTATCCATTTTAATAATTAATCAATTTCACATATGACTATATACTATGCTTCATGACACTATGCCTCATTATTGTGCCATCATTCACTTAAATCAAACTTATGTTTCAACCAGATTATTTGATATCCTGTCATGCATCAATTTTAGAGAAGTATGATCATGCTTCCTAAGGCATTTCATACCTTCATATCATACAATTGAAAAACTATAACAACTATCTATAGTATGACAAACAAACTAGAAATCAACAAGCAATCATCAAGGCAATAACAATCAAGCAAACCAAATCACTACCATATATTAACCTTAAGATTACCAACAATTTACTTCTCTTAGGCATTTCACCGAACAACTGATGTGCAGCAACACACCAGACCTGTACCACTAATTTACTTCTCTTAGACATTTCACCGAACAGCTGGTGTGCAGCAATACACCAGACCCGTACCAGTGATGGTACAATAATCGCTCAATTAAATCACAATCATCAAGAAATCAACATGCGATCAAAAGCAAGCAAAGAAACCCACGAGTTTACAACAACATTTAAACAAGTTAGAAGGGGCTAGGAATAACTCGAAATCCGCACCTGTTAACGTTGGGCACGATCGGGCTAGAAGTCGCTCTCTGTTCCGAATCAAGCCTATCGAGTCGTTTGAGGCTGCCCCAAGAACGCCATCAATCAATCAATCAACCCAACAACTAGCCTTCTTCTCGGTCTTCCTCATTTCCCGGCCACGTTGAGCTACCGATGCCACTTCTTTCTCGCCTCCTTTCTCTTCTCTCCGCCATTTTCTCTATTATTTTCCTTTTTTGGTTTCTCCCCTATCTCTGATAGTTTGAACGGTGGTCTCCACTTAACGGGAGAGAGAAAGAAAACAAAAGGAATAAAATTTGGAGGCACAATGACACGTGTAGAGAAACTTAGAAGTTAACTAGGTGAGTTTTAAACTTTTTAGAATTTGATAATAGGAATGAGATGCATGGCTGCCAAGTGTCCCTTGTTTTTTTTTTTTTTATTAAATGAATAGTGATTTTGCACTTAGCCCCTGGAATTTTTATAAATGGATTTGACTTTTAGAATACAAGAATTAACATAATGTTACAAACAAATGAATTTTCAAATAATTCATATCAATTTACCGTAAGTTAATGAATGTTTGAATAAGTCACGACATTTTGAGAATTTCTATCATAACCACTTAATAATTTATAAATCTATATTTGTTAAGAATTTTACAATACTATTTCCAAATTTTCAGACCACAGAGTCTTATAGATATACTTGGAATTTCATATTGCTATTTTAATCACACTTTACTTAAAGTTAGATAATTCTCCAAGTGTTTGAAAACTAGGATGTTACAATTTTTCACAAGTTCTCTTGTATTGCATTGTACCGAGGCTGCTCGAACCCTAGAAGAGAGCAAGGCTGATGGTAAGTAATTAATTTATCTCTTTCATAATTAATATATAGCTGGTGCATTCAAAATTTAATTCTATTTTTTTTTTTTGAAGCAAGCTAGTATTTAAACTTTAATTGACATGATAATTCAATGAAACTTGAACCAGTATCTTTTAATTTAATTGCACCTAATTAATTAAGTGGTATGTTGAAATTTTTACTAATAGATAACTTGAGAGAGATATTTTCCGTATTTCTTTAATTGAAAGTTGCAAATTTACTTTGTCATCTTCTCATATTCAGCAATCGACCGGCTACCAATAGGATACCCTCCGGCTCCAAGAAGCAATAGAAATCCACTCCACGAGGCCACCCTTACACCAGGACCCTGCAGTAAGTATTACCAAAATTGTCATAGTTATCCTCCTCCTGAAGCAAAGCCCTAGAAGAATGATGTCTGGTTACATGAAAGAGTCAGATGAAGAAGAATGCAACAACGTATTTATGTACGTGTTTAAACAATATATGAGATTTATATATATGTGCTCGGTGGAGGGGATTTCATATATTAATATTGTAAGAGGAGGGATCAAGTTACAACAAATTTGAGTTACAACAAAGTTACAACAACTATTTTTTTCATTTTCAAAGTCCAAATCATCGATCCAAACCATTCAACATGATTATCTAAATAAAATGTGCTTACAGATCAAAATTTATATTTTTTTGAATTTTTTTACTATTTATTAAGATGGATACAAAATTTAATGGTCTGAATATGACTATTTTTTGTAAAATACTTAATAAATAGTAAAAAAATTCAAAAAAATGTAAAATTTGATCTGCAAGCACATTTTATTTAGATAATCATGTTGAACGGTTTGGATCGATGATTTGGACTTTGAAAATTAAAAAAATGGTTGTTGTAACTTTGTTGTAATTCAAATTTGTTGTAACTTGATCCCTCCTCATATTGTAAAGTGTACAATTAATTAATATATTAATATAGATTTGTGCCAAAAACAAGTGTTCACCTAAATAAATCTTCCAATGTCATCTACGTGACTTGCCTGCAGTAACAAGGAGAGTGGTCAAGCAGCCCCACTTGACCCTTATTTTACTATCCCTAAGTAATTATGATGGTTCAAATAAATAATTGTGATGGATCATAGACACTGCTGCAGCTGACCTCTGTGAATGATTCACTACAACACAGAATTTTGAAATAGTAGAAATTACTTAAGACTAATTCTCTATAATGAGTCCGGCTACTATACCACTAGTGTCATTCCAAACTAAATAACACCACATCTCAAAACCATTGGATCTACTTTAATATTCGTACAAGACACTAGTGTTAGTCCAGCGCTATTTTGTACACGAATATTAAAGTAGATCCAATGGTTTAAGATGTGGTGTTATTTAGTTTGGAATGACACTAGTGGTATAGTAGCCGGACTCCTCTATAATGGTTTGTTCCCTTGTTTCTCAATTTATGATGAAAAAACAAGTTTAAGTAAACTACAATTCATTAAATTATTAAATCTTAACTTCTTCGCTAGATCCAAATTTATTTTAAAGTTGATCTACTGTCTTCTAATTTATTAATTATAATGAGTCATGAAATATAATTGAGGTAGAAAAAAATGCTCATGATCAGAGGCTCAGATTCCCAGAATAATTTTTGAGAAAAAATGCAGACCAATCCCTTGCCACCCTATCCTATCCCAAAGAGAGACACCAATGACTTAGTCAACTAATCCAACAATCTGAAATCTCGCTGTTAAGCTACAAAAACTACCAAATAAACTTGTTGATATATTAACAAAAGGACAATTTTATTGAAACTTCACTTTGACCATAGGGCAACAGTGAAAATGAAATCATTGAAGAAAATAACAACAAGACTTAACAATGCGTAGAAATTTGGTACAAACCTTATTGTTGGACTACAATTGTATTTGTAGATCACTACAGTTATATAACAGATGTGAAACTACAATAAAAATAAGCATTTCACAACAATAACATAAAAATAAGAAAATATAAATTACAAAAAATTAATATTAATAAATCTTTATTTTAGCAAGTAAATATACAGTCACGGAGGAAATCGAAACTGGTTGCACTTTCCCTTTTTCCCAAACAGTGTATGTCATTCTTATATCAATTCGAAAAATTTTCAGGTAGGTAAGAATGCTATCAAATACAAACAAAAGGAAATTCTACTTATAAAAAAGGATTTCATATTTTACAATTGGACCATTAGGTCAGAACGCTGGGCTGTTTGAAAAATAATTTAATATGAGCTTCTCTAGTTTTTAATTTAAGATTAGTAATTGTTCTGTGGGCCCTGATGGGCACCTAGTGGGCTGATTTTAGTGGCCTTGATTTGCTATTTGGAACATTATTTTTTACCCAAAAAAAAAAGAACCATTATAAAAAGAGAGCTCATAAAAAGGTTATTTGTTGACGGGTATATAATTGGAGGCAGCCATCATTGTTCCCAACTTAATTTACATTTTCAGGTTAAGATTCACTCAAAAAACTCTCTTAGTTGTCTCAAAACTTTCTTAGTTGTCTCAAAACTCTCTTAGTTGTCTCGAAATTCTGGTTTCTTTTGTCTTCATAAGTTAAATGTTATCCCACACAAAATGGCCCAAGATCTCAATTTCACTTGAAAAAAGTAATTACAATCCAGACAACATGTTAATTTATTTTTGATGCCGGATTTTAGCAAGTAAATATACAGGCAAAAAGGAAAAAAAAACTATATCATCTCATATTTGCGAACGATAATTATATTTAGGCATGGCTCTGAAAATCGGAATTGGATTCGAAATTGGTTACTTGACTGTGGAATCGGAATTGGATAATCGGCCCGAATTGGCCGAAATGGATCGGAAACTGAATTTTTATAGTAGAAGCTTATATTGTAAGAAAAAAATAGGAAAAAATTGATAAAATATAATTTGTCAGAAAAATTAAATTAACACAAAAGATAAAGGGGATATTGTTGTATTGAGCAAAATAATAAATACATTAATGTGATAACAATCAAATTAATTTGTACTAAAATTACTTTAAAAATATTATCTAATTCTAAAATAAAATAGATAAACTAAAAAAACTAACTAATATTTACAAAGGAGAAATAAATTTTTTAATTTCTACTTTTATATTTTCAGAACAATCAAATTTCTAACCTAGTAATCCCATAATCCCACCCTTTACTTTAGTCAAATAAAAAAAAAACCACTGTGAGTGTCAACAGCTGTACACCCTAGCCAATTCCGGTCTGACTCGGCTGAGTCACGTCAGAATCGGCTGATTTTCTCATGATTCTTGCGGAACTTGGGAGAGCAAGGGAAAAGGATAATACAGAGAAGGAAACCGATTATTGTTCAAGGAAATTGGAAAAATTGTCCTCCTCAATATCCGTGCGTACTCCTTCAATATTTTGGCATATCAAGCTCGCACAAATAATGAAGCGAATCAATCATACAATATTGGAATGATAATCCATATCAAAATTTTCATCGTAATATTTTTGTTTTCTAACTTTTTCATTTTATGTTTGATTTTGTTTTCTAGGAAGAGAGAATATTGATGAGAGAGAGAGACACGATAATTAAAATGTTGTTTGAGTTTCTTTATTTATTTGATTCGTTAGAATTCTGAAACGAGTGGATGAAATGAGCGGCTGAAAAAGGGTTTCAGAAGGGGTGCGCGCATGGGAGCCACATGCAACGAAAGGGTCTTAAAATTAAAGTGATTGGTTTTATTTATTTTTATTTTTATTTTAAGTGAAATGGATATAAATAAAAATAAATCCGGTTATTATAAATTTTTGACGGTTCCAATTTGTAACATTAAAATGCTTAAATAGAATAACTAAAATATAATATGTTAATATATTTTTTATCACTTAATTTATATTCATTTTTTCTCACGAAGACAAATATAGAATATTCAATAGTTTATATAAAATATTATAAGCATAAATAATGATGACTTAATTTTTCGGGATGTTCTCTCCACCTTATAAAATGTGGTATTATAATCGATCTACTTGTTATATTTGGTTTACTCCTTTTTTTATTTGCTCATCTTAATTTGTTGTATGGATGTTTGTTGTTATATATTTAAGTGTTAGTTACTTCATTTGTGTTATGTTTGTGTACAACCTAGTTAGTTTTGTTTTGTTGTGAGTGATCATTTGATGTAAAATGCATTGCACTGTTGTATCCTAAAAAGTTGCTATTTAATTTATAGTTATGAATTAGCAATTTTTGAACAAATAAAATGCTTGAAAAGTATCAATTTTGTACATGGGCACATTTTGACTTCATTTTTTTATATTAAAATTCATGGAAATATTCTATATTTTAAACCTTGAATTTTAATATAAAACTCAAGAAAATCTCAAAGGAATTAATTCTCCACAAATAAAACAAGTGCTAGATACCTTCCTGGGTGCAAACAGCAGAGTGTACTTTGCAAAACAATACCATAAGCCATTTTGGGTACAACTTGGGATGCACAAAGGCGCTCTGACCAGAGGGGACCCACAAATCCGTGAACCATGATGTTTTTCGCTATGTTCAAGAAATAGACAGACTGGGTTTAATGAGATTTAGCTTGGTGCACCATCTGTCAGGGGCACGACCCACATGAACCGTGTTCATACAAAACCCTGGGTCCTGTCGAATCAAGTCGACAACACCTCAACGCTATTCAAGTTGCGTGCACCAGGAACATCTACACCGAGTTTAAGTCTAGCACATGGCACACGTGAAACAGGCGCACCCTAAACCAAACCAACAGAGGTGAGGTGCAGCAGAGTGTATGATACATGACAATTATTTATTTCAACCAACATAATTACTTCAGCATACCAAAATTAGAGTCAAGTGGGGCTGCTTGACCTCTCTCCTTGTTACTGCATGCAAAACCTATGTAACTATTAATTGTACGCATTACAATATTAATTAATATATGAAATCCCCTTCTCAGCACATATATACAATTCTCACTTATTATTTATACAACTACAAATATACGTTGTTGCATTCTTCTTGCATGCTCTTAATCTTTCATGTAACCAGGCATCATTCTTCTAGGGCTTAATTTGCTTCAGGAGGACAATTTGTTCTATAATACATAATGCACCTTGGTCTAGTGTAAGACCTGCCGGGGTTGCGTGATGGAGGCAATACTCCTGGGCTGAGTTCTGAAATGACAAGTAGAATTGTAATTTTAAATTTAATTACTAATGAAAGAAAATTTCAGCTTGCTACTTAATTAGTTAAGAGCAAATTCAAAGATACTGGTTCGAGTTTCTTTCAATTAAAATGTCAATTAAAGTTTCAATACTTTTTTTTAACAAAAAAAGTATATACACCAGCTATTAATTAAGAAAGAGAGATTACTTACTACCATCCTTGCTCTCTTCCAGGGTTCGAGCAGCCTCAATAGAAGGCAATATGAGCAAGCTAGTGAAAAATTTCTACTATGAAATTTCTTCTGTTGACCTCTAGTCAATGCAACTATTCAGCACACTTGTCGTTAGTTATGGTGCATTTTTTATTTTTTGGAGATGCATGAACAAGTCATGATCTTTTGTAGTTTGAAAACGATTGTGATCTTAATTTGTTGGAATATTTGACTGAAGACATTTCTCTCCTTAGATAGGGTGGCAAGGGATGGCCTGTAATTTTTCTCTACAAGTAAAAATGGTTGGACCATTATTTTTCTTCATTCCAATTAGAATTGCAAAAATGGTTGGAAAGCTGAACAATAGGATGACAAAAATGGAAAAAAAATTCAGTTGAACTAGTTGGAGGACTGATTCGGGGATGGCTTGGGGGCCATAACATTTCTCAAATAGATATGGATACGATTTAGCTATTGTCTCTGTCCGTATCCAATATGTTTACACCTCTAGCAAGTGTATTGCAAAAACACTGCATGCCGGGTACACATGCTGGCACGCATGACTAAGGACACGGCACACAGGAGCGGATGCAGGATTTTTACCAGGGAGGGGCATGAATCAGATTCAAATAGCTTATCGGGTTCAAATCCATTAGCTTCACAACCCATTCTGGTGGGGGGCATTTGTTGAATCCTAAAAATTTGAGAATTCATTTAAGAAATTTACCAATGAATTTCTTAGAAAATTGGTCGATTCAATGCCTTAAAACCTAATTTTTTGAAATTCACAAAAATAAGATTTGTATTTAATTTATTGAAAATAAAATTCATGGTAATATTCTACACGTTAAACCGAGAATTTTGATATTAAGAACACGAAAAGTCTCTAAACGATTGATTTTATATGGATTTTACAATATTTAATGCACATTTGGGTGCAACTTGGGTGTAGTTGATGCCCATCCGACCAGTGGGACCTACTGTCAATAGAGGCACCATGTCAATTAATTTGAACTCCTCATTTAATGTGACCCGTTCATTTTGGGTACACCCAAATCCATAGACCAAAGCATGGGACATGGGGCTCACCATAAACCAAGCCTACACGAAAATTAAAATAAAACAAGAAGCATTCTATTGGGTCAATGACATGTGGGAGCTCTTTGTAAGACTCCTCTCCCTCCTTTGCTATCCGAAAATTGGCCTAAAGAAAGGGATTTTTAGAGCTACAAAATTCAAGAGAAAGAGGGAAGCTCGTGGCTTATTCTCACCAGCAATGAAGACTCAAGAGAGAAAGAACCAGACCCGTTTTTCTCCAGGTTGGGGCAACCTAATTTTCAGGGAGGGCAACATAGAACTAGACCTGTTTTTCTCTATTAAATTTCAAAATCCAGGGGGGCGGGGGGGGGTTGGCAGTTGCTTCCCCCCCGGCCAGTGTGGGTCTGCCCCTGATGGCACAGCATGGCACGTCTTGTTAAACGTGTCGTGCCCTTATCTTTGTTTTGTCATAATTTTTCTAAAATCGATACATTTAAACACGACAAGTCTAAACATGGGTACGGCAAGGCACGGCTAAATACTGGCATGGCATGTCAAGACACGGATACGACACGACACGTTTCAAAATAAAATTTCAATTTTCTTTTTACTCCTTAGTAATATTTTCTCAAATTATACCAAAACAAATATACTACAAAATATTTAAATAAAAACTAAATTCGCAAAAACAATGTGTTTTAATTTATTTCTGATTTTTTGAACATTAACACACATTTTTAAAGTAACAAATTATCAAGATCTAAAAAAAAACTAGCACGGTACGTCTAAGTACCGGCACGACATGTAAAAGCATGTCATACCAAACTGTGTTGAGCCATTAAATGTGTTGTGTTCATCTCCTGTACTGTGCAGCATGGAATGTCTAGAAACTTCAATGTGTTAGCACGGCATGGCCTCGTTTCAGGCACGCCAAAACACGGTACGCCGAAACACAGTTCGATATGGCCGCAATACCCTACTCTTGGCCTTTCAACTATGATATCTTCAATTTACCTCTAGTACGTCAATGTAACTTTTCAGCATGCTTGTCGTTAGTTATGGTGCAATTTTCAATTTTTGGCAATACATAAACAAGTCAGGATCTTTTGTTGTTTGACAACGATTGTGATTTTAATTTGTTGGAATGGTTGACTGAAGACATTTCTCTCCTTCAGATATGGTGGCAAGGGATTGGCCTGTAATTTTTTTCTACAAGTAAAAATGGTTGGACTATCTTAGTGTGTATCTCCAAGTTTGGCGTCTGATTGTAAAACAAATGATATCAAGCAGATGCAAATCAGCTGGGCCGGACCAATTGGTGTGATAATGTGGGATCTATGTCATGTTAACAATAGCAAAATAACATTTTACTATACTCTAAGCTAACGGTACTAGCTATACATTATAATTATCCAAATAACATAGATGTAAGATATGTTTTTACAATACACGATCCCTTAAAGTAATGCTATAAATAATATTATTTGTATCTATTCCTTACCTCATGATATTATTAATAATATACAAAGTAGATATGTGTTATCTTTTTATTATGTTTGTTTCTTGGTCTCTTAAGTCAATTATTAATATATAACTGAATTTTAGTTATATTATATGTATTATAATTATACTTTACGGGAGCCATAAAATATCATTAAAAGAAATAATCTACTTTATTTAAAAGAAGCACCATATCATAATAAATATCAAGGGACTATTTAAGTAGAAAATATCAATTTTTATACTTTATTTATATTATTTTATTGATCAGACATTAGGTGGCCATTTCCTTTAATTAGCCCAGTGGCATGATTGCATCAATTAGAACACCTTCATAATCCATGTGAACAGATTAAAAGAAAAGATAAATAGTTGAGTGACGTGGTGCAATGCTTCTTAGCCTTCATAATCCACCTTCATAATTTCATTTGGACATGGTGCATTGCTTCTTAGCCTTTTATTTCATGACTTCTGGATGGAAATGTTAATTCACGCGCTCTAATGCATTTCCTGTTTTGGATGCTTCCAGCGGTTGAGTGAGGTGTGTCCTGGGGACCATTATGTTCTCCAATTTAAATGTGCTTGGACCAAATTTTATATTTTTTTGGACATTGTTTCCTTATTTTTTAGGATTAATTTTTGAAAATCAGTGTTTTCATAATTTTTATTATTTTTTTGGAAATTTGTCAATTTCCTTTTATTAGAATTCAGGATTACGAACATATTATACAGATTTATCAATATCAATTTTGTGATTTATATTTTCTTTATTTTTACGTTAGTACTGTGAAATGCTTACTTTTGTTGTAGTTGCACATCTGTAATATATCTGTAGTCCAACGATATGGTTTGTACTGTCGGTTCAACGATAAGGTTTGCATCAAATTTCTACGCATTGTCAATTAAGCCCTCTTGTTATCTTCAATGATTTCATTTTCACTGTTGCCCTATGGTCAAAGTGAAGTTTTATTAAATTGTTCTTTTGTTAATATATCAATAAGTTTATTTGGAAGCTTTTGTAGCTTAACAACGAGATTTTAAATTGTTGGATTAGTTGACTCAAGTTGTTGGTCTCTCTCTCTTTGGGATAGGGATAGGGTGGCTATGAGCATGAGCATTTTTTTTTACTCAATTATAATACATGACTCAGTATAATTAATAAATTTGGATCTAGCCAGAAGTTAAGATTTAATAATATAATGAATTGTAGTTTAATTAAATTTGTTTTTACATTATAACATGAGAAACAGGGGAACAGACCATTAAAGAGAATTAGTTCTAACTAATTTTTACTATTTCAAAATTCTGTGTGTTGTAGAGAATCATTCACAGATGTGAGGTGCATCACAATTATTTATTTCAACCAACATAATTACATAAGGATAACAAAATTAGCTTGACCTCTCTCCTTGTTACTGCATGCATGCAATGTAGATGACATTGGAAGATTTGTTTAGATGAACACTAGTTTTTGGCATAAATCTATATATATGACTCTATTAATTAATTGCACGCTTTACAATATTAATATATTAAATCCCCTCCTTATTAGGGATTAATTTCCACCAATCACATATATAAATCTCACTTTTTATTTATACACTTACATAAATATGTTGTTGCATTCTTCTTGCTCTGACTCTTTTATGTAACCAGGCATCATTTTTCTAGGGCTTTGCTTCAGGAGGACATTTTTTATAATACTTACTGCAGTGCCTGGTCTTGTGACTCCTGGATAGTTGATTGCTGAAAATGAGGAGATGACAAAGTAGATTTGCAATTATTGATTTACTCATAATAAAAGAATTACGGAAGATATCTCTCTCACTTTATCTATTACTTAAAAATTTCAACTTGCCACTTAATTAATTAGGAGCAAATTAAAAGATACAGCTTGTTCAAGAGTTTCATTGAAGTCTGAATACACCAGCTATTAATTAAGAAAGAGAGGGATTACTTACTGCCATTAGGGGTGTCAATGGGTACGGTACGGGTCGGGTGGAAGTATTTTCATACCCATACCCATTAAAATTAATCTTACCCATACCCTACCCTTACCCATTAAAAATTGACCGTACCTTACCCTACCCTTACCCGTTAATATTATCGGGTAACGAAACGGTAGTGGGTGAATAATAGATAATACTAATATAATAATTAATTTATTATATTTTACAAATAGAACATCAAAAATTCATTCATTTCACATATATGTAATTGCATTACTAATAAAAGTAAAAATAAATATGCAATCAATTCCAACTAAATTATTTTTTATAAATCAAGAAAATTTAGAAACACGAATATCTATTCGAACAAATTCAATTATTTAACTAAATAACAAAACATGTAAATAAAAATAATATGTTTGACATATTTCTTATAACAAAAGACATACACTACTAAATAACAAAAACACATCACTACTATGTATAATTTTAGATTTTATAATTACCCTATAGGGTAACGGGTACGAAACAGTAATTACCCATACCCATACCCATTTGGTTAACGAAAAAAAATTCTTACCCATACCCATACCCGATAAGTTAACGAAAAAAAAAACCTTACCCATACCCGCCTTATCGAATACGATACGGGTCGGGTAAACGGCTAAAAAGGTACAAGGCAAAAAAAAACCTTACCCATGCTTGGTCTCTTCCAGTCTTCAAGCAGCCTGGGTACAAGGCAATACGAGAGAGCTAGTGAAAAATAGGAAGAGAATGCAGAGAACTGGAAGAGCTCTTGTTGTTGACATTTTTGAAACTGTGGTTTCTATTATGATGCAGCTGGTACCCTCCAAGGATTCATTCCTATATATAGACATTTCAAGGCAATCGCAATCAATTAAACTTAGTATGGATACGATTTAGCTATTATCTCTCTGTCCGTATCCAATTTGTTTAGTACCTCTTAGCTAGTGTATTGCAAAAGCATGGCGTGCCGGGTACACATGCCGGCACGCACGGCTAAGGACACGGCACAACGTGGCACTTCCTTATTTCTATTGTGTCCTCATTTATCTAAAATCGCCATGTTTAAACAAATCATGTCTAGACACGGGTACAGCACGACGCGTCTAGACACAGATACGACACGTCATGTTCTAAAAAAAAATGATGTTTTTACTCCTTAAATAGTAATATTTTCTCAAATTATAGCAAAACAAAAATAATACAAAATATTTAAAAATAATTAAAATTTATAACAGAATGAAATTTTTAGGATATTTTTTTTATATTTATAACATTAGCACACATTTTTACAGTAATAAATTATCAAGATCTAAAAAAACCGGCACGGTACGTCTAAGTACCAGCACGGTACGTCTAAGTACCGGCATGGAACGTCAAAACACGTTGTACCTAACTGTGTTGTGCCATTAAACGTGTTGTGTTCATCTCCAGTTATGTGAGGTACAACACATATAGAAAATGCGATGTTGTGGAATGGCACGGCCTCGTTCCAAATGTTTACACCTATAGACCTTTCTACTATAATATATCTTCCGTTGACCTCTAGTCAATGCAACTTTTCAGCACACTTGTCGTTATATTATGGTGCATTTTTCAATTTTTGGTGATGCATGAACAAGTCAGGATCTTTTGTAGTTTGACAACGATTGCAATCTTAATTTGTTGGAATAGTTGACTGAAGACATTTATATGTTTTTTCTCTAAAAAGTAAATGTGGTTGGACCATCATTTTTTTCTTTCCAATTAGATATGGTAGATATGGTAGATTTACACACATAGTTTGTATGGTCTTTCAGTGTTTATCTCCAAGCACATGGTAGATTTATGATCTAGCAGCCGAAGTTTGTTCTTTTAGTGAGATAGAGCTTTCGAATTGAATTTGACAATTTCCTTTTATTAGAATTAAGGATTACGAATATCAAACAGATTATACAGATTTATTATTATCAATTGTAATTTAGATTTTAGATTTTTATGTTATTATTCTGAAAAGCTTATTTTTGTTGTAATTGCACATCTGTTAATTATTCGTTCTATAGATATATATAGGAAATTACTAATATGCTATGCATAGCATAGAGGGCCTCAGTGCTACGGCTCAATATTTGGGTTTTTAAAATCCTAACGGTCGATCCGAATCGTTCAACATGATCTTCATATGAATATGTGCTTGCAAACCAAATTTTACATTTTTTAGAATTTTTTTTACTATTTTTTTAGATATGTAGAAAATCACTTGATCTGAAAATTCTGTACCACTCAGATCAAATGTTTTTCTACCTATCTAAAAAAATGGTAAAATTCAAAAAAATATAAAATTTGGTTTACAAGTACATATTCATATGGAGATCATGTTGAATGGTTCGAATTGACCGTTAGAATTTTGAAAATTCAAATATTTAGTCGTAGCACGGAGATCCTCTATGCTATGCATAGCACCGTAGCTCCTATATATACACCTTTATATATCTGTAGTGATCTACAAATACAAAATTGATACAATTGTAGTCCAACGATAAGGTTCATAATGTCAGTGTCATCCTAGCAGTTTGAGAAGATTTCCACATATTAATGTTGGTCAAATTTTGTCCATTGCGTACAATATTTCTACGCATTGTCAAGTAATTTTGTTATTTTCTTCAATGATTTCATTTTCTCTGTTGACCTCTGGTCAAAGTTTGTTTGGATGGCCCCCCCTTGACAGCAAGATTTTAGATTGTTGGGTTAGTTGACTCAAGTCGTTGCAAGGGATTGGTCTGTGTTTTTTTCTCAAAAAGTAGTCTCACGCTCTGATATACCATAGCTGATCTATTGAATTAATTAACAGATAGGGAGTCAACTTTGGAAACAGGGGAACAGACCCTTATAAATTGAGAAGTTAAAAAATTGAGAATTAATTAACAAACAGATAGACACAAGTTAATAATTTAATTATTTGTAGTTTACTTAAGTTTATATTTACATCATAAATTGAGAAACAGGAGAACAGACCCTTATAAAGAATTAGTTTTAACTAATTTTTACTATTTGTGCAGAATGTACCTGTCTGTTCCAAGAAAATTATCTTCGTAAAACCACTTCAATAATCTATAATCAAGATTGCTACCTTGGGTTCGAAATGGGTGATCGCAAAATCAATTTGACTCCAACATCTTCTCATCAGAAGAAGAGTGGCAATTGTTTTGTGTTGTACTTTGTAATTTTTCAATATTAATTAAGATGTTTTCTCGATTGTGTTGATTTCCATGCGGAAGTTTTTGTAATTAGTTTTTGTAAATGAAACTGAGATCTTGGGTCTTTTTCATCAACTTATGAAGACAATAGACTAAACCAGTTGAGACAACAAATAAAAGAGATTTTTGAGTGAATTATAACCTCAGGTTGATCCATTAATATAATCCCTGAAGATCGTAACAATTAGGGGTGTCAATGGGTACGGTACGGGTCGGGTGGAGACATTTTCATACCCATACCCATACCCATTAAAATTGACTCTACCCATACCCTACCCATACCCATTAAAAATTGACCTTACCCTACCCTACCCTTACCCGTTAATATTATCGGGTAACGAAACGGTAGCGGATGAATAACGGATATTACTAATATAATAATTAGTTTGATTATATTTTACAAATTAAATATAAAAAACTCATTCAATTCACACATATGTAATTACATTTCTAATAAAAAATAAAAATGAATGTACAATCAATTCCAACTAGATTGTTTTTTATAAAGGAATAAATTCAAAAACACGAATACACATTTAGGTGGGTTCGAAATTGAATTGAATATATATATTTAGATTTTATAATTACCCTATAGGGTAATGGGTACGAAATAATCATTACCCATACCCTTACCCATTTGATTAACGAAAAAAAATTCTTATCCATACCCATACCCAATAAGCTAATGAAAAAAAAATCTTACCCATACCCGCCTTATCGAATACGATACGGGTCGGGTAAACGGCTAAAAAGGTACCATTGACACCCCTAGTAACAATTATTGCTGCCATAAATTTCATACGAGTCAATAAAAAACCACTATATGAGCTCTCTTTATTTGGATAGGAATTAATGTTCTAAATAGCGAATTAGGGCCACTAAGAGCAGCCCAATAGGTGGCCATCAGGGCCCACAGAACATTTACTCATCTTTCTCTCTGTATTAAATGTTTGCTTATGTTGTACGAGGAATTTTCTGTGGCAGCAATCAATTGCATAATAGAAGGAATTTGTTGTGATTGGGAACTATCATGTCAAGTATACCTCTTTGTTATTATTTCCTCTTTTCTAATATGCACTTTTAATTTCATAATAGAAATTCTGCTATATGCCATCTTAAAGAAAAGTAATTATGCATTTTTAGCTTACAAAAATTATGCATTTTTCTGAAAAAAACAAGAACTTTCATATGCCCTCTGAAATATGGGGCATACTTCAGTAGAAAAGAATTTACTATTCAATTTTTTATATGGTTTGTAATAGACGGAAAGACTTTTCCTTGCTTGTGGGGACTCATTTTCATTGATTGTGTATTTTTTGTATATAGTTTTTTTTCTTTTTCAAATTTTCTCTTAAGAATAATTAAGGTACAACAGTAATTTTTTGTCCTTGGACAGGTTTTTGCTATTGGGACTCAATTTCATCGATTTTGTATTATTTCTCTACTCTTCTTTTCTTCATTTCTCCTCTTAAGAAAAAGTTAGACAACAGTCAATTTGTTTCCATGGACAGTTTTTTTAGTATCCTCTGAGATATCTCAACTTTTGCTTGACCGACATGTACGGTGCCTATTCGGGGATAGGTATAGTGCATGGGCCAGTATTATTTTTGCTTTGAGATTCGTGCAGAATATATTTGAACGGATGAGATTTTCCAAAAAACACTCAAAGTTTGAGATATCTCAGAGGATGCATTTCCCAGTTTTTTGCTCGTTGTTTGGATCTCCCCTGTGGGTGTGTCGAGGTGCTTGAGAGGGGTGGTTCTCCATGTGAAAGTTTAGAGCCCAAGATTTCCAGTAGGCCAGCCTAACAGAAGCGGGTCGAGTATAATGGGCATTGGACTCAAATTAGTCCGGTGCCCGTTTGGAACCGTCCAATTCGCTTTATGATCCGTGCATGTTTGATCCGCACAAATATTGAAGCGGCCCGCACGGATCATGAATCAAATCGGACCCAAATCGGTTTGATACCCATTCGGAACCGTCCGATTGGCTTCATGATCCGTGCATGCTTGATTGCACGAATATTGAAGCAGCCCGGGTGGATCATGAATCAAATGGGACAGTTTCAAGTAGGCATTGGACGGATCATGAATCAAATCTTATTAGTCTATGAATGTTTGTACTTTTTCTGAGATGTGCTCCATTAGTATTATATATTGATTTTCAAGCTGGTGCTTTACCAATTGAAATTTGATTCCAGATAAAATGTTTTACTTCCAAGAAAAGAAGAAAATAATTAAAAGCACAAATCTTATGCTCACTTAAAATCACAAACATCTATTAGGGGAAAATGGGACTATTAATAAAAATAAGAATAAAACAATATTAAAAAAATTCCTTACATGCATCAACAGTATCAAAGTCAATACCACAAACCTAAGAGCAAAGTTTTTTTTTTTTTTTAATGGTTGACGGATGCCAACAAATATATTAATTAAAAAAAGAGTTTATTTACAAAGTTCCTATGGTATATTCTATATGTAATTACACTATCCTAATATCACATTTAACGGCTCACACCGAGTTCATCCACTGATAAATCTCTAAAGCTGCCGAATTTATTAACCAAAACACTTCACGATGCTTGTTTGAGAATGGTGTACCCAGAGGCGGATTTACATTGGAGATATGGGGATCAATTGACCCCCAATTTTTTTTATTTATATATAATTTTCTATATAATTTAGAGTAAAATATTATGGTACTATATAATTGACTCTCATTCTCCGAAGGAAAATATTATATAATTGATCTTCCTATGTATTTGACCCCAACCTGGATAGTTCGAAAGTCTGGCTCCGCTCTTGGGTGTAGCCATTGTGCAATGTTGCATACCGAATTTGATTTTCGGTATCGATGGCTTTTCTAAAAAACAATTAAGCAATCAAGTTAGTTTCGGATTTTTTTATTTTTTTGAGGATGGTTTATAAAAAAAAATTCATTACACTGTTATAAAATACAAGGAAAAAAAGATAGCCAATGCTCTCAAGAAGATGGGTCTGTACGACCTTGCCATAATCCATTGACATTAATGTCTTTGATTACAATCCAAGTTGAAAGGTGGAAGCTGGAGACGTCGACATTTCATCGACTCATCAGTGAGCAACATCAGCCATCTCCAGGTTTTCTCAATTCAAGGTAATTGAGATGATGATATTTAGGATTGACATTTAATTAAGGCTAAAAGTGTATGCTAATTATTATATTTTTATGCCATACGATTACGGAAGTGGGTGATGACAATTGAAACAATTCATCTAATATTTTATATTATTTACAAAAATTATATAATAATAATAATATAGGTAAGATGGATTGTTGATACAAAAATTATATAATAATAATATAGGTAAGGTGGAATTTTGATACAATAAAAGAAACATGATCAACACTGGTTCCTTTCAAAATATCTAAAAAATCTGCACCATGAGCTTTCTATGTTATTTTTATCGCAATTACATAAAAACAAAATTGAAATGTGATAATTTTTTATGAGCATATAAAGAAAAAAAAATAGATCACATCTAATGGTTTTATTTTGACTGATAAGTTTTAAATTTCAAGTTATTAATGATTTTAAAAATGAAGGCATGGGGGAGGCACAAAAAATGAAGGCATTTGAATCCTCCTCTATTTTTATATATTTTTAAAATCCTTAACGGTGGAAGGTGGTTTATTAGAAACAGCAAAGACATAGTGACCCCACTCCACCAGAACGAGAATTTTTTATTTATAAAAAATATTATAAACTGAGAGAAGAAAAGAGAAAGAGTACCTTAGTTTTTAGATGCATAGAAGGATTAGTAGAATTTTTACAAAGTGAAATTTGGTAAAATTCCATGGATATCGAAAGAATTAGGATTTCCTTAAGCTCACCAAGGAATTGGTGAACTCAACTTCAAAACCTATCGAATGACTTCAAATGATGAATCCAAAGCATCAAAATCAATTTACTTCACGAGTTATGTGTTTACATCTCAAATATATAAATTTATAAATTAATTTAGCACAAAGTCAAATAGTCAAATAACAATGAAAAATGAATGTATTAAATTATATAACTTATAAGCCTTCTTTTTTTACTGCTTAACTTTGCACAGGATCAGGATCGGGGCAATCCGGCCCATGATGAAACACACGGGTATCTTTAATATTCGTGCCAACACGGATCGGACGGTCCGGATTGAATCCCTTCTCTGTAGGTGGGGACCTTTATATTTTTGTCTAATTACTTGGTCCTCTGTTTTCTTTATTTTATTTGTTTTCCATCCTTTGGATTGTAGCATGAGTGGTTCTGATCTGAATTAAGGTGTCAGCATTTGTGTAGTCAGGGTTTATACTCTATAGGGTTGTGAAATGCTAATGTGCCCTCTTCAACTGAAAAGAGAACTTTGGGGTACACTTGTTAGTATACCAAACCAATTTAATCTCTAATGGTAACAAATTACAGTGGGTATTATTGTTGGAAACTTGGCTGACTGCAACAACCTTTTGCTTTCTATTTCACACAAACTCTCTGTTTCACAAAAGGAAAATAATAGAATTTTTTTAATTTAAAAAAAAAGAAACAATTTTCATTCACTTTCCTTTTTTTAATCGTTGTAAAATTCTTCTCGATCTTACATCATTAATATACCTAATACAAAGTCAAATTTTAGACCGCCACTACTTCCATAACATTCTAAAATTGATACATGTTGCTATAATTAACTTTGCTAAATATTGAAATACGCTAATTATAGCACCCACGCCTCTGATGCTAATTGCAACTTTTAATCAATTTTTAAATATTATTGCAGTAAAAGTAATTCCCTTAACAAATTCTTCAATTATTGCAACTTCCTTCAATCATCCTAGTTCATTGCTGTATCCGCACATGAATGAATAGTAGTGGCAGGCTAAAGTAATCCCACCCTCGTGAAATACGCTAAATATTGAAATACGCTAATTATAACACCCACGCCTCTGAGACTAATTGCAACTTTTAATCAATTTTTAAGTATTATTGCAGTAGTGGCAGGCTACAGGACCAAAATATTATTACAATTTCTCCAAAAGGAAAGCACCAAAAGTAATCCCACTCTCGGGAAAAAGAAATATAAGAGAAAAGAAAAAGAAAAAGAGTGACCCCACTCCACCGAAAGTAATCCCACTCTCGTGAAAAAGAAAAAGAAAAAGTAGAAGCATTGTACACGCCACTTCTAAGAACTTACCTTGCCCCTCAGATCTCATTTCTCACATTATGCGCTATGCATAGTACCATAGCCTCACTCTTTAGAATAATTTAGTTTGAATTTTGTTAATATAGTACAATTTAATTTACTGTATTTTAGGATCTAATTACAATGTAATTTATGTTTTATTTACTGTAATTTATGTCATGTACCACAGATTGAGCCGATCTCCAACCAGGTATTATTACAAATTAAAATATTTAATTTCTTTTGGATTCCTTGGATTAATTAATTCCTTCTGATTTCTAATCCAGTCTGGTCAAAAAAAGCATTGACCCCACTGGGGCCCACTTCTAATTGTACCCACTGGGGTCGACTTCTCTAAACTATACATAATACATCCACAGACCACAGTCCACAGTCCACACTGTACACAGTCCACACTTACCTAACCTCCTCCTCAGATCTGCTGCTCTTTCCTCATTTCTCATTCCTCATTTTCACATTTTCACAACCCACATCTAAGCTTCTTTCCTCCTACTGAGCCGCTCCACATAAATCTACAGAGCAAAATGGCAACGACTTTGATAAACTCTCTGCTCTCTCTTGGCACCAAATTGCTCCCCTCAATTACAGCCTCTGCCCAGGCTCCTTCTTCCTCTTCATCAAATTCTAACAACTCTGAAAGGGGGCGTGCTCTTGCTGCCCAGGATGAAATGGAGAGCCTGATGGTAACTCTCAAGGGAATCAAGGCCACGTTGCTTGATGCTGAGGAGAGGGAAATCAGAGACCACTATGTCAAGCACTGGCTAAAGGAGCTCAAGAAGGTAGCTTCTGATTTTGAGGATGTGCTCAGCGAGTACCGGTACGAGGTTACACGTGTCCAAGTAGAGGCAAGAAAGGCTTCTCAGGCTTCCGGTTCTCATAAGAGAAAGCAGATGGAGGTTAGTGTCTTCCGGTTCTTATTGTGCTACTGCATTTTTTTTTTTTTTTTGTGGTTGTGTGGAGGTAAATTGTGTATGCTTGAATTTTCTCTTTTTTATTTAGATGGATTGACATTCACTGAAGAGGTGACTTGTTTTATTACTAGATTTCCAAATCAAACATTACAGTGGTCACTTGATCCATTAATTATCAGTTTTAGTTAACAAATTATGAAATTTGACATGCAATACAATTATTTTTTACAGTACATTGTTTCAATTCCTGACGACATGGTTAATCGGCTTAAAAAAATAAGAGGTCGATTTGATGAAATAGCGAAGGACCGTGAGGCTCTCCATTTAAGAGAGAGTGATGGAGAGAGGCGTCCAAACAACAAAATTTTACGACCCCCAACGGGTCACATGGTGGATGAGGCGAGTATTTTTGGCAGAGATGCTGACATTTCAAAGGTCATCGATTTCTTACTAATTGAAAACGAAAAGCCCTTTTCGGTCATTTCAATTATTGGCAAAGGTGGTCTCGGAAAAACCACCATTGCCCAACTGGTATACAAAGATGAGAGGGTAACCCGGTGCTTTGATTTATTTGGGTGGGTATGTGTGTCTGAAGAATTTGAAGTCAGGAGACTCATCAAAGAAACCATTGAATCATTTTCCAAAATCAAATATGATGGGAGCGATGTGTTGAGCTCATTACAAGAGAAGCTTGCAGAAACTGTGAAGGGAAAAACAATACTGCTTGTTTTAGATGACGTGTGGAACGAGAATCAAAGTCATTGGGAGTTATTAAGGGTTCCTTTTAAAGAAGCAAAGCTAGTCAGAATTCTCGTGACAACAAGAAATAGAAAGGTTGCAGAAGTCATGCAAACAACAACCTGTTTTAGGCCAACTAACTTACCCAAAGATTTGTGCTGGCAGTTGTTTCAGCATTATGCATTTAGTAGTACAAGTGACACTATGCCGAAACACTTGATAGATGTGGGAAGGGAGATTATGAAAAAGTGTGGTGGGTTACCATTAGCTGTGAAGTCGATTGCAAGTCTTCTTAGGTATAAAACTGATGAAGAGCATTGGACAGAGATTCTAGAAAGTGACCTTTGGGAATCAAATTCATCGAATGATATATTCCCAGCACTTCAGATCAGCTATGCTCTTCTACCTCCCCACCTTAAGCCGTGTTTTTTGTTTTGCTCCATGTACCCAAAAGATTACGTGTTACGAAAGATGAATTTGATAGAGTTATGGATCTCTCATGGCTACATCGAATCCAGTGGCAAAAGAAGGATCGAAGAAATTGCTGGTGAATATTATGAGGAGTTACAAGGGAGGTCCTTTCTTGATGAATTTACTCCTTTTTATTCATATGAACATTCAGAATGCTGTAAGTTGCACGATATAATCCATGACCTTGCTCGACTTAATTCTGAGAATGAACATTATTCGGTGGTGATCAACCAGTCACTTGATATTGAAAAGGAAAATGTTCCGCAAGAAACATGCCATTTGTATGTAGGTGGTCTCGTTGAATATGTAAATCAAACTCTCCAAAAAAATCTGAAGGGTTTAAGAACTCTTTCTATGGATCTGATATTCGGCAGAGAGTTGCCGGAATATTATAACCTCACTAAATTACTCAGGGTTTTGGAATTGGAAGGGGATGATTTGATAGGGATTCCTGATTCCATTTCTGAGTTGAAACATCTCACCCATCTTAGACTTACATCTTCACGTCTTGAAATGTTGCCACTATCCATTGACCTCCTTTACAACCTGCATACTTTAATTCTTGATTGTAGGCGCCTTAAATATCTACCAGAAAGTATTGGTAATCTTCTTAACTTACAAATTTTAAATATTAGATCTACCACTCTTAGGTATCTACCTAAATCATTCTGTGAACTTAGTAACTTACTGAGATTATTTATTGGAGGTGATAATTTCTTGGATTATGTCCCGCATGGGCTTGTTAATTTTCCAGCAATAAAGACAATGAGAGCAAGATTGAGAGTTAAAACTATAGCTTGGTTAAAGGATATAACGAACCTTGAAGGGAATCTCTCTATTTATGGAATGAGTAATTTAAAAGATGCCCAGTGTGCTAACATGGGAAATAAATGCAAACTTGAAAATTTGATCTTATGGTGTGATAATTATGTCAGGTCAGTAATTTACACTGAGGAATCAGGGGTGATATTAAGCCTCAAACCAGAAGCTTGTGAGGACAAGTGGGTCGGTGTCCATGATGCAGCTTTTTCTTGGTTAGAATCCCTCCAGCCACATCCTAACCTCAAAAAACTCAAACTAAGATATTATTCTTCTGCCACAGTACCAAGATGGATGAGTGATCCATCTTCCTTGCAGTCAATACAGGAAATCCAGTTACTTTGTTGTATCAATATTGAATCTCTTCCATTCCACAATCTTCACACTCTCAAGCACCTCCACATTGTTGAATGTGATAGTATCCGAGTTCTGCAGCTGGAGCAGCTGCCTTCCCAGCTTGAAGAATTGCAGATTGGATGGTGTAAAAACCTGGAGTTGATTACCGGACTAGGGAATCTGGATATGTTGGCTAGACTGCATATTTGCCGTTGTGAAGTCCTGAAATCAATAACGATGCATGGACTGCAGTTGACGGAATCTACTGAGTCAATTGGTGATTCCTCTCATAAAAAGTCATATATCGGCAGACAGAGCATTTCATCACTTACAAGGCTGGAAATCTATTACTGTGAATTGCTTCATGTTCTTCCAGATGGGTTGATTCCATCTGGGTCTTGCTATGTGCGTGTTCGTCATTGCAGCTGCCCAGCCATTGAAATTGGGGATTGCAATTAATCGATTCAGGTTCGTAATTTAATTAATATTTGAATATTGTATATTTTACACAAATGAACTTTTTTAACTTTCTGAAGTCATATGCCTTGGTAGGATTTGCTGACTGACTAAATAGCTACAGTTCGACAAATGAATATTTCATTTTTTTAGTATTTATTTGTTGCTGCTAAATAAGCTATTGTCCAATTATTTTGTAGATCTTTCTGAAGATATTTCCGAAGATCTTTCTCAAGATTTTTTGGAAGTTGACTTCTAATAGGAGTCCCTACTTTGACCCTGGATAGAAATGAATTTACCATTCAATTTATTATACGATTTGTAATAATTGGTAAGAATTTTCTTTGCTTATGGGAACTCATTTTCATTTATTTTATATTTTTTTTCAATTTTTTTTTCGTCTTCAATTCTTCTCCTCTTAAGAATGATTAAGCTAACAGTCAATTTTTGTCCTTGGCCACTTTTTGCTGCTTGTCTGGATCTCCCCTGTTTTTTTTTTTTTTCTCTTTCTCTGCTTTTCGGCTTTTTTTTAAGGCCTTGATTTTTCTTTTCTTTTCTAGGCATAATACCCTTGATTAGATAGATGAACTACAGAATATCAATACTAGACTGGTTTATATCAAATGGTTAAGTACTGTATAAAAATATTTTAATACATTGTAACATTACAAGCAAATAGGCATGTTAGTTCAGTTAACGTTCAGCTATCTTCATAACATGAATCGATTCTAGTACCACTCAAAATTATTGTTTCATAATTATTTATTCCCAAAAAACTTCTTGTTTAGACTCTTTACAAGATTCATGTGATGAGGTGATAATGGATAGCTGAATAAACATATCAAAATATTCATTGAATATTTAATTAGTTTACTTTTCTTGTTTGTTTTAATCGTGGGAGAATCTTTTAGTAGAAAGTACCTCTCTCTGTTTCCTCTTGTGCGTACAACCTATAATATTAACGAATCAAAAGTTCCTCTTTTTATGTTTTTCTAGCTTTCTTTCAAGTAAAGATCATGAAATTATTTCAAATTAAAATTTGTGCTCCAAATGTTCTAAGAAAATTATTTTTTAAAGAGCACTTTAATAATCTACATTCGAGTTTGCTACAACCTTGGGTTCCTATTGGATGACAAAATCATTGTGAGTCCAACATCTTCCTGCAATTTTTATTAATACCCTAAAAAAGAAATGGACTGTACTAGTGTAATGAGTAGTTGAGTACATTTGATTTGAGTACGTAGTGTATGTGAGAACTGAGAAATGGACTGTTTGGGGGAAAGTGGAATTGGATTGGAATTGGAACTGGATTTGGAATAGCTTTTGAATTGGGGGCAAAACGGAATTAGAAGTTAGATCAGGTAATAAGATTCGCGTTGGATCGGGATAATTAATTGAAGGCCCATTACAAGGACTCCATAGAGCCCAGTAATTAATAATCTGAGAGAAAGAGGTGGGCTAGGCCTTATGGGCCGTTGTAGCCTAGTAATAATTTATTGACGCACGTTAATTACATGGTACATGCCAATTTAGAATAATTTAGTTTAATTTAATTTGAATTTAGATTGAAGTAGTACAATTTAATTTAGTGTATTTTAGGCTCTGATTATAATTTAAATTAGTTTTAATTGACTGTAATGTATTGCAATTTAGGTTTTTTCTTTGATTATTCGTCTTAAGCATCTTGAGGTTGAGCACCACAGATCATCGCATATCACCAATTAGGTATTTTTTTTCAAGTAAAGGTTGGAGGTCAAGCCACGACCTATCCGGGGTTCCCCTATATGGGTTTCGAACTCATAAAGTATAATGAAAACATGGCTGACACTGTAAAGAATTAAGTTGACAGTTGGGAGCAGCCCAATTATTGTTCATCGGGCCCACATAACATTTACTACTCTTTTATATTCGCCCAGAGAAGCACATATTAATTCATTTTCTAAGAGCGTAGCGTTCTTGGAACCCAAATTGGTCCGATAACCGTTTGGAACGATCCGATTCGCTTCATTATTCGTGCGTGCTTCATATGCATGAATATTGAAGCAGTAAGCACGGACAACCCAAAACCAACATGAATCATTGCTTCTGCATTTATTATTTTTCTTTTTTAATTAAATCTACGTATTTCTCAAAAATAAAATTATAGTCATGACAATAACAAGGAACTCAAATAATTGCATCTGTTTTATTAAAATGTTGGTGGTATCGGTAATGTATCAAACAAAAATAAATCATTCAATATAAACAACAAACTACACAATACCTAATTTGTTACACGAATGGCCACATGTAAGTAGTTGCAGGAATCACTACCAGACTCCAGGATAATAGTCCACCCCAAAAACCACCTACCTAATCACCTCCTAATTCTTCATTGGAAATAAATCTAACAGAAACTTGTTATTCCGATCCGAACCGTTGAAATTTTTCATGCGCCAATCCCAGGGAAAAGTCTTGTTCATGCATGAATCTCAATAAAAACCAATGGTTGGAATGACAGCAGATTTATTTCCTTCTTTATTGGTGTTTGTTGTTAGTTGTGACTTGTCAAGTTATATAATTGACATTTTTGGAACTCATTCAGTGCACTATATATATTGCTCTTTCTTCTGAGTCAACAGCGTGTCTGGTAGGGCCTTTTTTTATTGGCACGTGCATATATATGATACAAAAGAAATAAATGTTGGCAGTTGAAAACAAACTAGCTTCTTCACCATGAAATGGTGAGCGGTTCGATGAATTTCGGAAAAATTTAGGTCGTTATCCGGTTAGAACATCCACATAAAAAATGTACGTCAATAACTTTAAAATTTGTAGAAATTTGGTTTTTAATTTGCTAACAAAGGCAATGTTCTTTGAGTAAAAGATTGTATCATCGAAATTTAGATGGAAGAATTTCTTACGAATATTAAATAGTTAAGTTGTTTGAATTTTTTACTAATTTTTAGATAGATACAAAATCAGTCCAAAATCTTTTAAAAAACAATGATTTTTATCTATCCAAAAAAGAAATTAAATATTTCTGAAAAATATGATATATGGTCTTCAAGCAATTTAAACCGGAGGTCATATTGAGCTGTTCAGTCATTCGAATCGACTTTTTCGACTTTGAAAATGAAAATAATGATGTGGGGTATGATCAGTGTTGCAAATAACAATATGCGCTCATTGCACGGACGAAGTATCGTTAAGCGATTAATCAGTATGTGATCAATTAATTGAGATTTTACACATAATTTTGTGTTTTCCTTAAAAGTTATGTGCATATACTTATAATTATTAAAAATGAATAATTTAACTCATTAAACTTATCAAATAAATTTATTTTAACTTAGTTTCATTGTTCATTAACAAAATTTTATGAATTTGCCGTTTATAAAAAAACTCAAATAAGACAAGGCAAAGTACAATACATATAACGGGTAAATTCAGAAAAAATAATAAAAAAAGACTAATTATTTGGCTGTATAAACGGAAAATGAACGAGTCGCGATGATTTGATCACAACTAATGACTAATTGAATGATTAATCGGGCTAAACGGCTGGTTTTTCAACACTGGACATGATTGAGAGCACAAAACTAACGAGGCATTTTATGCCCTGTTCTATATTATTTTGTAAGCTTTTAGTGATTTTTTTAACATTTAGTAGTTTGCTTAATATTTAAATGATTACATCTCTCCGTATTTGTTTGATGACGGTATCACCAGACACGTTTTTGATAAATTAGGCAGATATGATAGTATATGCTTAATTTATCAAAATAGCTAAGTGTTTATATAAAATCATTTTATTAAATGTAGGCCAGAACATATAAAAAACATAATTAGTTTATATAAAATTTCGGATCTTATAATGCGTAAAAAAATAAGCTAATTAAGTGTTCATATAAAATCCTTTTATTAAAAGTAATTAGTTTATTATAGAAAAAATATAACACAGGTATTATTAATAAACATATATATAAAAAGCAGCTAACATATCATTAATTTTTTTAATAGCATACATAGGCAATATATAAATTAAAATAAACTAAATATTTACAAAAATTGTTTTTTTAAAGGTTAGATGGCTTAAATATTGAGATAAAAATATATATTAAGATAAACTAAATATTTACAAGTTTACAATTTTTGTAGCATATTAATATATATAATTGTAAAAGCAAGTTTATCTTCGTCCGTCCGATTATATAAAAATATATTAAGATAAACTAAATAACAAGTTTTGTAATTGTAAATAACTTTTGTTATCTTAAAATAAACTAAATATTTACAATTACAAAACTTGTTCCACATCCAAAAATAAATAAATAAATGAATACTTAATATTGAGTCAACATATTATTCTTATCAAGAGTATTTATTTATTTTAAAAAATAATAGAAGTACAGTTGAAAGACAGGTAGCCCATTAGCATATCCTGTTGGCGATTTTTCAGTCAAATTATTAGTTAAATGATTTGTCCATGTGAGGCTGAGAAACGAACAAATCAATGGGAAACGATTTCAGATATAATGTCCATTAATTTACATTTTCTTTTAAAACTTTTTTGTATTTATTAAAAAAAAAATAGTTTCGGTCTAAATAAAAATTACAAAGACAAAATTAAATCTTGATTCTCAACTGAAAATTATAATCTTCGGTTCCTTCTAAATTACAAATCCAACGTTCATCCATTAATACTTTCCTATTTAGATACATGTCAGTTTTCTTTTTTGGATAGTTTTTTAATGTACTATTCACATTTCTTATTTGAATTGAAATATATGTTGAAATCCATCATTGGTGAACAGTGTTTCTGAAATTTCTGAAATTTTGAATCCAGCCATCGAACTTTTTCTATGCACGTATCTCGAAACAATTGATTTTTCTGTGCACGCATCTAAAAACAGCTTGACGGCTAGATTCAGAAAAGCAGGGATTTGAGAAACACTGTTCACCAGTGAGAATTTCAGCAGATTCGTTTCCTTCTTATTTACCTCTAGAGTTAAATTTATTTTATTCAACTCTTATCTTTTAACACTGTTTTGTATTTATTAAAAAAAATAGTTTCGGTCTAAATAAAAATTACAAAGATAAAATTAATCTTGATTCTCAACTGAAAATTATAATCTTCGGTTCCTTCTAAATTACAAATCGAACGTGCAACCATTAATACTTTCCTATTTAGATACATGTCAGTCTTCTTTTTTGGTAAATGTTGGAGGTCAAGCTATCTAACTATTAAATCTATAAAGGATTGCTCTTTCCGGATTTCGAACCTACGATCTCCTATACAGAGAGCATTTTCATTACCACTAGACCAAAGGCTGGTTCTTAGATACATGTCAGTCTGAATTTTAAAATTAAATATATCTATGACCTGATATATTATTAAACTGTATCATTCATTTTTGAAGAAAATATAGATATCCATTTTATTTAAATATAACACTATGAAATAAATAGAAATAATAAAGGAAATTCTCAATTTAGATTTCGAAACCACAACTTTTCATATAGAGAGTGTCATTTGTTACTAGATTAAAGACAAATTCTTGAGAGCTATAATTATTTTGTCATTTTTAATTACTTAGTAGAAAAATATCTATATCAAATTTTTATGACTTTTGTTTTAAATTGACTTATTGATAGATCAGATTTGCCACATAAAATATACTATGTAAATTTCACATATATCATACTAAAGGACTAACTGTTGATTCTCAAACAACAAATAATGTTCGAAGTAGAGAATCCGTCTTTAGTTTAGTGGCTAAGAAAATGTCTTTTGTGTAGACGGTCGTAGGTTCAAAATCTTAATGAAAAATTCCTTATAGATATTTATCGAAATAATTCGATAGCTTCATCTCTAACTTTTACTCAAACAAATAATGTTTAAAGTAAACCAATCAGCTAATTAGTCTGGTATACAATTTTCTCGGTATTTTGGATCATAATATAGTTCTTCATAAAATCAAATCTAAATTTGTTTTTACTTAGTTTACCCCAATGCAACATTATTCTGTGTTGGGTTAAAAATGGCGAGAATTTTTTACCAGACTTGGGTTGGAAACTTGGAATCTAGAACTAGAACTATGTGAAAAAATAAATTTAATCCAAAAAAATGAAGTGCTGCAAAGCAGAACTTTAATTTATATAATTAATTAAAAATAATATAAAAAATGAATGATAGGTTGTATTTTGATGTCATACAAAGAAACAAATTTCGAAATTTTGTAATGGTTGAAAACAGTCATAACAATTAGAAACTATTATGTGTTATTTGTAGCGGACAAGGCTCAAAAACCTTGTCACGATGAAGAAATTGTTACAACGGCTAATATATAATACAATTAATGTTGATTTATTAGTATCTATATACCAAAGTCATTTCGTTATTCTTGATATAATAAGTGTGATTATTACAGTATAAAAAATTGATTATATCTTACGGTGGCACGGTACGCCAATCTCAGTTTTGATATTTTTGAAAATTTTCACGTGTCCACAAACATGTTTTATTTTAATTATATTTTTCACATATGAATCTTTAATTATAATTTTTTTCAAGACATTTAACATTTTTATTATAAAAAAAGGGTCAATACCTATAAATTTATACTGATTTCAAATTTTTACCTCTTGGAAAAGAACTCGATTTACGTCATCAATGTTTGAAATTTTGAGAGCTGAGAGAAAATTTTATTTCTAAATACCGATTTTGTCCTTTAATGTTTCTCTCTTGCCTCAACCAATAAAAGAAGTAATAGAGGGAAACGATTTTGTCCAACTTTTTTTAATCTGACATCAATTAATAAAAAGAGTAATAAAAGGATAGTTCCTTCGTGAGAAAAACCTTCCCTCCTATTCACAGAGGTGAGGTGCAGCAGAGTCTATGATACATCACAAGTATTTATTTCAACCAACATAATTACTTAAGCATACCAAAATTAGAGTCAAGTGGGGCTGCTTGACCTCTCTCCTTGTTACTGCATGCAAAACCTATGTAACTATTAATTGTACGCATTACAATATTAATACATGAAATCCCCTTCTCAGCACATGCATATATATAATTCTCACTTATTATTTATACAACTACAAATATATGTTGTTGCATTCTTCTTGCATGCTCTTAATCTTTCATGTAACCAGGCATCATTCTTCTAGGGCTTAATTTACTTCAGGAGGACAATTTGTTCTAGAATACATATTGCACCTTGGTCTAGTGTAAGACCTGCCGGGGTTGCGTGATGGAGGCAATACTCCTGGGCTGAGTTCTGAAATGACAAAGTAGAATTGTAATTTTAAATTTAATTACTAATGAGAGAAAATTTCAGCTTGCCACTTAATTAGTTAGGAGCAAATTCAAAGATACAGCTGGTTCGAGTTTGCTTGAATTATAATGTCAATTAAAGTTTTAATACTTTTTTTGAACAAAAAAAGTATATACACCAGCTATTAATTAAGAAAGAGAGAGATTGCTTACTACCATCCTTGCTCTCTTCCAGGGTTCGAGCAGCCTCAATAGAAGGCAATATGAGCGAGCTAGTGAAAAATTTCTACTATGAAATTTCTTCCGTTGACCTCTGGTCAATGCAACTATTCAGCACACTTGTCGTTAGTTATGGTGCATTTTTCATTTTTTGGTGATGCATGAACAAGTCAGGATCTTTTGTAGTTTGACAACGATTGTGATCCTAATTTGTTGGAATAATTGACTGAAGACATTTCTCTCCTTAGATAGGTTGGCAAGGAATGGCTTGTAATTTTTCTCTACAAGTAAAAATGGTTGGACCATTATATTTCTTCATTCCAATTAGATATATGGTAGATTTACACGTACCAATTCTTTGTACGGACCTCCAGCGTTTATCTCCAAATTTGATGTATTGTAAAGTAAATGTAGATCTGGAAAAAAATAAGTTTGATGTCCCAAGTTTTATGTATCATTGTAAAGGCTTTTTTTTTTTCTTTTTTTTTTAAGGAGAGAGTTGGAGAATAGAGGGAATAAAGAGTAGTTCTGTAGGAATAGTGTACTAAGGTGTTTTATTCTGTGTATAGATGTAGATCAGGAATATAAATACTTGCTCTAGCATGGAGTAGAAAAGAATAGAGGTTTGTAAATATTTTATGCCCTCTATTCTAGCTGTGACTTTAGCTGTAAGAAGTGCTTATGCCCTCTATTCCGGCCAGACACGCCAAAACACGGTAACCCGAAACACAGCATGGTACCGCTGCAATACCCTACTCTTAGCTTTTCAACTATGATATCTTTTCAGCTTACCTCTGGTCAATGCAACTTTTGAGCATGCTTGTTGTTAGTTATGGTGCATTTTTCAATTTTTGGAAATGCATATAAAAGTCAGGATTTTTTTTTTAAACCAAGTCAGGATCTTTTGTTGTTTGACAACGATTGTGATCTTAATTTGTTGATTAGTTGACTGAAGACATTTCTCTCCTTCAGATAGGGTGGCAAGGGATTGGCCTATGTTTTTTCTCTAAAATGTAAATTTGGTTGGACCATCTTTTTTTGTTTGCCTTTCCAATTAGACATGGTATATTTACATTTTACACTAATTGTTTGCATGGACTTCCGGTGTTTATCTCCAAGTTTAGCTCTGATTGTAAAGTAAATGATATCATGCAAATGCGTGTCAGCTGGGTCCGACCCATTAGTGCACCCGACCGGACCGAACTAATCAAATTAATTTGTATTCTCTTTCTGGTAATTCGTTCATCTATACAGCCAATTACTTGAGTAAAGTTTCCACAAATCTTTGGTTCCGATTTTAATAATTTGTTTATCGCACGCCAAATATTTTGAATCTTAAATGGTCGTCTGTTTTTTACTTAGTCTTTTTTATTATACTCTGTCGATCTTAGTCAAAATGAATGAGGTGCATTGGAGCTTTATGATCAGTGGCCCAGCCAGTGCCTTTAATTAGGTCTACTTAGTTGGACCTCGATCTCTTTTCTTTAATATCTCAGCCCAGAGAGGCCCACACTAATAAATCAATAGTCCAACAACAAAATGCCCTCAGTTAATTATATATATATATATATATATTCCAACAAAATTCTACGCTAGTCAGGTAATTCTACGCCATTCGATTAATCATATTGTGTCATGCACTTTTAGAAAAATTATACAACAAAAATAACTTCAAACTTGGTTTAAAACTTAGCTACGAATGCTTAGATCTCTTAATTGGAACAACAAACAGGTTAATTTGCAATGGAAAAAAATAACTCTTTGAAGATATATATATAAAATGTTATTTCCGTATTAGTTTGGTGGTACTGAAAAAAATATTTTCTTAAACTCATTTTCCTAAATTTTCTTTATATATATCATGTTACATAGCTTTCGTAGAAATCGTAACCCATATTTTGATAGTTATAGTAAATAATTCAACTGATACATTGTCTGTAGTAGAAGACTTTTTTTTTTTAAGGTTAGTGGCTTTAATGTCTACTAACAATTTCATTGATATTAAACATATTTACAATGGGTCAAATGACGGTAATTCCTAGATCTATTATATTATTTTCACTCTAACTTTCTAATTCGACTTATATACACTCTTAATCATTCTAATACCTTAATCTCCATCTTGCTCCACGACTAGATCCGTTTCTTTGGCCGCCGCCGCACTCCGATGACGACCGGATCTACTCACCGTCGTGCTCACAAGAGAAAGCAGATGGAGGTTAGTACCTTGCGCATGTAGAAACTAAAAGGATCTTACTTGTGCTAGTGTTTTTTTTTTTAATCTGCTGTTGTGCAGTACTAAATATAAAAAGGGGATGCTTGATTTTTCTTTCTTTTTTCTCTCTTTAGCTGGAATAGCGTCCATTGGGTTGGTCAACCGAAATATTTATTTATACCATATTCAAAAATAAATAAACCAAAAAACCATATTTTCTAGAAAATTCCAGAAACACCAAGGCCGCCCAATGCCTCTACGGCCCCAAAGATAGAGGACCGCCCAATGCCTCTGCGGACCCAATATTTTTTATTTTTTTAACAGAAATTTTATGTATTTGTTTGGTTTTTTTTATTTTTTTATATATTTTGTATATTATGTTTAATTGTTATTTTGTTTTAAATGTCGTTTATTTTAAAAATATCGTACGTTTGGAATGTCGTTTGTGTGCAAAGAAATAATGATATAATGAACAAAATAAATAAATAACAAAGCAACAAATAAAGTAAATAACAAAACAACAAAATAAATAAGTCACATTATCTAACAAATAAGTCATAGTATCCAACAAAACAAAACCTACGGATCTGGACTAAATACTGTCTTCGCCTTCTTAATCCTAAAACCCCTACCCCTCCTGGAGAGTGGCGTGTGGTCTAACTCGTCTGAGTCCTCATGAACCTCCTCGTCATGAACATCCTGAATCTCAGATGTCTGCTGGACTCCAAGACCAAAAATCGTAATCTGTCTAGACTCATCCTGTGTGAATAAAAATGTTTGTCTCGCCATGTGGTCATTGAACGAAGGGTATGGCATGCGAGGATATGATGTCTGTTGTGTGGAGGATCAAGGAAACTCCATGATGGGCTCTATCTGAACATACCCCGGCTGAGAAGTAGGAGGTAATATCTGAGTTAAACTGTAATTCTGAGAATATAGTCCATCTCCATCTATTCCAAAATCTATCAAGATGTTGTAAAATGGCAGCTCCTCCTCCTCACCCTGCAGTAACTTACAAATAGTTAATCATGAATTTTGAAAAAAAACACAATTAGGTATTTTAAATAATACTATACCTCGGAATCCTGAGTAGGCATGACCGGGTATGTGGCTCAGCGCAATGTCTCTACACCTCGGTCGAAGGCCTGACCTACGGTCTCAGCGTTCTTGACACCTGAAAATAACGCCTCGTCACCAACGTAGCAGACGTAGATATCTGGCTCATTAGATATGTCATCAATCTTATCACACCCGCCCACTCCAGCACATGTGAGTAGAGAGGTGAGGCACGACCTCTACCCACAGGCGCACACCGTGGGTACATTGTGCTTGAGGATGGCTTTCCGGAGCCTCTTCTAACCCCTCATCGTGGCCATCGTTGCCGTTATGATGCAACTCTTTCACCAAATATAAGGCGTGCAAAAAAACATTATATAAAGGATGTACAAATATAAATATTGTAAGTTTTTAATTAGAAATTTAAATTAAATATACTACGGATAATTTAATTTGGTATAATAAAACTAATTACATTTTGGTATTGGTCTAATTTAATTTTGGTAGTATTCTAATTAAATTTTGGTACTAAATTCTAAGACGTAAAAATTAAACCTTAATCCTAAACCCTAAATCTAAACCCTAAACCCTAAACCTAATTACTAATCCAAAACTAAAAATTGAAACAAGAAAAGAAGAAAAAACATACTGATCTTGAAGGAATCGAAAGCAACGCGAAATGGCAATGAAAAAATGAACCAACAGCCCCTATATATAGCACAGGGGCGCTTGGCCATTGGGCAGCCCCTAGACTGGGGCCGCAGGAGCACTGGGCGCCCCAAGCAGAGGCATTGGGCGGCCCTGGTGTTTTTATAAATCACCAGAAAACATGATTTTTTGGTTTATTTTTTTTAAATATGGTATAAATAAAAATTTTGGGTTGGTCAATTAATTGTTTTATTACCAGCTTTCCAAATCTAACATCAGAGTGGTCGATCCCTTAAATATAATTTTTTGTTAACAAATTATGAAATTTGGCATACTTATGAAATACAATTCTTTTAATTTGGACAGTACATTGTTCAAATTCCATATGGCATGGTTGATCGGCTTCACAAAATAAGAAGTCGATTTGATGAAATAGCAAAGGATCGTGAGGCTCTTCAATTAAGGGAGAGTGACGGGGCGAGGCGTCCTAAAATTTTACGACCCCCAACGGGTCACATGGTAGATGAGGCGAGCATTTTTGGGAGAGATGCTGAAATAGAGAAAGTCATCAATTTGTTACTATCTGAAAAAGAAAACCCCCTTTCGGTCATTTCAATTATTGGCAAAGGTGGTCTCGGAAAAACCACCATTGCCCAACTGATCTACAAAGATGAGAGGGTAACCCGATGCTTTGATTTATTTGGGTGGGTATGTGTGTCTGAAGGATTTGATGTTGGGAGACTCACTAAATCAATCATTGAATCAGTGTCCAAAATCAATTATGGTTTGAGTGAGTTGAGTTCATTACAAGAGAAGCTTGCAGAAACTGTGAAGGGAAAAACAATACTGCTTGTTTTAGATGACGTGTGGAACGAGAATCAAAGTCTATGGGAGTTGTTAAGGGTTCCTTTTAAAGAAGCAAAGCTAGTCAGAATTCTCGTGACAACAAGAAATAAAAAGGTTGCAGAAGTCATGCAAACAACAACCTGTTTTAGGCCAACTAACTTACCCGAAGATTTGTGCTGGCAGCTGTTTCAGCATTTTGCATTTAGTGGTACAAGTGACACTAAGCCAAAAAATTTGGTAGATGTGGGAAGGGAGATTATGAAAAAGTGTGGTGGGTTGCCATTGGCTGTGAAGTCGATTGCAAGTCTGCTTAGGTATAAAACTGATGAAGAGCATTGGACAGAGATTCTAGAAAGTGACCTTTGGGAATCAAATGCATCGTATGTTATATTCCCAGCGCTTCAGATCAGCTATGCTCATTTACCTCCCCGACTTAAGCCGTGTTTTTTGTTTTGTTCCATGTTCCCAAAAGATTACATATTAGAAAAGATGAATTTGATAGAGTTATGGATCTCTCATGGCTACATCGAATCCAGTGGAAAAAGAAGGATTGAAGAAATTGCTGGTGAATATTACGAGGAGTTACAAGAGAGGTCCTTTCTTGATGGATATTCACAATGCTGTAAGTTGCACGATATAATCCATGATCTTGCTCGACTTAATTCTGAGAATGAACATTATTCGATGGTGAACAATATTGAAAGGGAAAATGTTCTGCAAGAAGCATGCCATTTGTATGTAGGTGGTTTCATTGGACATGTAAATCATACTCTCCAAAAAAATCTGAAGGGTTTAAGAACTATTTCTACGGATCTGAGAGCATACAGTTGTGCAAATTTGGATCATGAGTATAGTATAACGGACCTAAATCATTTGAAGTTGGCAACATGTTCGATATACGTGCACATATGTAACCTCACTAAATTTGAATTTCTCAGGGTTTTGGAATTGAAAGTGGATGATTTGATGAGGATTCCTGATTCCATTTCGGAGTTGAAACATCTAACCTATCTTAGACTTAGATCTTCATGTCTTCAAATGTTGCCACTATCCATTGGCCTCCTTTACAACCTGCAGACTTTAATTCTTGATTGTGGTTCCCTTGAATATCTACCTGAAAGTATTGGTAATCTACTTAACTTACAGTTTTTAAATGTTGAATCTTTCTTTCTTAGGAATCTACCTAAATCACTCGGTGAACTTAATAACTTACTGAGATTTTTTATTGGAGGTTATAATTTCTTGGATTATGTCCCGCATGGGCTTGTTAATTTTCCGGCAATAAAGACAATGAGGGCAAGATTGAGAGTTAAAACTATAGCTTGGTTAAAGGATATAACGTACCTTGAAGGAAATCTCTCTATTTATGGAATGAGTAATTTAAAAGATGCCCAGCGTGCTAACATGAGAAATAAATGCAAACTTGAAACTTTGCATTTAAGCTGAGATACTTATATGTATGAATCAGAATACCCTCAGGATTCAGGGGTGAGATTAAGTCTCAAACTAGAAGCTTGTGAGGACAAGTGGGTTGGTGTCCATGATGCAGCTTTTTCTTGGTTAGAATCCCTCCAGCCACATCCTAACCTCAAAATACTCCAACTAAGAGATTATTCTTCAGCCACAGTACCAAGATGGATGAGTGATCCATCTTCCTTGCGGTCAATACAGAAAATCTGGTTACTTTCTTGTATCAATATTGAATCTCTTCCAATATTCCGCAATCTTCACACTCTGAAGCACCTCCACATTGTTGAATGTGATAGTATCCGAGTGCTGCAGCTGGAGCAGCTGCCTCCCCAGCTTGAAGAATTGCAGATTTTATGGAGTAATAGCCTAGAGTTGATTACCGGACTAGGGAATTTGGATAAGTTGGCTACACTGGAAATTTCCTGTTGTAAAGTCCTGAAATCAATAACGATGGATGGACTGCAGTTGGTAGAATCTACTGAGCCAATTGGTGATTCCTCTCGTAAAAAGTCATATATCGGCAGACAGAGCATTTCATCACTTACAAGGCTGAAAATTGAATTCTGTGATTTGCTTCATGTTCTTCCAAATGGATTGATTCCATCTGGGTCTTGCTATGTGCGTGTTCTTTACTGCAGCTGCCCTGACATTAAAATTGGGGGATCAGGTTTGTAATTTAATTAATATTTGAATATTGTAGATTTTACACAAATGAACTTTTTAACTTTCTGAAGTCATATGCCTTGGTAGGATTTGCTGACTGACTAAACAGCTACAGTTCGACAAATGAATATTTCATTTTTTTTAGTATTTATTTGTTGCTGCTAAATAAGCTATTGTCCAATTATTTTGTAGATCTTTCTGAAGATCTTTCGGAAGATGACTTCTAATAGGAGTCCCTACTTTGACCCTGGATAGAAATGAAATTTCAGGTTCAAAATTTTATTATTTTTATAATTATTATTATCTGAATATTTAGATTTAGACCACTGAACTTTTTTACTTTTATGTAATCTTAAGCCTTGGTAGGATTTGTTGACTAATCCATCAAAGCTGCACCTATTTCGAGAAATAAATATTTCATTTTTATATTACTTGTTTGTTGCTGCTACATAAGCTCTTCTCCAATTTTTTTGCAGTGTATTCGAACTGTCTGCCTTTCGCCCACAAGACCCTCGATAGAAATAAATTTACTATTCGATTTTATTATATGTTTTGTAATATATGTAATGAATTTCCTTTGCTCATCAGGATTCATTTTCATTGATTTTCTATTTTTTTTTTCTATACTTATTTTATTCTTCAAATATGCTCCTCTTAAAGAATGATTAAGCAAGCCAACAGTCAATTTTTGTACTACCCAATTTTTGGTCGTTATCTGGTATCTCTACTATTTTTCATTTCTTTAGCCAATATATTTGTGCTATGTATGTTAATTGGCAATATTAATTAAGACGAACCTGTTGAAGGAACAAAACCTATGTATTTGTGCTATATATTTGTGCTATGTATTGTAATTGGCAATGTTAATTTGAGCATCTTATCTAGAAGTCTGTTTTTTATTTAGCTCTTTGAGTGGTGTCGATTGCTTTGTCGTTTGTACTATTTCTACATTTTTTTCAGAACAATCCCTGTCACGATAGATATTACACAATTTAGTACAAGGTTGCCTATCCTACAGTGGCAATATATATAGACCATTCACAACAATCAAAATTGGAAAAGAAAGGGAAAATAATATAATCCTACATATGAGAAGGAGTCTCCTCAAATATCTTTCACACTAACAATTAGTGCTAATCAAATGAGATTCTCTTTTGGCTTTTATTTTTTCCATCTTTTTTTTTATGGTTTATTTTTTCCATCTATTACGAGATGTGCCCTACATTAGTGTTATATAGTGAACTAGCTGGTGCTTTACAAAATTACATTTGAAAACATTTTTTCCATCTTTACAAAATGTCCGTCTAGTTTTCTTTCAAATAAAGATTATGAATGTATTTCAAATTAAAATTTGTGCGCCAAATCTTCTAAGAATTTTTTTTTAAAAGAGCATTTCAATAATCTACATTGGAGTTTGCTACAACCTTGGATTCCTATTGGGTGACAAAATCATTGTGAGCCCAACATCTTCCCTTGGAGAAAAAAGGTTGCAATATTTCTGTTTTGTGCGTTACAATTGTCAATTAATATCAACACGAGCCTTTGCAAGAAAGAAAACCAAACCTATGAAGACGATAATTTTCAATGAAGAAAATTAAAAATTATACACCATCAAGTATAAGAACACAAAATTAATATACAATCATCACAATATAAAGAACCCTAGGCGGCGGAAGGCGACAAAGGCGACCAAAAAGGCGATTTTGGGAATCTTGCGGCGATGGACAAGGTGATGGCGACGACTGATAGTGACACTCTTCTGAAGATACTACCGAGGTTTGAGGCTACATCCGTACAGGAGCAACAGCTACAGGCGCTGATGATGGTTGGCGACCATCCAATACTTCGCATCGTACCTAAGAACACTCAAGTGGAAGCACCTACTAGCTCACAGCGATCAGCTCCTTGTCTATTTATGGATAAGAAGCGAGATATGAATGATCACCAAATAAAGTTACCAGATCTAACCAATAATATACCGTTGGTCCAGAATGGAAAGCATCAATCAGATCATATTCCAACTACTCGAAAAAATGATGATGATGACGGATGGACTTTAGTGGCAAGAAAAAGGAAGCGAATTGGATATAGGCGTGCATTCCAACGGGAACACCAACCGTCGCCCCTTCAGATTCATGCATCGAAATTACGGCAACAGCAGAAATGCTTCAGATGCTTATTGAAAGGTCACATTCAAAAGGTTTGTAAGAACCCCAGGCGTTGCCTACACTGCACTGATGCAGGACACATAATCCGAGACTGTCCATCAAGGCGGATTGGACAACCAAAGGTCATGCCAAAGGGTGGCAATGGTTATAAAAATAGGGCTCTCAGCCACTACAGAATAACCCTGCCAATAACTTTACAAATCCTCCAAAGATTTCTCTTCCAAAAAACACTCTTCCTAAAAAGAAAATCCCCAACACCAACATGTCTGCACCTAGAGAGTGGGCAACAATGGCGATGAATGATGCAGCAGTTCTCTGGGAGCAAAGGCCCCAATCGCTAGACGTATTCCTTGCGCCGAGAGAGGATCTCAGTCCAGCAAACCGTTTTCTGGAGAAGTCTGCCTTTATCTTTGCTGGTCCTGGAGGCAATGATCCGAATCTCAGGAGGCGCATAACTTAATGCATGGGCCGTCAGTTCCGCATTGATCCTTCTGAATTCTCTGTTTTTGAAATTCATCCCGACTTTGGTGATGCGATTCTCATATTCCCCACAGTCGAAATGGCCCAGGCAGCCATAGATCATGCTTCATACTATATTGGCAACAATATTGAAATACTTCTCCACCCTTATTCCCCCCAAATGCAGATGGCTTTTGATCCCCTGGGTGGTAGAGCTCGTATCAATCTATATGGTTTACCTCTCCAACATTGGAATAGATTTGATATGCATACTCTCGTTGCTGGGTTTGGGTATCCCCTTAGAGTTGCTCCATACTTCCAAAATGATAACTACCAATATCTGACAATGTTTGTGGCTTGTAAGAAACCTGAAAAAATACCTTATAAGCTTAAGCTCAAAGTTAATCCCTATAAGACAAGTGTTAGAGTGGAAATAGAGGGCTGGCTGGATCATCAAGGACATCCACCACCGGCTAATAGAGACAGGCGCATGGATGAAGGTAGAAACAGGGGAGGAGGAGGCCAAAGGGAGGATGGAAACAGAGGAAGGGGTTATCACCAGGACAGGGCAGCCGAGGGAAGCAGAAACAGAGGCCGTGACAGAAGCAGAGGACCAAGATATCATAGATCTGCCTCAAGCTCGGGATCCAATATGAATATAACTGCCTTGGCATGGGCGGATGACTTGCGGGCGAAACTGACAGAAGCAGGTATTCTCAACAAGGAAGGGGAGCATACCCCTTTCAATTTGAACACCAATCAGCTTCATGCACCAGTTGCTCACGCAGGTCCACTGGTATCGACTAGTTTGGTAGAGAAGAGATTAACGATTATGCAAAGGACAGGTTATGGTAATCTGAGTTTTTTAGCAACGGTGCTAAATATTATGCGTGAAAGTAAACAAAGTGATGGAATGGTTATTTTCAACATGGGGAACGGGGAGATGTATCTGGGGGAGGATTCAAGAGTCAGTGCGCAACCACTGGCAAAGAACAAAAGCTCGGTGATAATTGAGGAAATAGAAGACGCTGGCAAGGATGAGGAAAATGTGATTCTGGCAATAGATGGCAAGGATATGCAACAGGACATGGCAAACAGCAGTCCTGAGAAAAATGGAAGTCATAGACCTGACCACTGAGAACACCCCTCAAGGACGGGTGATGGAAACAGTTCTGAGGGCAGACAATAGTCAAGAGGCATTGGGGTTGATGGAGGACCAGGAAGGCAGGAGTAAGAAGAGTGCGCGGATCAAAGCTCAAAAGAACAAGGTTAATTACAGTGCAATTGTGGGCAAGAGGTCTTACAAGAAGAGGGTTAACAAAGCAAAGAATCCGCCGTTGGAGTATCTCAAGTCTCTTCAGCCATTGGATTTAGATCAAGCTAAGTTGGTCGTGGAGCTGGCAGGTGTGGGTCTACAAGGCAACATAGTAGACAAGATGGAAGAGGATCTTAAGTCTTAAGCGGGTTTCCTTGCAAATGCAAGTTGTTTGGTTAGGGGGTCAATACTAAGATTGTCATATGTATCTTATGTTTTTGCTATTTACATTTATAATATGGATATCTGTCGGTCTGGTTAGATGGCAGAGAATGTTTTGGGGAGACAGGCTGGGCTATAGTCAGAAGGAGGAGTTTTTCTTTTTTGTTAAGGTTTGGTTATTGGGTTGTTGGAGGATAGAAAACTTTATCATGGTGAAGGAAGAGAATTACTGGTGGAGTATTTCGATTGTATTGTGTTGGAGGGTAGGGCAGTTTGTAAACCCTGGCAACACTTATATTAAGATGCAAGATATTTCTTATGGATTTTGTCCCAAAAATTAAAATCATGTCATGGAATGTGAGAGGTTTAAATGTCAAGGAGAAGAGGATAGCAGTACGACAAACCATAATGCTAGAAAAACCAGACATTGTGTGTTTGCAAGAAACAAAGCTAGGTGACATAAATAGAACTTTGGTACTTCAAACATGTGGAAGAAAGATGACACATTTTCAGTATTTAGAGGCAGAGGGGACAAGGGGTGGTATTCTGATTGCTTGGAATGGGAAAAGATTCAAGTTGCTCAACAATAAAAATGGATCCTTCTCAGTATCAGTAACACTGGATCATGCTGGGACAGAAATTCTGATTTCCTCTGTCTATGGACCAACTGTGGCAAGTAGCAGAACACAGTTTTTTCAGGAGCTAAAAGACCTGCAACCAGCAAGAGAAATACCTTGGTTACTATGTGGTGATTTTAATGTCACACTCTTGCAAGAAGATAGAAACAATGTTAATTCTGGTAATTGGAGGGAATCAATCAAATTCTCAGAATTGATAATGGAGTTAAGAGCTAATTAATTTGAGCATGGAAGGCAAGAACTACACATGGTCTAATTCCAGGGCAATGGCTAAATTAGACCGATTCCTGATTTCATCAGCATGGAGCAATTCTTTCCCTAACTCAAGACAAGAAGTTTTAGCTAATACTTCTTCAGATCATAATCCCATTCTATACACAGCTGAAACTGGCTTCAAAAAATCAGCTTTCTTTCGATTCAAAAATAAGTGGTTACAATCCACCCCCTTCAAAAATTTTGTCAGAACATCCTGGGCAGAGATACCATTGGCATGCTCAGCCATGGAATTGCATGACAAATTTAAGCAGCTACAATCGGCAATAAGGGACTGGACAAGGGAACAAACTGGCAAGGTCAAAACTCAAATAATAGTTTGTAGAGACTATTTAGATTGGATAGGGAAAGTTGAAGAACATAGAGAACCCTCTAACTTAGAGAAATGGGTTAAAGCTACAATCAAACAAAGATTTACTGAATTAAGTGTCTTTGAAGAGGAGAGATGGAGGCAAAGAGCCAAGATCAGATGAGAACTGAAGGGTGATAGAAACACAAGGTATTTTCACTCTGTCGCAACATCAGCAAAAAGAGCAAATTCCATTGGGGTGATTGAACATGAGGGACAAGAAATCAGAAATGAAGTCAGGAAAACTGAGATTTTCTGGAATTTCTATGTGAACTTGATGGGAAGGACATCTGAGAACACCCCAATCATTCACTGGAGCAATCTGTATGAGACACAGTATGCCTTGCAGGAAATAGCAAATCCAATAACTTTAGAGGAAATAGAAGAAGTACTAAAAGACTTGCCACACAATAAGAGTCCAGGACCTGATGGACTCACGGGTGAATTCTACAAAGAATTCAAAGACATAATAGTTCCAGATCTACATCGGGTTCTCAACAACACTTTGGATAGCGGACTACCATTGACAAATCTTAACACATCTTACATTGTACTGATTCCAAAGAAAGAAGACGCTAAGAGTCCGAAGGATTTTCGACCAATTAGTTTAGTTCACAGTGTACAAAAGATACTTTCTAAAATTCTGGCAAGAAGGTTACAACCACATATTCAACACATCGTGAAAGACAATCAAACGGGGTTTGTGAAGGGACGGCAGATAACAGAAGGTTTTCTGTATGCCCAGCAGATCATTCAGACGGCCAAGGATAAAAAAATCCCATTAGCAATGTTTAAAGCTGACATTCACAAGGCTTTTGACACCATTAACTGGGATTTTCTGCTCAGGGTGATGCAAGGATTAGGTTTTCCTGACAAATGGATTTCCTGGATATCAGAATGTGTTCTTAAAGGCAGTTCTCAGATCATTATTAATGGAAAATTGAGCAAGAAGATTACATTAAAAAGAGGAGTTAGGCAGGGAGACCCTCTATCCCCTTTACTATTTATACTGGCCATGGATTTTCTCTCTAGATGGTTGGATAAACTGGTTCATAATGGAACTTGGCAACTTCCATTTATCGGAATGAAACCTTGTTTACTTTATGCTGATGACTCATTATTTTTCTTGAAACCAGAAATCAGACAAGTACAAGCTCTGAAAATAATATTCTCAACATTCCAACAAATCTCAGGTTTAGCCATTAATATGGACAAATCTGAAATCATAGTTATAGGAGCAAACTCAAACCTGGCTCAGCAATTAGTGGACATACTGAGCTGCGCAGAAGCTTCTTTTCCATTCACATATCTTGGTCTGCCTCTCTCTGACAGGCAACTGCCTAAGACATCATACTTTCCTCTAATTCAAAAAGTCAACAACAGACTTCAGGGTTGGGCAGCTTCTCAGCTGTCAATTGCTGGACGATTGGTGCTCATCAATGCGGTTCTATCTTCGATACCTACTTATTTTATGTCTGTGTTTAAAATTCCCCAATGGGTAATTTTGGAAATAGACAAAACAAGAAGAGGATTTCTGTGGAAAAAGGGAGCCTTACAGGACAAAGGCTTCTCTTTAGCAAACTGGGAATCAGTTTGTAAGCCAAAAAAGCTAGGGGGACTTGGCATTATAGATTTGAAGGTCTTCAATGATGCTCTATTGGCAAAGTGGTATTGGTATTGGGTACAACCCGAGTTGAGGCTATGGAAATCTCTTATATCCACAGTTTATGATTGCGACAGACCAAGTGCATTACCAGATTGTAAATTTTTCAAACAAACTCTGAGAAATGCACAAGCCTTCTGCGATTGTTTCATGACAAGAATCATAGGAGATGGCTCAACTATACAATTTTGGAGACATAATTGGGGGCAAGGGTTGCTCTATTCGAGCTTTCCGGAATTATTCAATACGGCTATCAATCAGGGCATCTCTTTCCAGGAAGTTATGCAGATGCAAAACATTTTGGATATGTTCCCTAATGTTTTGTCAGAGGATGCTGAAGAAGAATTACCTCTGCTTCAGCGATTAATCGAACAACATGGCGTGACTCATGCAGGCCAAGATGATGTAAAGTGGAACTTGAACAATTCTGGAATTTTTTCAGTACGATCTGCGTATTTAGGTCTTAAGAGGGAACCTAGTATTGCTTCACAGATTCACAGAATTTGGAAACTGAAGGTTCCTCCAAGGATACAGATTTTTGGTTGGCTCGTACATCTCCGGAAAATATTAACAGCGGAGAACTTGCAGAAAAGGGGATGGAATTTACCTAGTATATGCGTCATGTGCAAATCCAATAGTGAATCGGTGATACATTTATTCACTGAGTGTGTTTTTGCACAGAATTTGTATAGCGCGGTAATAAACAAATTTGGTTTGCAATCGAGGGATTGGAAAATGATTTTCAGAACTGAAGAGACACATAAATGGATTATCAAAAAAGGGGAGGACAAGAAACTTAGAGAAATTATACTACTATCAATGTTTATCTGCTGGCGAGAGCGTTGTTCTCGAATTTTTAGAGACCAAGTTCAAGAGATGCACGTTCTGGTTGATGAAGTGCGACAGCAATGGGGCTATCTTCAATAGCAAGAAGAGTTTTATTATTATCTTTTTCGTGTTTTTTTGTTTTTTTACTCTATGTTTAAATTGTTTTTTATCAGCCACTACAAATTCAACAATGTTGAATAACTCTTTAAAAGTGTAACCTGGTTTCCCTTTGAAACCTTTATCAATGAAAGAAATAGAGACTGGATCTCTGTTTTTTCTTCAAAAAAGAACACAAAATTAACAAAGTTAAATCGTTTCATTTGGACTTAACCCATACAGGCCTTTTTAATAATCTCTTTTAAAAGGAGAAATGCTACCGTCGTGAAATAATTAATCAAAATCACTGAGTTTATTTAAACCGAAGGTAACTCCATCCGTTGCCATCTCTTACTAAAATCAAATGAATTCGGCCTGTATATATATTGTCATGTCATCTCCATCTCTTATTGTCATGCGCTTGATGCTTACAGATGCTACGTCTCTTTCCCATGTTGATCTTATTACCACTACATTGAGGGCTAATGATATTATTAAAAATATTAATTAAGTGTGAAAAAGTTGAGGTCCTGCCAGTTTGATAAACCCAAGTGGAACAAATCCTTTGACATTTAATACGCTCACCCGAATCATCATGTCTTCAAAACAACAGAGGGAAAAGAACTAACACAAAACAAAGCTCATTCTATTCTTGTCATGTAGGCATCTCCCAATCCTACTTTTTCTCATTACCTCAATCGTCCTCATCCTCATGATCATCCATCTCATCTAAATCATCATCATCTTCGTATATGAATTCAGCATTGGATTCGCTTTTGCCTTCTTCTTCGTAGGTGTGTTCTTCACTGTCGGACTCATGCTCGGAATCATTTTGGTCATTGAGGAAATCGAGGCCGTAGACAGCATCACGGTGCTTCCTCACCAGCCAGCGCAGCAGCCAATCTTCCTTGTTCAGGTAGTGCAGCTCCGGAGGGAACGATGGTGGGGCCATCAGTGTCATTTGCACAAACTGACCCTGAAACATGCACAAATTTGAAATAATGTCAGTCTAAAGCATTAACACTTTACCAGTAAAAACACAAGTTAAAATGCTATCAGTAGCAATGCAGCAATAAATAAAAGCTTATGAATTACAATGCTGTTTGATGCATATTTATCATGGATGGAAGGTTTGGGTACTGAACTCGACCAGGAATTTGTCAGAGAGCTTTTAGTACCGGTTAACTTCTGGGTATACTTTTGGATGGAAGGTCGGACTTATGATATCCCTCTCCCTCTCCCTCTCCCACTCTCTCTCTCTTAAACCCTCTGTCGACTTCTTTCGTAAAGTAGAAAAAAAGGAAACGGGAGAGAGTTACAAGATGGGCTTAATTTGGGCCTTGGGCCTTATATGTTTTTGTAATTATAACGACGTATTATGTCCGATGGGATTTTAATCATTTTATATAGGGTCCTTCATTTATCAAATTATTTCATCGACCCGTCTAATATAAAGTTCGGAAATATAAAACTTAAGAAAACAGTAAATTTATACTAGTATATTAAGAAAACATGACCAATCTGAAAATCGAGTATCTGAAATCAAATTAGTGTGGCGAGTACGTGTCTAAATAAATTTAGACTTTTACACACACAAAAAAATATTAAAAGAAATACATAGAATAATAAAAGACTGATTATTTGATTTGAGAACTGATATTCAATCTACAATTGTATATTTCAATCACAAATGTTGGCGGATAAAAACATTTACATGCTTAATAAGAGAGAAGAGATATATTTAAAATCATTATATCTTAGACATAATAACAAAAACTTAATATACGAATTCAATATTTCCAATATTTACTGCATCATATACCATGTAGTCATGAAATTTAAATAGCGAATTAGCGTGACAAATTTAAATCACTGAATATTAATTATGAACACATGAATAGTAATTATTTCTCATTCGTACGTGCTCATTTTATTGAACATCTGAAGACACATGAAAATCATCTTAACCATATATATTATAATGATATGATATTTATAAACGCAAAAAAGCAACCACTTCGGATTGAATTTAATATTTTTGTAATAATATAATTTGGAATTTCAACTCAACTTGAGTTAGCGGTGAAAAAAAAATATCATGTACTACTTCGAGATAGTGGCCGACATTTTTATTAATATCCAAAGTTAATTACAAATTAATAAGTATACCCAGAATTCCTGAGTTTTTCGAAAAATGTCCAAACCGACCAGAATCTAACCGGTTTCCTCCTCTCCAGAAACCGGCCTGAATCTGGCCGGTTTCTTCCATCTGGAGTTGATTACCGGACATGCTATAAAAAGATATGATCATGCATCTTGATACTTTAATCTCAAAATATAAAACTAGCACATGCTACAATCTTATTTTGCCACTAAACTCTTCAAGTTATGTCACAATTCAATTCTAGAATATATGTTCATGCTCCTTATGATAACTCATTTATTCATGCTATGCAATTCAAAAGCACATTCAAGAACTTAATTACAACTAATTAGCAATCGGGCAAACAAGCAAGCATCAACAAGAAACAATGGAATTGACAAGCAAACAACAACAATAAAATAAGTTAGAAGAATCTGAGAATAACTCGAAACCCACACCTTAGCACTGTCGAGACGATGAAATCAGCGTGTTGCTATGGTGTGGACATGTTTGATAATCCTTCTTAATCTAGCTATGAAGGGTCTACGCCTATGTCGAATTATCGACACTGAATCAATAGTTTAATGTTGCCATTTATTAATTCAATTAACCATAGCCCTCAAAACTTACAAAATTCTTAAAAGAAATAGGTCCTTGTTATTGCTATTGGATTACCATACTCTAAAATCAGCGTAACCAAATCGGCATCAGAGCACAAGAGGTACAGAGAGGGTTCAGAACTTGGCTTAAACCATAAAATAGTGAATACAATTATATAACTAATACGGATGACAAAAGAGGGTTAAACTAGGATTTAATTGACATAGTGCATGAACAATTCAGTACAATAATTTCTCTTCGATACTTGTGGTTCGATATAACCGAAATCAGAAAACAAATAAAAGAAAAAGGATTAGCTCTTGCATGCAACTCATATGCATCACAAGGAAAAGAACGTACAAGGGAGATTGTTAAATACCGAAAATTGCTCCAATTGGTTACGAGAGAGAGAGTCGATCAACCTCGAGTGGACGACAGGTGCTGTGAGAATCTTCCTCTCCTTCATTTCTTCATAATTGCTTGACCATCGGAGAAAGTTAATCGGGTGCAGGTATGAGAACAATCAATCAACGAGGAATCACCATCTCTCTTCCCTCCTCTCTCCTCTTTTCTTTTTCCAATTTACTATCTCAATCTCTCCTTTTCTCTCTCTTATTATTTGAATTAGAAGGGATGGTCGGACTCTCCAAGAAAAAATCAATTGAAGCACCGAATAAGGTAGTACTGGAATTTTATATTCCCCAGGTAATTATATTTTTATTTTCCTTATTATAATATTATTCTTCTAAGGGAAGGAAATATTGGGTTGGTCATAAAACTTAGGAATTGAGTATTATATATATATATATATATATATATATATATATATATTCCCAACACGAATATATTTTCAAAGCCCAAAATGACATTTCAGCCTAGTGGAATTTTATGCGGACATAGCAAGAGAAATATTTATATACTTTTGCGCTTTGCCATCAAAACTTTTAGAATTAATACTTTGTGTCGACATGATTTCATGTTTAATAATTTAGAATATTACAATGTGCGAATCTATTAAATTCTAATTTTTGAAATACAAAAGTTTACTAGTACATTAGATAATATTTCATATTATTGTACCAAATTCAATATAGTCTCAAGATGTACGACAAATGTATAATAATTCCTTCACACTAAATAAACTTCAACCTATACGAAAATTGGGATGTTACAGTTCCAGCCTCTTTATTAATTGACCTATGACATATTATTCACAAACGTTCATTTTATTTTTATAAGTGTAAATATATATCAAATTTAAATATGTATATTATCCGTGGTTAACCCAAAGTATATATGCTTCATACTTGTAAATAAAGGAGATCGAAATAAAATTATTTCTGCAATTGTTTGCACTCTATAAAAAAATTCTTTAGTTCCGTATTAAAAACAACTATTTTTTCACGGTGGATTCAACCAATAGCTGGTTTAGCAATTCAATTTTCGATATCTACCCAAAATAAATTATTTTAGAAATCAAATAATACAAAAAATACAGCCTTTCTAGGGTCACGGGTAAAGTTGACCAAGCACCCACTAGAATTCGTATCACCTAAGGTAACATAATATTTATGTTTGAATCTGGACCATCAAATTAGAATCCACACGACTTTTAAAGATGGCCGTGATCCCAAACAGAAATATTCAGTTACCTCAAAGGATATGGATTCTCACCCACTAGCCTAGTTAAGATAAGGAAGGGCTTAATAAATGTATTATGTGGCGATATCGATATAAGGGAGCGTTTCCCACTGTGTTATCCTACGAACCTACCTCGATGGTACTCGTTTCAGATCCACTTAGTTCGCTGAACCAATATTAATTAATTGTGAGTTAATTCAGAAATCTGAAACCCTCAGATCTGAGGACTCTATTGCTCTTTACTCATTTCTCATTTCTACAACTCAGATCTAAGTAACAGAGCGTAGGCAGAGTCACACATTTGTTGCATGCAAAATGGCAGTGAATTTGATAAACTCTCTGCTCTCTCTTGGCACCAAATTGCTCCCCTCTATTACAGCCTCTGCTCAGGCTCCTTCTTCCTCTTCATCACATGCTAATAACTCAGAAAAGGAGCGTGCTTGTGCTGTTGAGGAGCACATGGAGAGGCTGATGCGAACTCTGAAGTGGATCAAGGCCACGTTGTACGATGCTGAGGAGAGGGAGATCAGAGACCTCTCTGTCAAGTTCTGGCTCAACGAGCTCAAGAAGGTCGCTTATGATGCAGAGGATGTGCTCAGCGAGTACCGGTACGAGGTTACACGTCTCCAAGTAGAGGCAAGAAAGGCTTCTGAGGCTTCCGGTTCTCACAAGAGAAAGCAGATGGAGGTTTGTACCTTGCGCATGTAGAAACTAAAAGGATCGTACTGTGCTAGTGTTTTTTTTTTTAATCTGCTGTTGTGCAGTACTTAATATTAACAGGGGATGCTTGATTTTCTTTCTTTTTTCTCTCTTTAGCTGGAATAGCGTCCATTTGGTTGGTCCACCGAAATATTTATTTATACCATATTCAAAAATAAATAAACCAAAAACCATGTTTTCTAGAGAATTCCAAAAACACCAAGGCTGCCCAATGCCTCTACGGCCCCGAAGATAGGGGACCATCCAATGCCTCTGCGGCCCCAATCTGGAGGCCGCCCAATGGCCTAGCAGACCCAATATTTTTTATTTTTTTAACATAAATTTTATTTATTTGTTTGTTTTTTTATTTTTTATTTTATATTTTATATATTATGTTTAATTGTTATTTTGTTTTAATTGTCGTTTATTTTGAAAATATCATTCGATTGAAATGTCGTTTGTGTACGAAGAAATAATGATATAATGAACAAAATAAATAAATAACAAAGCAACAAATAAAATAAATAACAAAACAACAAAATAAATAAGTCACATTATCTAATATAGTATCTAACAAAACAAAACCTACGGATAATTTAATTTTGGTATAAGAAAACTAATTACATTTTGGTATTGGTCTAATTTAATTTTGGTACTATTCCAATTAAATTTTGGTACTAATTCCTAAGCCGTAAAAATTAAACTTAAATCCCTAAACCTAATTACTAAACCTAAACTAAAAATTGAAACAAGAAAAGAAGAAAAACTTACCCGAGCTTGAAGGGATCGAAAGTAATATTGCTAATAATTTCGAAATTTAATAATTATTCGAGCATTTTAATTTTCCTTTTTCCAATTAGATAGAATAAGTTCAGTATAATCAATTCAGCTTGGACACGATCTATCAGTGGATCTGACTCAACCTAAATGGGCAAACTATCACTGGATCTGACTCGACCTTAATGGGCAAATTATTTCAGTTCCGACCTGACTTGATGTGCCTAGTGGAAACAAATGCTTCGGCTCTAATGGTTCCGGGCTGCTTGCTGAAAATGAGGACATGACCTATCAACAAACCTCTTTGACTCTAAAAGCTCTGGGAATTTTCTCGATTGGACCGAGTCACACAAGTATTTCACACGACTTCAAAAGAAAAAAAAACAAATAAAAAACAAATATACATTATCCATTATTACTTTAATCGCTGATACAACTTCAACGCTTTTATATAAATCCCATTTGCCAATTAAATTATGCTTATCTAGTGGGACATAATACAGCTTAGCTATACAAAAATTTTATATCATATTGCCATAAGAGAGAGATATATGCACCAAACATTATACACGTAGCTATACTCACCAGCACTCCACAGACTATACACGCTGGATTACAGTGGGAAAATAACACAGCTCCGTCACTAAACAACACAGTTAGGGCACGGAACTGTACGGAATGGAACGACACACATGTCGTGACTCGTTTGTTCCGTGCTGTGACCATTCGAGTGTTGTGATCAATTGTTGGCAAAAAAAACACAGCATGGCACGGTACGAAAATCGCCTTGGTCATGGCACGAAACACTGCACGTTTAGCTACGCACATTTTTTTTTTCTAACATTAATTCTTCAATTTAATATTTCAAATAATCGTTCCATATTTTTTGGAAACTAATGTGACTAACATGACCGGTTACGGCACGATTTGTCCACGGCGTGACTCACGTGGCGTGACCATTCGCGTGCCATGACAATCCCTCGGTATTTTGGTCATGGTACATTAAAAAAATGGACTTAATCACAGCACAACACGGTATGAGAGTATAGTCATGGTCTGTTAGTTACGGCACGACATGGCACGATTTTCCCACTATGCTGGATGCCTATAAAATTTTGGTAATAGTTTCCACACCTCCCCAAAAGACCTTTGTATCCTCGCTGGCCTGCTCTCTCCATGCTTTTGTAGCATGGCAGAGAATAACTTTTACATTTACATTCGTGATAATTACTAAATAATTTAACTTTGTCCAAAATAATGTGGAAGTAAAAATATATTATGCATTATTTAAATATGAAAAATAACATTGCGGCATTAATGGAAGCCTCAATATTTAATAATAATAATAAATTAACAATATATTATTATTATTATTATTATTATTATTATTGTTGTTGTTATACATTACAGTGTTGTATTATTCCAACAAACTGTTAAAAAAAAATTCATTCTTCTAAATAATAAAGTTTACACTATTTTAAGCACTTTCTGAAAATATTAATTTTTTTCTTTTACTATTCAAATATTATACACTCATATTTCAAGTACCATATATGTTAAGTACTATCCGAATAATGCATCAATTGAGAAGTCGGAATCCACTTGGAACTAGAAATGTTGCTTAATTTGCAAGGGGAAAAACGTAGGAGACGTGCATGTTTCAAATTGGTTAGGAGACATAATATTGCGGAGCAATAAACGTTGACTATAGCTTAGCCCTCTTATCTGAAGACTCTCTGTTGCTCTTTCCTCCCCATCATTTCTCATTTTCAGAACTGAGATCTAAGAAACAGAGAATAGGCAGAGTCACAATTGTTTCAGTGCAAAATGGCAGGGAATTTGATAAACTCTCTGCTCTCTCTAGCCACCAATTTGCTCCCTTCAATTACAGCCTCTGCACGCACAGGCTCCTTCTTCCTCTTCGTCAAAATCTAATAACTCAGAAAAGGAGCATGCTCGTGCTGTTGAGGAGGATCTTGAGAGGCTGATGCGAACTCTGGAGCGGATCAAGGCCACGTTGTACGATGCTGAGGAGAGGGAGATCATAGACCGCTCTGGCAAGCTCTGGCTTAAGGAGCTCAAGAAGGTCGCTTATGATGCCGAGGATGTGCTCAGCGAGTACCGGTACGAGGTTACACGTGTCCAAGTAGAGGCAAGAAAGGCTTCTCAGGCTTCCAGTTCTCATAAGAGAAAGCAGATGGAGGTTAGTTTCTTGTGCATATATGGATTCTTATTGTGCTAGTGTATTTTTTTTTTTTTGTCGTTGTGTGGTACTAAAAGTAAATTGTGTATGCTTGAATTTCTCTTTTTTTTAGATGGATTGACATTCACTCAAGAGGTGACTTATTTTATTACTAGATTTCCAAATCAAACATTAGAGTGGTCACTTGATCCATTAATTATCAGCTTTAGTTAACAAATTATGAAATTTGACATATATAATACAATTATTTTTTACAGTACATTGTTTCAATTCCTGACGACATGATTAATCGGCTTAAAGAAATAAGAGGTCGATTTGATGAAATAGCGAAGGACCGTGAGGCTCTCCAATTAAGAGAGAGTGATGGAGAGAGGCGTCCAAACAACAAAATTTTACGACCCCCAACGGGTCACATGGTGGATGAGGCGAGTATTTTTGGCAGAGATGCTGACATTTCAAAGGTCATCGATTTCTTACTAACTGAAAAAGAAAAGCCATTCTCAGTCATTGCAATTGTTGGCAAAGGTGGGCTCGGAAAAACCACCATTGCCCAACTTGTCTACAAAGATCGTAGGGTTTCTCAGTGCTTTGATTTAAATGGGTGGGTATGTGTGTCTGATGAATTTGATGTCAGCAGACTCATCAAAGCAACCATTGAATCATTCTCCAAAAACGATTGTGGTGTGAGTGAGTTGAGCCCATTACAAGAAGTGCTTGCAGAAACTGTGAAGGGAAAAACAATGCTGCTTGTTTTAGATGATGTGTGGAATGAGAATAAAAGTCTTTGGGAGTTGTTTCATGTTTCTTTTAAAGAAGCAAAAATGGTCAGAATTCTTGTGACAACAAGAAGTAATAAGGTTGCAAAGGTCATGCAATCAACGGTCTGTTTTAACCCAACTAACCTGTCTGAAGATTCGTGCTGGCAGTTATTTCAGCATTATGCATTTAGTGGTACAAGTTGCACCATGCCAAAACACTTGATGGGAAAGGAGATTACAAGAAAGTGTGGTGGGTTGCCATTGGCTGTAAAGTCAATTGCAAGTCTCCTTAGGCATGAAGCTGATGAAGAGGTTTGGAGGGAGATTCTAGAAAGTGATCTTTGGGAAATAAAAGAATCAAAAGAAGTGATTTTCCCAGCACTTCAGATTAGCTATGCTCATCTACCTGCCCATCTTAAGCCGTGTTTTCTGTTTTGCTCAATGTACCCAAAAGATCACATGTTATATGAAAGCGATTTGATAGGGTTGTGGATCGCTCATGGGTACGTCGAGTCCCAGAGCAATAGAAAAATCGAAAAAATTGGTGCTGCATATTATAATGAGTTAAAAGAGAGGTCCTTTCTTGATGATGTACCTACATATTCCAAAAAAACAGTTTGTAAGTTGCATGATATAATCCATGATCTTGCTCGACTTAATTCTGAGAATGAACACTACTCAATGGAGATAATTCAGCCTCCTGATATTCAAGAGAGAATTGTTCTGCAAGAAGCATACCATTTATATGTAAGTGGTTTCGTGGGAAATGAAGTTCCCCAACACAATAAGAAGGGTTTAAGAACTATTTGTATGGATATCCGAGAAGGATGCAACAGAGATTTTGGGTACAAATATTGTACAAACTGTACAGAGCAAATTGACCTAAACTTGGAGTTGACGGAAGATTGTCAAGATTGTTTGGAAGACGTAACCTTACGTAACCTCACTAAATTTGAAGTGCTCAGGGGATTGATATTGAATTGGATTAGTTTGACAAAGATTCCTCACTCCATTTCCGAGTTGAAACATCTTACCTATCTAAGTATTAGATCTACACGTCTTAAAGTGTTACCCTCATCCATTGGCCTCCTTTACAACCTACAGGCTTTAGAAGCTGATTGTTATTACCTTGAATATCTACCTGAAAATATTGGTGATCTTGCTAACTTACGGTTACTATGTATTTATTGTTTTGGCCTTAAAAAGCTACCAAATTCACTCTGTTCACTTACTAACTTAGTGGAATTGGCTAGTGGCTATCGATTCCTGGATTATGTCCCTCATGATCTTGTTAATTTTCCTTCACTAACAAAAGTTAAAGCAAATTGGAATGTTAGAACTATAGGTTGGTTAAAGGATATGAAGGACCTTAAAGGATGGGTTTCTATTGGAAGATTAAAGAACATTAATAATTTAGAAGATGCCAAGCGAGCTAACCTGAGAAATAAGTGCAAACTTGAGATTTTGGAGTTATGCTGGGATGATCACTTTGGACATCTATACAACGTGGACTCACATCTTGGATTAGATCTAGTACCAGAAGCTTGTGAAGGTGGGATAGTTGGCGTAGATGATGTACATTTCTCATTGTTAGAATGCCTCCAGCCACATCCTAACCTCGAGACACTTGGAGTAAAAGGTTATCCTTCTGCCATAATACCCGGATGGATGAGGGATCCATTTTTGTTGCAGTCAATTCAAGAACTCAGGTTAGACAGTTGTGGCTATATTCAATCCCTTCCATTCGGCAATCTTCACACTCTCAAGCACTTCACAATTGAAGAATGTTCTAGTATCCGAGCTATGCACTTGGAGCAGCTGCCCTCCCAGCTTGAAACTTTGAATATTTTATATTGTCACCAACTGGAGTTGATTACCCGACTAGGGCATCTGGATATGTTGTATACACTGGAAATTAAATCCTGTGAAACCCTGAAATCACTATCAATGGATGGACAGCAGTTGGTGGAATCTACTGAGCTATTTGGTGATTCATCTCATGAAAAATCACAAATCGGCCGACACAACATTTCATCACTTACAAGAATAGAAATCAGACGGTGTAAATTGCTTTGTGTTCTGCCATATGGGTTGATTACATCTGGGCCTTGTTATGTGCTTGTCCGTAGTTGCGGCTATCCTGACCTTGAAATTGGAGATCGGTAATAAATTAAATCAGGTTCGTAATTTTGGATCACTGATTTTTTTTTTAATTTTCTGTAATTAATCACAAGTCTTGGTAGGATTTGTCGACTGATTAAATTGCTCCTGGTTTGACAAATGAACATTAAATTTTATATTAGTTGTTTGTTGCTGCTAATAAGTAAGCTTTTGTCCAATTAATTTGCATCTTATTTTGAGTGAGGCTACGGTACTATGCATAGCATGGATTGGGTCCGTGCTACGGCTCAATATTTGAGTTTTCAAAATCCTAACGGTCGATCCAAACCATTCAACATGATTATAAAATGAATATGTACTTGCAAACCAAATTTTACATTTTTTCGATTTTTTTTACTATTTTTTTAGATAGGTAGAAAATCACTGTTTTTGGATGGTCCAGAATTTTCAGATCAAGTGATTTTCTACCTATCTAAAAAAATAGTAAAAAGTTTCGAAAAAATGTAAAATTTGGTTTTCAAGTATATATTCATTTTATAATCATGTTGAACAGTTCGGATCGACCGTTAGAATTTTGAAAACTCAAATATTGAGCGTAGCACGGACCCAACCGTGCTATGCATAGTACCGTAGCCTCACTCTCATTTTTTTATGATGTCTTTCTTTCGCCCACGAGGACTCCAATTATATTCCATATATTTTATTCCTTTTTGAATTCTCACTAATTATGATTTAAAATTCTGCTCTTTTGTAGGGTCATTTCTTCAAAAGCACCAACAAGGCCTGGTCAGCAGTACTAATTTTTTTTGTTATTTTTTTGTCGGAATTTGGGTATTAAGTTGGTGTTTTAAGAATATCAAAGCATGCAACATTTGCCGCTGTAATAACCAAACGGGTTCAGATGTGGGAGACTTATATCTTTGTAGGTCTGAATGGTACTATTTGTAATGAACATCCTGTTTTTTTCTTTTTTCTGGGCCTTTGTAATGTGCTCAGGAAGTTATGTTTCCGTGATATTTCTCTGGTTTTAATTGTCTTTCTGTCATACTCAGCTAATATATGGCAAACTATAGTTAATTTATAATCTATTGACGGTAATGAACATGATTTTTCTTTTTTTAATGTGCTCTGGAAGTTATGTTACCGTTATAGATCGCTCGTTTTAATTGTCTTTCTGGCATACTCAGCTGATATATTGCAAAGTTTAGTTAATTTATAATCTGTTGACTATGAAGTGCCTCTCTTCAACTGAAAGAGGAACTTCGGCGTACACTTAATTGTTAGTGCATTAAGGGAAATGCTGAATGGTAGCGAATTATAGTAGAGACCAGTGCAGTAAAAGTGTTTCCCTTAACAAAATATCCAATTATTGCAACTTCCTTCAATCATCATAGTTATGTTCATTTCTGTACCTGCACATGAATGAATAGTACTAATGTGATAGGCTATGGTACCAATGCATGCAAGTTGACGTTATCTTATTGACACGATGTTTCTTGCATCGATCTATTCTAAATCTATAATAAAACATACATTCATACATGTAGCACAGTTTCTTTATCTCTTGATAAAATAAAATAAAAATAGATTAGCAGCAAAATATGAAATATGTGACTAGATTTAGGTCTAATTATACACCAAAGTCAGTCTTATATTTCAGTAACGAGAGCTATGCTGTTTTACAAGTTATTTTTATTTTTATTATTATTATTATTGCATTGTTCCAGCTAGAAATTTTTCAAGCAATATGTTCATTCTTTTAAAAAAATTCGCTCTTTTAAAAATTACACTATTTTAACTATTATCCGAATAATACAAATTACTTATTTTTTGCTTTCACTAATTAAATAGCATTATTTTAACACTAATTAAATTAGAGATCTATTCTTGAGTGAATCTTAACTTGAGGTGGGTCTTAAATTTGAGACAATACTAAATTAAAAAAACTTGGAACCCCCAAAAAATCCAAAAAATCCAATAATAGTTCAATTTCATTTAACCTTAATAATAATTGTTAGGTTTTCTAGCTGTTTTATAGTCATTTGGTTATAATCTTTAGCGAGGAGGGCTCAAACGCCCCAATAATTATGCCCCGATCCTCTCCCAAAATCTGAACAACACATCTAATTTTAGCTTAGAGGTTCAGATTGTCTTTTGTCTGACTTTTCATTTCCAAACTTGATTATGGGTGGATTTCAAACACGAAAGGAAATAATATCAGATATATGCCCCTCCAATTACCTAGAAATTTGGTATACATGTGCGGTGTTGGGGTCGGGGTCGGGGTCGGTGTCAGAATGGACAGGAGGGTTGACGGGGATAGGGGCGCGAGGCGTGCAGAAGGGGTGTAGCTTCCGCCCGAAAGAGTCTAGAGAGGGTGGAGCTATGCTGAGAGAGAGGGAGGCAGATCTTCGATTGTTCCTCTTCAATTTTATCACACAAAAGGGAGAAAGAGTGGAACTGGATGATACTGGAACAGGAGAGAAGAGAACTGTCGGACTGGTGAGCAAATTTAGAGGTTTAATTTTTCGGATCCAGCATTCTGATCCGCATGGATTTTAATGGGAATGAAAGGGTGCATGATTTGGGAGAGGATTGGGGCATAAATGGTTGGGGCATTTGAGCCCTCCTTATCTTTAGCTCATGCCAAGCATAATTAGTAAACATTAGATGTTCAATTCTCCTTAACCATTCCAAAATATACATGTTCCATTTAAATATTTTATAACCTTCAAGGATCAATCAAATAGTGATCGGATGATTTTCACTTGTATTTATTGTTAGCTTCTTCATGGTGGATACCAATACTGTACTGTTCAGGTACTGCAATAATAGTTCATAGGTCAGAACTTTGAATTGTGCAGTACAATTTTGGTTTCTGGTTTAACTGTTAGTTCAGGTGATACTTTAGATAATAAATGAAACTTAAATACTCCCAAAACCCTAAGCTTGCTATAAGAAAGAGAAAAAAACAATGATCAGAGGGGAATTTAACTGGTACTGAAAGCTCTTTGACAGATTCCTGGTCGAGTTCAGTACCCAAACCTTCCATCCATCATAAATATGCATCAAGCAGCATTGTAATTCATAAGCTTTTATTTATTGCTGCATTGCTACTGAGCATTTTAACTTGTGTTTTACTGGTAAAGTGTTAATGCTTTAGACTGACATTATTTCAAATTTGTGCATGTTTCAGGGGAATTTAACTGTGTTTTTACTGGTAAAGTGTTAATGCTTTAGGCTGACATTAATGGGCCCCGTCAGTTTCTCTAGTCGAGGGTAAATAAATAGCTGGTATACCAGAAGACTAAAACCTAAAAATGATATAAATAACAAATTTGAAGTAGATATAGAACAGCATTGGGTTGTATCAATCAAATCAAGTGTTTGAGTATATGGGTACAACACACATCAAAGTCATGTAAATGCTACAAATCAAGTTTACCATTCAGGTATGATTACCATATAATTCAGGTTTGTCTGACAGTTGTTTTTCCACCATACTCCTAATTCGGAGGTATGCATCTGTTGAACTCCACATTTTAAGTTCTCAACCTCTTTTACTTTTGATTTTTGAGCTTTTGATGTTTTCAATGGCTTTAATTTCTTTGCATGGCTCACTGGGGACTTTTCACTAAATACTGTGTCAATCAGGTATTGCATTAGCATTACCAGTACCAGAGTAATATGGTAACTTCACTGCAAGTACCTGATAATGCAAAGACTTGGCCGATATCTTCAGATGAAAAGCTAAGCCCACCATATTTCCTGCCACTTTCAGGCCATAGAGAGAGTACCTGTCATACACACGGCATTTACAAATCACATACAGTACACAGTTAAATATTACATAATGATAGATTAAAGGAACTATATCACCTCAGTATAAGCCATGTCATGAAGAGAAAAATGCAATAGATGAATAGACAATTATTGATGACATCAGTGGCCCGTTCTTCAATAAACTCTTCTTAGGTGGCAAGGCCTCGGTTTCTTTTGCATTACCTTTTGTTTCTGGTGAAGCCTCTAAGACTTCCACTTTCCCATCAGTTCTATGATTGTGCAATGTCTCCTGGATATAAATATTGTTATGTTAAAAACACATTTTTCTTTACTCCAAGAATTGCATAGAATAATGCTTTACAGGGTAATGTACTATTGTGCCCCTGTAAATGTCTAAGTACCTTATATATCCCAATAAATGAAATAACATTGGAATACATATACATACCGCAGAACAATGTCCAATTTACATATTGTTTCCTATTTAGTCCAAAAATTGTCCAAGGTAAACACCGAAAGAACAATAGATTAAGGCCAATTTAGGGGCATTTAGGGAAACAGGAGAGAAACATTTAAGTTATAAATCTCCATGTCTTAGAATGGCATGTAAAATATTTTATATCTTTAGGGTTATGAACGATATATCTGATGATTAATCTGAGCGTACTATGAACTAAATCCAAATTTTTGCATACCGGGAGCCATATACAGCTTATTAACACAGCAACGGCAAATAGGCTTATTGCAAGACAAGGTAAGAAGTAGGGGAACCTACAATTAAACATTAATAAAGAGAAAATATATATTAAATGTAAGCAAATCAAGGAAAGTTTAATAATAAAAAGATAAATTTTCTAAAAGGTTCAACCTCCCAAATAAGATGGATTCCCGAGAAGATCTGCCTCCTTCTCTCTCGACGTAGCTCCACCCTCTCTAGACTCTTTCGGGCGGAAGCTGCACCCCTTCCGCACGCCTCGGGCCCCCGACCCCAACACTGCGCATGTATACCAAATTTCTAGGTAATTGGAGGGGCATATATCTGATATTATTTCCTTTCGTGTTTGAAATCAACCCATAATCAAGTTTGGAAATGAAAAGTCGGACGAAAGACAATCTGAACATCTAATCTAAAATTAGATGTGTTGTTCAGATTTTGGGAGAGGATTGGGGCATAATTATTGGGGCATTTGAGCTCTCCTCGCTAAAGATTATAACCAAATAACTATAAAACAGCTAGAAAACCTAACAATTAAGAAGAAACTTCCGCAATCAGTTCTAATGATAACTATTAACTGTCTCTACCAATCAGCTCTCATTGAGCATTTCATCAAACAGATGGTGAGCACGGGATTCTATTCACCCACCACACAAAACGAAATCAACTATTTAATAAAAAATATAAAATTAACCTCGAAATGCCTCCCGTCCAGCTTCTTGATCCCATACGCAAGAGGAGCCTTGCCGAAGGATTTGAGCTCGGTGATGACGCCATTCTTCTGGAAAACCCCCCGTCCGACACGTGCCATAAGCTGCATCACCTCCTCCTTCTTCACTTTCGGCTTCACCAATAGCATGCAATCGTACAGAGGCATGATATCCCTCTCCCTCTCCCTCTCTCTCTCTCTTAAACCCTCTGTCGACTTCTTTCGTAAAGTAGAAAAAAAAAGGAATCGGGAGAGAGTTACAAGATGGGCTTAATTTAGGCCTTGGGCCTTATATGTTTTTGTAATTATAACTACGTATAAAATAATATAGTTAATTTTAATCACAAAATATTATGTCCGATGGGATTTAATCATTTTATATATGGTCCTTCATTTATCAAATTATTTCATCGACCCGTCTAATATAAAGTTCGGGAAATATAAAACTTAAGAAAACAGTAATTTAAACTAGTATTTTAAGAAAACATGACCAATCTGACAATCGAGTATCTGAAATCAAATTAGTGTGGCAAGTACGTGTCTAAATAAATTTAGACTTTTACACACACACAAAATATTAAAAGAAATGCATAGAATAATAAAAGGCTGATTATTTGATTGGAGAAATGATCCAATTGTATATTTTAATCACAAACGTTAACGGATCAGGATATTTACATGCTTAATAAGAGAGAAGAGATATATTTAAAATCAATATCTTAGACATAATAACAAAAACTTAATATACGAATTCAATATCTCTAATATTTACTGCGTCATATACCATGTACTACTCATGAAATTTAAATAGCGAATTAGAGTGACAAATTTAAATCACTGAATATTAATTATGAACACATTATGACCATGAATAGTAATTATTTCTCGTTCGTACGTGTTCATTTTATTGGAATGAACTCTGCTGCAGGGTCCTGCTTTTCTGATCCCAACAATTCAAATTTGTTGAGATTTGTGCATGAAAAAGTTTTTTTATCGAGATACGTGAGTGAAAAATTTTGAATGGTTGAGATCGGAAAAGCAGGTTCTCCAAGAAAAACAGCAGAGTCGGATCCCATTTTATTGAACATCTGAAGACACATGAAAATCATCTTAACCATATATATTATAATGATATGATATTTATAAACGCAAATAAGCAACCACTTCGGATTGAATGTAATATTTTTGTAATAATATAATTTGGAATTTCAACTCAACTTGAGTTAGCGGTGAATAAAAAATATCATGTACTACTTCGAGATAGTGGCCGACATTTTTATTAATATCCAAAGTTAATTACAAATTAATAAGTATACTCAGAATTCCTGAGTTTTTCGAAAATATCCAAACCGGCCATAATCTAACTGGTTTCCTCCTCTCCAGAAACCGGCCAGAATCTGGCCGGTTTCTTCCATCTGGAGTTGATTACCGGACATGCTATAAAAAGATATGATCATGCATCTTGATACTTTAATCTCAAAATATAACACTAGCATATGCTACAATCTTATTTTGCCACTAAACTCTTCAAGTTATGTCACAATTCAATTCTAGGATATATGTTCATGCTCCTTATGATAACTCATTTATTCATGCTATGCAATTCAAAAGCACATTCAAGAACTTAATTACAACTAATTAGCAATCGGGCAAACAAGCAAGCATCAACAAGAAACAATGGAATTGACAAGCAAACAACAACAATAAAATAAGTTAGAAGAATCTGAGAATAACTCGAAACCCACACCTTAGCACTATCGAGACGATGAAATCAGCGTGTTGCTATGGTGTGGACATGTTTGATAATCCTTCTTAATCCAGCTATGAAGGGTCTACGCCTATGTCGAATTATCAAAACTGAATCAATAGTTTAATGTTGCCATTTATTAATTCAATTAACCATAGCCCTCAAAACTTACAAAATTCAGCATAACCAATCGGCATCAGAGCACAAGAGGTACAGAGAGGGTTCAGAACTTGGCTTAAACCATAAAATAGTGAATACAATTATATAACTAATACGGATGACAAAAGAGGGTTAAACTTGGATTTAATTGACATAGTGCATGAACAATTCAGTACAATAATTTCTCTTCGATACTTGTGGTTCGATATAACCGAAATCAGAAAACAAATCAAAGAAAAAGGCTTAGCTCTTGCATGCAACTCATATGCATCACAAGGAAAAGAACGTACAAGGGAGATTGTTAAATACCGAAAATTGCTCCAATTGGTTATGAGAGAAAGAGAGTCGATCAACCTCGAGTGGACGACAGGTGCTGCGAGAATCTTCGTCTCCTTCATTTCTTCATAATTGCTTGACCATCGGAGAAAGTTAATCGGGTGCAGGTATGAGAACAATCAATCAACGAGGAATCATCATCTCTCTTCCCTCCTCTCTCCTCTTTTCTTTTAATTCCAATTTACTATCTCAATTTCTCCTTTTCTCTCTCTTGTTATTTGAATTAGAAGGGATGGTCGGACTCTCCAAGAAAAATCAATTGAAGCACCTCCTTAGAATATTTGTATATGCACCGAATAAGGTAGTACTGGAATTTTATATTCCCCAAGTAATTATATTTTTATTTTCCTTACTATAATATTATTCTTCTAAGGGAAGGAAATAATGGGTTGGTCATAAAACTTAGGAATTGAGTATTATATATATATATAGGACAGTGCTACGGTGCTATGCATATATAAGGGCCCTCCGTGCTACGGCTCACTTTTTGAGTTTTCAAAATCCTAACGGTTGATCCGAAGCGTTCAACATGATCTCCATATGAATATGTACTTGCAAACCAAATTTTACATTTTTTAGAATTTTTTTACTATTTATTAAGCCATTTTGAAAAAAACGCTAATTTGTACACAACAGTAAAATCTGCTGGACCATTGGATCAGCGATTTTCAAAGTGGCTTAATAAATAGTAAAAAAATTCTAAAAAATGTAAAATTTGGTTTGCAAGTACATATTCATATGGAGATCATGTTGAACGGTTCGGATCGACCGTTAGGATTTTGAAAACTCAAAAAGTGAGCCGTAACACGGAGGGGCCCTTATATATGCGTAGCTTATTAGCCAGATTATATATATATATATATATATATATATATATATATATGAGGAGGGTTCCAATGCCTCCATTTTTCATGCCTCCACCATGCCTCCATTTTTAAAACTTTAATAACTCAAAATTTAAAACTTAAAAATCAAAATAAAACCGTTGGATATGATCTAAATCATTTTATCTATGCACGTGTAAAAAATTATGACATTTTAATTTTGTTTTGGTTGTCATCAAGAGCTTGTAAAAAACGTACTAATGTGGATAATTTCTAGACGTTGATTTTTCAACTTATTGATTCACATAAAAACAAAATCAAAATGTGATAATTTTTTATGAGCACATAGATAAAATGATGTAGATCATATCCAACGGTTTTATTTTGATTTTTAGTTTTAAATTTTGAGTTATTAAAGTTTTTAAAAATGGAGGCATGATGGAGGCATGAAAAATGGAGGCATTTGAACCCTCCTCTATATATATATATATATATATATATATACACTACACAAAATGGAGCTTCAGCGACCGGCATCAGCGACCGGATAGGACGCCGGTCGCAGAAGATAAAAAAAAATAGATTAAAAAAATACAAAATAAAGTATTTTGGCGACGAACCTTTCAGCGACCGGCGCCCACAGCCTTCAGAGACCGATTGGGCCCGGTCGCTGAAGGTATCCCTAAATAATTCCCAAATCCCCGCCTCCCCGCCAATGCCTCTCCCGCGTTTTAGGTTTAGAGAAGAAAAAAAAGAGCCCCGCTGCCGCCTACCCCGGCCACCCCGACCTCTCCTCTCTCTCACTCTCTGTCTCTCTCTCTTTGTCTCTCATTCTTCTACAAAGAGAGAGAGAAACAGTCGAAACCTTAAAGCCCCTTTCTTTGGCGCGCCTCGGTCTGATCACCGATCCGTCTGAGCTGGCATTGACCATCTCTGGCTTCATCCGACCTGGCGCTATTGGTCTCGATTTCAATGATTTCCAGGTACTTATGTTAATTTGTGTGATAAATGTCCTAGATATTGACTTTTAATCTGGATTGGGAACCGTAGGAAACTAGAAGGACCGACGACGACACGCTCTGGGAAGACGACGATGATGAAATTGATGCCTGTCTGTCTTTTTCTCTTCCTTTTCCTTCTCCTTCTCCTTTTATTTTTTACATCGTTAAGTTAATGCTCCTGTTCACCTTAATTAACAGTTCACAAGCAGCGGGATGTAATTCCTCTTGATGTCACTCAAGGTGCTTTTTCTTTTTCATCACCATTCATTACCACCAATTTTTTTCTATCTTCTTTTAAACATACAAACAACTACTTCTCCTGTATTTTTATTCTATTTTGCACGCGCACAGAGGAATCAGATGATGAGGATATGCAGCGGCTTGTCTTTGATTTTCAGGTTTGTAAACCCAATTATTCTTTTACAATTATTCTTACTCTTACACACAGATTTCCATGGACACTTTTCCTTTAACACATGCTAGGCTTTCAATAAGAAAGAAACTGCATTCATTTGTTCGTCTGTTTTCTTTGCCATCTCTTCTGATAAACTGCATAGCTGAGAGTAAGTGCTAACTATTTTTGGTGAATTTACACTAAATTGAGTATTGCTGATCCCTCGTTGCTTCATTGCCCAAGTACGGCTACTTGATGCAAACTTTATATTAATTCGCCTTATTTGATTAATTTCATGTTAATTAGCACTCAATTGGGGTTGTTGGAGAACAATCAGGTTTATTTCTCAAAATAGTCAACTCTTTGAAGATGCCAAAATGTCAGTCTACAGGTGCACCAGAACTAGTGAATTCCGGCTTACACCGTGACTTTAGATTAATTCTGCAATATTAGGATTGTCTTGCTTTTTAGATACTATGTTAGCCTTATTGCTTGTCAGATACATTATTTCTTATCACACTTTACTATGTTAGCCTTATTGCTTGGCAGATCTCGGGTTGCGAGATAGTGATGAAGATGAAAGTGATTCTGACAAGCAGACCCAGGTGATCAGTTTTTAAACAGTTCTTTTCTGATTTTGTATCAGGTGGTGGGTACACTAACTGAACCAGTTATTACAAAATAATAACTGGGAATCATTTCTGGTTATGAAATTGTTTAGAAAAGCATAAAAACATGAATGAAATTCTTCATATTGATATACAATGCTGCACTAAGGCGTATTAATTGCAAATTTCTCTTTTCTCAGCACAGAATGGTGCTTGCTTGGTGCTTTCGGGTGCCTAGTGGTGTTGCTGATTTTGGCGGCCGTGAGGCAAGCCGTTGCTTGGTGCCGGCCGGGAGGCAAGCCGTTGCTGATTTTGGCTTGGATATACAAGAAATTGGGACCATTTGGTAGAACTTCAGAAAATACTTTTTAGATAGATATAAAATTTTGTTTTCTAGAAGATTATTGACCATGTTACTTATTGGTACTGGTACTGTACCAGTGACATTTAGAGACAAAAAGATACAGAATTCTGTTTTTTAAGAAGATTATTGAATTTTTTTACTATTGTTTTAGATAGATCTAAAATTCTGTTTTTTAGAAGATTATTGACCATGTTACTTACTGGTACTTGTACTGTACCAGTGACCTTCTGTCTTTGTTGAATTGAACTAATCTTAACAATCTTTTTTTTATTGAAATTGTCTTTTAAATACACAGTGACGGGTTTGAATGCTCACGGTGATAATTGTACTATGCACAACAGATGTTACATCGGAGAAGGCGCTTACTTTCCATTGTACCTAAGGAGACCAAAAGGTATAATTTCATCAAATTTTAAATGAGGATTGCGGTATTGTTTAGACTAATACTAGTATGATAATGATATTTGGATGATTGACAAGTCTGCATAAGTAATATGAAAATCATATCAAAAGAGCAATGGATTTGAAAAATAAATGTTCTAAACTATTGTTTGTTGGATGATTGACTAAATAGTATCCAAATATGAACTTAATGTTAATTAGAACTCAAGAAACTGTAAAGATTATGTTTGACTTAATTTATATTTCTTTCATACCGGGAACTTATGATGTCATGGATCTGTATTTATAATGCATTGGTTTTTAATTGTATGATTTTTTTACTAACTTAATTTTTTGTTATATTTCCACAGGGAAGGAGGATGATGACTGCAATCAGATATAGGTTTGTGTAGTTTAGATGTTATTTAGTACTTACATTTGATGTTTGGTACTGTACAATGACTCATGTAGTTTGAAAAACATGTTTAGATGTTATTTGAGATATGTTTGGCATATATGTTTGATTTTTGGTATGTTTGTTATGTTATTTGGTACTTGTATGTCTGATATATGTTGTGTTTGATATTTGGTATGTTGTATGTTAGTACGTGTCGTATCAATTATTAAATGGTGCCAATTTAAATAATAAAAAAATTTCAAAAACCTAACAGAAAACTTTCTGCGACCGGTTTTAAGTATCTGCGACCGTAATTATTTGTCTCTGATAATTTGTGAATCTGCGATTGTTTCGATTATCAGCGACCGGTACAATTCGTCGCAGAAAGCTTTTGCTGACGTCAGAAAAAAACAACAGCGACCAAAAAAATTTGGTCGCAGAAACTTATCAGCGACCGGGTGACGTATTATCAGCGACCGGTGACGTCATCAGAAGAGTATCAGCGACAATGCTTACAGCGACCGGAGTATCAGCGACCAAATTTGACTTTCAGCGACCGGATTGAGTATCAGCGACCGGCGACAATACTATCAGCGACCAAAAATTTGGTCGCTGATGCCCCTTTTTGCCGTAGTGATATATATAGAGGTTGGCTATTCTACTTCCATAAGCATATGCCATATATACTTATAACTCATTTTTACGTTTGCAATATTCAAATGGTCGATCCGAACCGTTCATCTTGTTCTCCATATTAATATGTGCTTGGAGACCAAATTTTACATTTTTCGGAATTTTTTTACTATTTAGTAAGCCACTTTGAAAATTGCTGATCATATGGTCCAGAATTTTGTTGCACTGCTTTTACTGTTCACCCGGATCAGCAATTTTCAAAGTGGCTTAATAAATAGTAAAAAAGTTCCGAAAAATGTAAAATTTGATCTCCAAGCACATATTAATATGGAGAACAAGATGAACGGCTCGGATCGACCATTTGAACATTGCAAACACAAAAATGAATTATAAGCATATGTGGACATATGCTTATGGAAGTAGAATAGCCAACCTCTATATATATATATATATTTTCCCAACACGAATATATTTTCAAAGCCCAAAATGACATTTCAGCCTAGTGGAATTTTATGCGGACATAGCAAGAGAAATATTTATATACTTTTGCGCTTAGCCATCAAAACTTTCAGAATTAATACTTTGTGTCGACATGAATTCATGTTTAATAATTTAGAATATTACAATGTTCGAATCTATTAAATTCTAATTTTTAAAATACAAAAGTTTACTAGTACATTAGATAATATTTCATATTATTTTACCAAATTCAATATGGTCTCAAGATGTACGACAAATATATAATAATTCCTTCACATTAAATAAACTTCAAAATTGGAATGTTACAGTTCGAGCCTCTTTATTAATTGACCTATGACATACTATTTACATGCGTTCATTTTATTTTTATAAGTGTAAACTATATAGAAAATTAAATTTGTATATTGTCCGGGTTAACGCAAAGTATATATGCTTCATACTTGTGAAGGAGATCGAAATAAAATTATTTCTGCAATTGTTTGCACTCTATAAAAAAATTATTTAGTTCCGTATTAAAAACAACTATTTTTCACGGTGGATTCAACCAATAGCTGGTTTAGAAATTCAATTTTCGTTATCTACCCAAAATATATAAATTATTTTAGAAATCAAATAATACAAAAAATACAGCCTTTCTAGGGTCACGGGTAAAGTTGACCAAGCACCCACTAGAATTCGTATCACCTAAGGTAACATAATATTTCTGTTTGAATCTGGACCATCAAATTAGAATCCACACGACTTTTAAAGATGGCCGGATTGGCCCGGATTCTGATCAGATGGCCGTGATCCCAAACAGAAATATTCAGTTACCTCAAAGGATATGGATTCTCACCCACTAGCCTAGTTAAGATAAGGAAGGGCTTAATAAATGTATTAAGTGGCGATATCGATATAAGGGAGCGTTTCCCACTGTGTTATCCTACGAACCTGCCCCGATGCTACCCGTTTCAGATCCACTTAATTCGCTGAACCAATATATATATATATATATATTTTTTTTTTCCCAACACGAATATATTTTCAAAGCCCAAAATGACATTTCAGCCTAGTGGAATTTTATGCGGACAGAGAAATATTTATATACTTTTGAGCTTAGCCATCAAAACTTTTAGAATTAATACTTTGTGTCGACATGATTTCATGTTTAATAATTTAGAATATTCACTACAGCATTCATACCCTTCTGCGACTGGCCAAATCGGTCGCAGAAGGTATTTTTGCCGGTAGCAGAAGGGTGTGCCGGTCGCTGATGACCGAAATCGGTCGCAGAAGACCCGGACGCAGTTGCTCCGTCGCTGATGACCACCCTGCTGACGTCACCGGTCGCTGAAGGGTAAGGCGTCGGTCGCTGATGACCCCTTTAGCGACCGATTGAATCTGTCGCTGATGCTGTGTGCTGACGTGGCGGAAGACCATCAGAGACCGATTAGCCGGTCGCTGATGGTCCGAAATCGGTCGCAGAAGGGTGTTTTTTTTTTTGATGTTTTTTTGTTATTTTTCTTTTCCCCAATTGGTACGAAATGTATCAAACAAATATAAACCCATTCTGTTCATTTATTTTTCTCCAGCCCCAATTGATACGAAACGTACCAAACAATTCACAAGCAATTCAAATATACAATATAAAATACAATTCAAATTCACAAGCAATTCAATTCATATGCAATAGAAGTACAAAAGAGGCTTTCATTTGCTGATTGAGATAATTTTATTCAAGTCTTGATTAATTTCCACATTAAACACTATCTAGTTCTAAAGAGATAGAAAACTTGTACTATAATTCCTGAGTTAATTACACAAATGAGATAGAGAATTAAGCAAATAAAATACCATCTCCTTATAGGAAGACAATAATGCACTTCGACCAGCTCCTGAACAAGTAGAAAAGGAAACAATAATCAGAAAACTTTTTTATTAATTGATGTATGTCTGAAAGAAGCAATAAGGTGCATCAATTTAACTGGAATTAAACAATAATCAGACAAATAATTACAAAAGTAAGTCTTGCCCAAAAATTGTAATGTACCCTGCTAATGATAAATTTTTACTCTACCCGTACCGAAAGGTTGGGAGCACTTAATCAAACCAGCACAAAATTATTGCTATTACTTCCAATTACCGGTACCAAAAATTATGTTCCCACCATCAAAATCAATTACAGCTGTAACATGATATTGACATTAGATACTAATGTAAACTAAAAATATTAAACAAGACTAAGAAATTGAACAGCCTTTATTTAGCAACTTAAAGTTTCGGTACGATAGATTGGTCTATAGTTAAAGTTAGAAGAACATCAAAATCAGAACAACCAAAAAATATATAATAACAAATAATTACATAATAAAATGCCAGAACTTACAATTCTGAGATGTACAAAGGAGAAGGTGAAATGGGAAATGCCAGAACTCTGAATTGCTCTACTAAAATCCTAGGAAATCAAAGTAGAAAGGCCATAAACTTTTACACAGCAACCAGTCAAATTAAACTATTTACGATTCCATCCCTGTCAGATTTAAAGGAGGTGTACCAGTAGGTATTTACAACTGGTATGGGCTGTACCTATAACCAGAAAACTGGTACAAGTGTTCGATACATACAAAACACCCTCTCGCAAGTAAGGGAAGCAAATATAGATAAAAAGGCATGACCCGTGTACAAGGAAATCATTGATTGATTGATTTGGTCTTCCATGCCGAATCATTGTGTTAAGATACCAAATCAATCAACCAAATCAATCAATGATTCCTAAATCTCTCTCTAAAGCAAGTTGCTTTTCTTTTTTAGGCTTCAACAAAGAATATAGATTTCAGATTTCCATTCTTATACTCTTAATGCCATTTCAGACATCATTAGGCCATGAAGTTTGCAAAATTTACACAGTTGAACACAACATGTATCAAGAACTCATTTTTCGCAAAAAATCAAAAGAGCAAAGCTATACTTGCTAGATCATCTTCCCCAATTAAAAAAAAATTTAATGGACACAGTTCAACACAGCTATACTTTACACAATTGCTAGCTATACTTTACACAGTTATACTTGCTAGCTATATTTAAATCAAAAAGAGCAAAGCTATACTTTACACAGTTGAACACAACATGTATCAGAGAGATACCCATTTAGATTAGATCATCTCCCCCATTAAATTTTTTTTAAAAAAAATGGAATACCGAGTCCCTGTCTACTTTTCTCCTCACTTGCCTGTTCAGTACTCTTCTAGCGAGATATACTTGCTAGATTTCATATAAACTCAATATTTGGTACAGACCCATATCTGATCCAAAGAAACCAAATTACAGTGGAAACCAATTTCAATAAAAGAATAAGCTAAGCCTAATTGATTTCGTTAATATTGACTTTATTCCAAAATCACTTAATAGGAAAAGGAGAAGTACGTACCAGATTCGGGGGGGCGGGCGGGCGGCAGTAAGAAAACGCGGTCGGGCGGCAGTACGAAAACGCGGTCAGGCGGCAGGGTCGGGCGAGAGAGAGAGGAGAGGTCGCTGAAGGTGGCCGAGGGTCGGGCGGAAGCGGGATCGGGCGGCAGCGGCTCGGGCGGCAGCGGGGTTACCGATTTTTTTTTATTTTGGCTAAACCTAAAACAAAACAAAACGCGGGATAGAGAGGGAAGAAAGACTTTGGCGGGGATTTAGGGATACCCATCAGCGACCGGGCCAAATCGGTCGCTCAAGGCTATAAGCGCCGGTCGCTGAAGGGTTGGTCGCCAGAACATTTAACTTTTTTATTTTTTTTTTTTTTTTGGGGGGTCTTCAGAGACCGGCGACCTGACCGGTCGCTGATGCCGATCGCTGAAGACCGGTTTTGTTGTAGTTATTACAATTAATGTGCGAATCTATTAAATTCTAATTTTTAAAATACAAAAGTTTACTAGTACATTAGATAATATTTCATATTATTTTACCAAATTCAATATAGTCTCAAGATGTACGACAAATGTATAATAATTCATTCACATTAAATAAACTTCAACCTATACGAATTGGAATGTTACAGTTCCAGCCTTTTTATTAATTGACCTATGACATATTATTTACAAGCGTTCATTTTATTTTTATAAGTAAACTATATAGAAAATTAAATTTGTATATTGTCCGGGTTAACGCAAAGTATATATGCTTCATACTTGTAAAGGAGATCGAAATAAAATTATTTCTTCAATTGTTTGCACTCTATAAAAAAATTATTTAGTTCCGTAATTAAAACAACTATTTTTTCACGGTTGATTCAACCAATGCCTGGTTTAGCAATTCAATTTTCGTTATCTACCCAAAATAAATTATTTTAGAAATCAAATAATACAAAAAATACAGCCTTTCTAGGGTCACGGGTAAAGTTGACCAAGCACCCACTAGAATTCGTATCACCTAAGGTAATTTGAATCTGGACCATCAAATCAGAATCCACACGACTTTTATAGATGGCCGGATTGGCCCGGATTCTGATCAGATGGCCGTGATCCCAAACAGAAATATTCAGTTACCTCAAAGGAAGGGCTTAATAAATGTATTAAGTGGCGATATCGGTATAAGGGAGCGTTTCCCACTGTGTTATCCTACGAACCTACCTCGATGGTACTCGTTTCAGATCCACTTAGTTCGCTGAACCAATATTAATTAATTGTGAGTTAATTCAGAAATCTGAAACCACTTGGAATTATGAAATGTTGATTGTACAATCGTTTACCCCTCAGATCTGAGGACTCTATTGCTCTTTACTCATTTCTCGTTTCTACAACTCAGATCTAAGTACCAGAGCGTAGGCAGAGTCACACATTTGTTGCATGCAAAATGGCAGTGAATTTGATAAGCTCTCTGCTCTCTCTAGCCACCAATTTGCTTCCCTCTATTACAGCCTCTGCTCAGGCTCCTTCTTCCTCTTCGTCAAAATCTAATAACTCAGAAAAGGAGCATGCTCGTACTGTTGAGGAGGATCTTGAGAGGCTGATGCGAACTCTGGAGCGGATCAAGGCCACGTTGTATGATGCTGAGGAGAGGGAGATCACAGACCGCTCCGTCAAGCTCTGGCTCAAGGAGCTCAAGAAGGTCGCTTATGATGCAGAGGATGTGCTCAGCGAATACCGGTACGAGGTTACACGTGTCCAAGTAGAGGCAAGAAAGGCTTCTCAGGCTTCCAGTTCTCATAAGAGAAAGCAGATGGAGGTTAGTGTCTTGTGCATATACAAATTAAATGGATTCATATTGTGCTAGTGTATTTATTTATTTATTTTTTTTGTCGTTGTGTGGTACTAAAAGTAAATTGTGTATGCTTGAATTTTCTCTTATTTTTTAAGATGGATTGACTTTAACTGAAGAGGTGAGTTGTTTTATTACTAGATTTCCAAATCAAACATTAGAGTCGTCACTTGATCCATTAATTATCAGTTTTAGTTAAAAAAAATAAGAAACTTGACATATGTAATACATTTACTTTTTACAGTACATTGTTTCAATTCCTGACGACATGGTTAATCGGCTTAAAAAAATAAGAGGTCGATTTGATGAAATAGCGAAGGACCGTGAGGCTCTCCAATTAAGAGAGAGTGATGGAGAGAGGCGTCCAAACAACAAAATTTTACGACCCCCAACGGGTCACATGGTGGATGAGGCGAGTATCTTTGGCAGAGATGCTGACATTTCAAAGGTCATCGATTTCTTACTAACTGAAAAAGAAAAGCCATTCTCAGTCATTTCAATTGTTGGCAAAGGTGGGCTCGGAAAAAACCACCATTGCCCAACTTGTGTACAAAGATCGTAGGGTTTCTCGGTGCTTTGATTTAAATGGGTGGGTATGTGTGTCTGATGAATTTGATGTCGGCAGACTCATCAAAGCAACCATTGAATCATTCTCCAAAAACAATTGTGGTGTGAGTGAATTGAGCCCATTACAAGAAGTTCTTGCAAAAACTATCAAGGGAAAAGCAATATTGCTTGTTTTAGATGACGTGTGGAATGAGAATCAAAATCTTTGGGAGTTGTTTCAGGTTTCTTTGAAAGAAGCAAAAATGGTCAGAATTCTTGTGACAACAAGAAGTAATAAGGTTGCAAAGGTCATGCAAACAACAATGCTACTCAGGCCAAGTAACTTGCCTGAAAGTTCGTGTTGGCAGTTGTTCCAGCATTATGCATTTAGTGGTACAAGTGACACTGTGCCAACACACTTGGTAGATATGGGAAGGGATATTATGAGAAAGTGTGGTGGGTTGCCTTTGGCTGTAAAGTCGATTGCAAGTCTCCTTAGACATGAAACAAATAAAAATGGTTGGAGAGAGATTCTAGAAAGTGACCTTTGGGAATCAAATTCATCGAACGATATATTCCCAGTGCTTCAGATCAGCTATTCTCATCTACCTCCCCGACTTAAGCCATGTTTTTTATTTTGCTCCATGTTCCCAAAAGATTACATATTAGGAAAAATGAATTTGATAGAGTTATGGATCTCTCATGGCTACATCGAATCCAGTGGCAAAAGAAGGATCGAAGAAATTGCTGGTGAATATTATGAGGAGTTACAAGAGAGGTCCTTTCTTGATGAATTTTCTAATCTTTATTTATGTGAACATTCTTGGATGAACGTTCAGAATGCTGTAAGTTGCACGATATAATCCATGACCTTGCTCGACTTAATTCTGAGAATGAACATTATTCGGTGGTGATCAACCAGCCACTTGATATTCAAAAGGAAAATGTTCCGCAAGAAGCATGCCATTTGTATGTAGGTGGTTTCGTTGGATATGTAAATCAGACTCTCCAGAATCTGAAGGGTTTAAGAACTATTTCTACGGATCTGAGAGCATGCAGTGGAGATTTGGATCATGAGTATTGTATAAACAATACAGAGGCAGTGGACCTAAATTCGGAGTTGCCGGAATATTATAAAAAATGTTCGAGAGAAGTGCACATATGTAGCCTCACTAAATTTGAATTACTCAGGGTTTGGAATTGAAAGGGGAGAATTTGATAGGGATTCCTGATTCCATTTCGGAGTTGAAACATCTAACCTATCTTAGATTTGGATCTTCACGTCTTCAAATGTTGCCACTATCCATTGGCCTCCTTTACAACCTGCATACTTTAATTCTTGATTGTCCTTTCCTTAAATATCTACCTGAAAGTATTGGTGATCTTCTTAACTTACAGTTTTTAAATATTAAATCTAGCAATCTTAGGAATATACCTAAATCACTCGGTGAACTTAGTAACTTACTAAGATTATTTATTGGCAGTGATAATTTCTTGGATTATGTCCCACATGGGCTTGTTAATTTTCCGGCAATAAAGACAATGAGAGCAAGATTGAGAGTTAAAGCTTGGTTAAAGGATATAACGGATCTTGAAGGAAATCTCTCTATTTATGGAATGAGTAATTTAAAAGATGCCCAGCGTGCTAACATGGGAAATAAATGCAAACTTGAAAGTTTGATCTTAAGGTGGGATAATGATTTCGGGATATATATGTACCCTGAGGAATCAGGGGTGACATTAAGCCTCAAACTAGAAGCTTGTGAGGACAAGTGGGTCGGTGTCCATGATGCAGCTTTTTCTTGGTTAGAATCCCTCCAGCCACATCCTAACCTCAAAATACTCAAACTAATATATTATTCTTCCTTGCAGTCAATACAGAAAATTGAGTTATATTATAGTTTCAATATTGAATCTCTTCCATTCCGCAATCTTCACACTCTCAAGCACCTCAGCATTATTGAATGTCATAGTATCCGAGTTCTGCAGCTGGAGCAGCTGCCTTCCCAGCTTGAAAAATTGCGGATTAGATGGTGTGAAAACCTGGAGTTGATTACCGGACTAGGGAATCTGGATAAGTTGGCTACACTGAAAATTTCCTTTTGTGAAGTCCTGAATTCAATAACGATGGATGGACTGCAGTTGGTGGAAACTACTGAACTAATTGGTGGTTTGTCTCATGGAAAGCCACATATCGACAGACAGAGCATTTCATCACTTACAAGGTTGCAAATCCTTTACTGTGGATTGCTTCGTGTTCTGCCAGATGGATTGATTCCGTCTGGACCTTGTTATGTGTATGTTAGAGATTGTGGCTGCCCTGACATTAAGATCTACAACAAATCAAATTAATCAGGTTCAAATTTTTATTATTTTTATAATTATTATTATTTGAATATTTAGATTTAGACCACTGAACTTTTTTGCTTTTATATATGTAATCTTAAGCCTTGGTAGGATTTGTTGACTAATCCATCAAGCTTCTCCTGTTTCGACAAATAAATATTTCATTTTTATATTACTTGTTTGTTGCTGCTACATAAGCTCTTCTAGATCTCCAATTCATTTTTATATTACTTGTGACGATGTCTTCCTATCGCTCACAAGGATAGAAATAAATTTACTATTCGATTTTATTATATATTTTGTAATATATGTAATGAATTTCGTTTGCTCATGAGGATTCATTTTCATTGATTTTGTATTTTTTTTTCTATACTTATTTTATTCTTCAAATATGCTCCTCTCACTACAACAAAATTAGTTTTCAGCGACCGGCATCAGAGACCGGTAGAATCGCCGGTCGCTGAAGGTACTAAAAAAAATAAAAAATAAAAAAAGTTAAAAATTCTGGCGACCGGCTCATGTATCCTTCAGCGACCCATTTTTCCCGGTCGCTGATGGTATTCCTAAATCCCCGCCAAAGTCTTTCCTTTTCTTTCTCTGTCCCGCGTTTAATTTGTTTTAGGTTTAGCGAAAATAAAAGCCCTAGCCGCTGCCGCCTGATCTTGCTGTCTCCGCTACCCCCTCTCTGTCACTCTCTTCTCTCCACTCCCATCCTTCACAGAGAAGAAAAACCCGCTCTCACTACTAATGAATACGAATCAGACCCAAAACCTGCTCCGCTTCCCTTCATGAAGGCCAAGGGAAGGCAGTCGCTGAGAATCGGGCCCCACTCCCAATCCTTAAGCGAAATCAAACCCGCTGTCACCGCTAATGAGATCCGACAAGAGAGAAAGCGAATCCGAAGAGGAGTCGTCTCTGCCCCACCCCGCGAACTGCGATCGCTTATTCCGAGCGCTGACGGAGTGCCACCGCCGATCAGGAATCGACTCACGGCGGCGCGAGTTGCAGTGTCGGCACCTGAACCGCTCGCTGGGGGAGTGCGTTGTGATGGCGTTGTGTGCCGACGAGGCGGAGGCCGTGCGGAGTCTCTGCTCCAGTGCAGGCACCTCGCTGAAGAGATCTCAGTGTCAACGAGCTCAGATCGGGTAATGACTAATTTTTATCTGTAACTACCTTTAAAATTAGCTTAAACTAATATTTGTATCAATGAAACTATCATCTGAACTCATACAGTTGCTTCCATAATTTCAATTAATAATTCAATGAATAAGGTAATGGGGGCACACGGGGGTTAATTGAAGTTAAATTGGTTGTAATTTGAGTCTCCTTTTTTTATAATAAAAAAGGGTGGTTGTATCACTTTGATTTATAAAAGGAACAATTTCTGAGGTACGGATGCTGTTGTAAAATAAACCTAGTTTTCAGTTTTTCTTTTCTTCTTTGATAATTGAAGACCAAAAAAGCTTGAACTGATTAATAGATGGAGTTACTAGATCCAACCAAAGAACAATTTCAACAGGCTTATTTTATTCAGCTCGGGCTCAAAGTTATGATGTGATACAAGAAAATTCAAGTTTTCCTTACTTTGGTTCGGTCTCATTAGAAGCAAGCAATTCACTCCCATACGGTCACATATTATGCTGCATCTTTGGTTCTGAACATTGTTGGTTCTGAACATTGAACATTGATGTAGCTTTGAAGACCTTGACAAGCATCAGCAACAAAGTTTGTTATCTGAATTGGAAGATCTCCGGGTTAGCATCTTTGAAACCATTGCTCTATTGATATATTTGTGCAAGTGGCTCTCCTCTATTATTGTGCTTGTATAATATATAGGTAAAAAGGGAGCATGTTCGCAAACTACATCAAGAGGCTCAAAGAATCCCATCAAATGGTAAGCACTCTCTAATTTTGCACCTTTTAGAGCAACCAGTTCTTGGCATGACATTTTTCTTTTGTTCTCTGTGGAAATTCCACAATTTGAAGAATTACATGAATTTATTTTTTAACTATTTTTCATTTGATGGTCTTATTGCAGTTCCATAAGGTATGGGGGCAACTTATGAAGACTGGTTACCAGAATGTACCAGATCAGGTTGCGGAGGAGATAAAAAATCAAGGAATGGTCTTTTTCGAAAAAGACCCAAATTCTTGGCTGAAAGGTACGTCAGTTCCATCAGGTTCTCCGTTATGACACACACTCCGTTTGCTGCTGCCTCACTGTCACTGTACCAGTGGTACAGTGAGTTTAATTTTTTGTTTTAATTTTTGGTACCAGTGTCACTGTACCAGTGAGTTTAACTCTTTATGATTTTAATTTTTGGTACCAGAAAAATACTTGCTTTGATAGTGTATTAATTGCCTTAGAAAATTATTAATGTTTGCTTTGATCACTTTCATTAATTAGGTAAACTTGTAGCTAGATGAACAGAAAAATACTTGCCTTGAAAGCATTTGGTGCTGAGTTGGTACTCACAGACCCACTTCTCGGTATGAAAGGAGCAGTGGCTAAGGCTGAGGAATTGGCAGCGAAAACACCGAATTCATACATCCTTCAGCAATTTGAGAATGCTGCTAATCCCAAGGTACAATTTTATTTTTTGTTTCTGTTATTTATGTTTGAGTGAGGCTATGGTACTATGCATAGCATGGATTGGTACGTACTATGGATCAATAACTCCAATTTCACAATGTTAACTGCTGAAGTTGTGGTAATTTTATTTTAGTATATGATGTAATCTTGCCTATACATATGTGGGGTATTGTAAACATCTAGATGCATACATATATGTTACTGTAAATTTACTGGTTCCATTTTGATTAGCATCTGCTTTGGTGCTTTCTTTTCTATAATTGATAGTAAATTGGGAATTCAGCTTGCAGTTTCACAGAAGAATCTTCTCGCGGTAAATGAAATTGTGACTTAGCTGATAAGCTGTTTGTACAGGTACATAATACATGGGTTTCAATTTATTACACTTTTGCAGGTTTGGTCTTTACTACTTTAGGAGTTGTTTTAACACTACCTTTTTTCTTAGATGCATGATCTTGGGTTAAGACCATCGCAACATACTTACAGTGGCTTGTCCGTGCATAATTGCATAACAATGGTGAGATCAGCCCACTCTGTATCCTAAATTCAGTGTTCAAGTTTGTCAGGGGCCTCTAAAATTGCAGCTCATTTTCCTCCAAATTCAGTGTACTTGTGATGATGGAGTTACAGAGAGTATTGCTGAACATCTCTTGAAGGTTGAATTATTTCGGATAGTTATTGTTTCTGGCTTTGTAATTGTTTCTGTATTGAATTTTCATTGAAATGTAAAAATGTTTCTGTATTGAATTCTTGAAGGCTCTGGCTTTGTAATTGTTTCTGTATTGAATTTTTATTGAAATGTAAAAATGTTTATAAAGAATAAAATTAGCATGTTTGTTGTAAGCTGTATAATGTTGGGTAAATTGAAATTTTGAAACTTGATTGAGCTTAAATGGTGCAAATTTAAATAATAAAAAAAATTCTAAAAACTTGACAGAAGACTTTCTGCGACCGGGCATAGGTATCAACGACCGTTTTTGTGGTCGCAGAAAGCTTTTGCTGACGTCAGAAAAAAACGACAGCGACCAAAAAAATTTGGTCGCAGAAACTTATCAGCGACCGGGTGACGTATTATCAGCGACCGGTGACGTCATCAGAAGAGTATCAGCGACAATGCTTACAGCGACCGGAGTATCAGCGACCAAATTTGACTTTCAGCGACCGGAATGAGTATCAGCGGCCGGCGAAAATACTATCAGCGGCCAAAAATTTGGTCGCTGATGCCCCTTTCTGCTGTAGTGTCTTAAAGAATGATTAAGCATGCCAACAGTCAATTTTTGTACTACCCAATTTTTGGTCGTTATCTGGTATCTCTACTATTTTTCATTTCTTTAGCCAATATATTTGTGCTATGTATGTTAATTGGCAATATTAATTAAGACAAACCTTTAATTTTGAAGGAACAAAACCTATGAACACGATTCTTTTCAATGGAGAACAAATGTTAATTTGGTCCCATTTCTCTTATCTCACACCAAAATTTGAGCATCTTATCTAGAAGTCTGTTTTTTTTAGCTCTTTGAGTGGTGTCTATTGCTGTAGTATTTCTACATTTTTTTCAGAACAACCCCTGCCACGATAGATATTACACAATTTAGAACAAGGTTGCCTATCCTACAGTGGCAACATATATAGACCAATCACAACAATCAAATTGGAAAAGAAAGGGAAAATAATATAATCCTACATATGAGAAGGAGTCTCCTCAAATATCTTTCACACTAACAATTAGTGCTAATCAAATGAGATTCTCTTTTGGCTTTTATTTTTTCCATCTTTTTTTTTATGGTTTATTTTTTCCATCTTTTACGAGATGTGCCCTATATTAGTGTTATAAATTGAACTAGCTGGTGCTTTACAAAATAATTACTTTGATTCCACATAAAAACATTTTTTCCATCTTTTATGAGATGTCTGTCTAGCTTTCTTTCAAATAAAGATTATGAAATTATTTCAAATTAAAATTTGTGCGCCAAATCTTCTAAGAAAATTATCTTTCAAAGAGCATTTCAATAATCTACATTGGAGTTTGCTACAACCTTGGGTTCCTGTTGGGTGACAAAATCATTGTGAGTCCAACATCTTCCCTTGGGGACAAAAGGTTGCAATATTTTTGTTTTGTGCGTTACAATTGTCAATTAATATTTTTTTTTAAATGCTTGGTAGAGACTACCAAGAATGAAAAGAATTGTCAATTAATATTAACACGAGTCTTTTCAAGGAAGAAAACCTATGAAGACGATAATTTTCAATGAAGAAAACTAAAAATTATACACTGTCAAGTATAAGAACACAAAATTAACAAAATGTTCATAGTTAATTCTCAGAAGAAAAATATTTTGAATGGTCAGAAACCATGTCCCTTTGGGGTCCCAAGTTCATAAAATCATAGTAAAATATAAAGGACATGACATATATAGTATCAGATTACATAACTGTTAAACCGACAATTGCCCACAAAAGAAAACGCATTAACCCGATTAGAAATTTTAAATTGATTATTTTTGTTAAAGACTCAATTGAGGCAAATTTAAATTAAATTATAAATTTTTGTTATTTTTTATTAATTAATATGTTTGAACCCGATTAATTAATATGTGTGAACCAAATAATTTGAACTCGATTCTTGTCCCACTTTGGCAGAAAAGCTGATATATCTATTTTACGAGGAGAGATTAAATTATATATAGTTCTACAAATATTCTTGTATGTTACTGTTTGACCCTAAAAAGTCAAGACTTGAGTCAATTGGACATAGATGCTATTAAATTGCACAAGTTAGTCAATTAAAGGATCAATCATGCTTTGATTTGGCACAACACCACAAAACAAGAAATGAGATTCATTAAATCAAGCTCATGATTAAAATCTACTCAAATAATCATGAATTTTGGTGTAAGGCACACCCCCAAACTCAAAATGGTTAGAAAGATATTAAAAATTACAAAATGGAATGCTCTGATTGGTGCCACCTGGCACAGAGTACCCATAGAAATTAACCTATGCATGTTGGGTACAAATGGGGTGCACAATGCTTGATCCTACAACCTGGGCCCATTGGTCAGTCACAGGGAGTAAAATTCGCTGGCTTAATGAGATAAGTGAACTTGGCTTATTAAATTGAACGTATGAACCGAAGGCTCAGCCAAATGGTCCATGGTGCACCAAGCTCACTCAAACCTGTTAACCAAATTGAAATCCAGCGCCAGCGACCTTGACCCCTTCGTTTTGCGTGGACCCAGAACACGCTGAGCCAAGTCAAGCCCCACTCGCGGCTCACACTGTGCCAAGCACACCCGAAAGAAAATACTCGTCACATAGAGAGACCGACAAGCGGGCCCAAGCTTGTCAGTCCCTCTTCTCCCTCTGTTATCTCTTGCTATCTTCTTCCCCGATAGAGAAGAAGTAAAAGAAAAAGAAAAGGGAATGCTTCAATCCCTTGCGAGTTTCTACTCTATCTCCCAAAACGATGACAATGAAGCAGTCAATTAGACCTTCTATACAATCAACAGAGGGATTCGAAAGGAAGAAGCAAATAAGCGAAGTCGGCATTAAGCCATTGGCATGCAAAAATGGGAAATTGGAATTATGAGCTTACACCTCACCCACCTGCGATACTATATAGCTGCTCAATTGAAGGAGAAGAGAGAATAGGTAGCTTGAACCAGTGTGTGCTAGTATTCGGGTTCTACTAAATTGAAACGAGATTGTAAGAACAAGGTTCGTGAAACGTTTTAATGGTTTACAGAGGATTTTTTGAGACTCTATGACCAATTAATTGGTGTGTATTCAAAGGGGTTGCCCGAATTGCAATACTGATACACTGACAGAAATGAGAAATGGGCGCGGCACATCAAAAATGGAAATTGACAGCAATGAAGGGTGTGGTGTTACCCATAGGCATGCTAGCCTTATGTTGCACCTGCTTGGTGTTAATTTCTCATTGGTTGTATGCATTCAAACGGCTAAAGCCAAGGTTGAGAAAAATTGAATATCGGGGATAACAATTCATACTGACAACTGTACCCCTGCGCCAAAATTAACCACATGTGCAGCTGGCCTGACATTTTCATTAGGCGCCAAATTAGAAGAATCCTTCTTCAAGCATGCATGATAGGCATGAACCGAAATACACCAAATCTCAAACATTTAATTAAAGATCAAGGGTCATGAATGCTCAGCTATATAGATTGCCAACATGGCTCACTGCTATTGGCTCATGCTTCCAAAGATATAGCTTGAAATAAATCTGAAGCATTGGAGATCAAGATGAAAAATGGAGGGTGGAGATGATGCCAACATAAACCCTAGTCTAAACCCTAAATCCCTTGCCCTATAGCTATATAAAGAGATCCATTGAAGAAGAAGGGAGCACCACTGAAGATACATACAACCAGATGGAGATATACAACTCATATAAATGAGTTGAAAGCATGAAGTTCATTAGACAAAATGAACTCCCTTTGCATGATAATCAAATATCATGTGAAAGGATTTTAAGAAAAAAGCATGTGTATACCCAATAAAGAAAGTAGCTACTATAGTTGATCTTAAAGAGAAAACAAAAAAATAATATATATATATACTTATATGAAGGATTATTTGAATCTTTTCTTTCTTTCTTTTCTGTTTTCTTTGTTCCCCCTTTTAAACAAAAGTATATATATAAAAGAGGTTATTTTAATTTTGTCTATCCTTTCTTAAATTTCTTTCCTTTTTATACCCTTTTAGAACTTTTAATAAAATGATATTAGTGAAGATATGTGTAATAGAGCCGGCTGGCATCCTTACATATCTAATCTTTTATTCATTTTAATTAAAAGATCTTATTTAAAGGGATAAAGTGACAAAAAAAAATTAATGCACAAAGGACTATGAAGTTGAGGCCGCTGGCATCCTTCATATTTCCTCAAATAAAAGGACCTCTTTGCAAAAGAAAGAAGGGAATTCAAGGTGCAATGTTGAATGGCTAAAGAAAATTTGTCAAATAACAATACCTTGAAGGACCTATTTGCAAAGAGTGAAAGATAGAGGGTGAAGATGTATGTAGGCAGCAATCATAATTGCATTATGCCAGTTATATACTTCACCCAATGACATCTTGATGATTTGTCCTTCAATCTAATGCAAAACACACTATAAACATGGTTTTTCAAAGGGGCTTCCCTGCATAAAACTAGATTTCTGACAACTTCTTAAATGCTTAAAAACAAAATAGTGATTTCATTGGAGCTTGATTGGTTTTCTTCTTTTCTGCCGGTACCAACCAAGTAGCTACAAGGCTACTAAAAGCTTGTTAGACATCAACCATTCAGCCTATCAGCTGGTCTTTACCTCTAAACAGCCCCTGGTACACAATCAAACAATGAACCAGCAATAGAATGTGTAGTGAGTACCACTGGTACATGAAAGGTATTCAAGATCACCAAAATGACCCCTGCCAGTAAACTGGACAATCCAAGTCACCTCAAAATTCAAAATAAATAAATAGTTACACAGTTAAATAAAGGACTCCAAAACACATAAATTTGACACAAGTTTTATATTATTTGGATTTATTTCAATTTTATATGAATTTTTGAAGTTCAGCATTTAAAACAGAAAATTCAGCATTTAAAAAGATAAAAGGGACCTGCTGGTAAATTGGATAATAAAAGCTGATTCAAGGACCAAGTTGCAAAATGAATATCACAGTCATGTAGAGGACTTTAAAACATATAAAATGGACATAAACTTCATATTATTCTGATTTTATTTGAACTTGTTATGAATTTTTGAAGTTCAACATTTAAGATATAAAAATCTGCTAAAATAGAAAAATGCATATATGCCCTTTACCACTTCCCTGTCAGAATAAATATATTAAAAATAAAAATGCAATTCTGAAAATCATAAAAGTTCATAAAAATATCTCTTAGCACCTTTTTATACTTTTATAATGAAATCTGCTATGACTTTTAAATCAAATTAGTAAAAAAATGTGAATTTAATAGTTAACAGTATAAAAGTTTCATGTTATGCTTAAATTCGAAATTAATTCAAAAATAAATTGAATATTCTGCAATGATTGATAAGTTTTCATAAGCTTGTAGAGATCTCCCTGAACCCCTGAATTTACTTGAAAGCGATGAATTGAAGAATCGGTATCAATCCGGTACCGGTCACAAAATGTAAAGTATGAACTATGTATAAATTTATCATGAAATCCAAATTAGTGCTAAATGAAGCACTCATACCCCTAAACAATACTAAATGACTAATTGATTCACGATAATGGTCGGTACCGATAATGGAAACCCGACTAGGTATCGCCGCTGCCAATGACCAATAGTCACCGACATTGGGTATATGACGTTCCTGACACCAAGACGATGCCGGCTATCACTCCCTTTCACTTTGCTGTGACCGGGAACTGGCCGGAGCAACGGCAAGGCCAAACCCTGGTTCGGGTCTCAAGTCATGACCAAACCCGATTAAGCACAAATCTTAAAGCAATGAAGAGCACCCGATATCGGCGCCAAAATGGGAAGGTTTAAATAAAACACGAATCCTAAAGAACATGAAGATCTAAGGGTCAAGAATCAGAGATAATAATTAAATAGTCCCCTGCCAATGGGGTCCACCTGTCAGATCAAAATGAAATCTCCTTACACAGATCCTGAAGCATGATCCAGATCTTGAGATCTCCAGTGTACATCTCAAGGCCCAGCACCAATCTGAAGGCCCAGAATGCTAATCTCAAAATCCAAATAACAAATAAAACATTAAATTAAAGCCCTTCTTACAAACAAATCCTTCTAACTTTAATATTCACAGAAAGGTCCCTATAAATTCATAAGCAAGTCCCTAGTTGCCTGAAATCTCTTCAAAATAGCCCTTGGAAGTCCAATTTGCAATCTAAACCCTATTTAAAGCCCAAATTATAAATTTACATCCCCTCAGCTTTGTAACTAAGCCCTTGATAGAAATATAAATATTTACAAATAGGCCCTTCTCAGTCCTTTTCAAGCATAACTTTTTCATCTTAAGTTCAAATCGACTCAAACCACCTCCAAATGAACCCAAATTGAATTATTCATGCTTATAAATAAAAATTAAGCATGTTCAAGCATCAGCCAAACCCTGAAATAACCAAAATGCCATTTTTTCAAAATTAAATGATTTCATTCTTAATAGAATGTAAATAATTAACAAAAATATAAATAAATATGTCATAAATCAAACATAAGTGAATGGTATACATACACTTCTCAAATATCCAAACTCTTGTTCTAAAATACGATAAACATCACACACATACACATGTCCAAACATATAGAAAGCCCAAATCAGAACCCGAGTCAATACATGAGTCCCCTCTTAGGCCCATTATTCAATTCACAATGAATAGGCCCAAATCCCGGAATTGATGAGGTATTCAGCATGGCTTGGAAGAGCCATCTGATGTAATTAACAGTGGGGGCTTGCGTCCGTTGGGAGATAACGTCTCCACAATCATTAAACTCTCTTGATAGACTGATTATGAACAATAGGTCTGTCGAGGGTGAACTAGAAGGAACTGTAGAAAGAAATGAATGTTTCAAATTCGACGTTCTCTCCATGTCATAAAAACAGAGAGCATTGAACCGTGAGACATTTAATACACATGCACACACCTCCGCCATTGAGCAACTTTCTACGCCCTACAGTTACTCAAACAGTAATATTGCTGATAATTAGGGAATTTTACTAATTATTCGAGGTTTTTTTTTTCCTTATCAATGAGATATCATAGTTCAGGAGAGTCAATTTGCAGATAGGGGGTCAAATTGGGAGAAAATTTTGGATATAAAAGAATTGTAATTTTTTTAAATTTGATCAGCAAGTTTTTAATTGAAGATGATACTCTACAAGTTTAGGATTGATACTTATTCATTAGTAACTAATACTTGAGAAACTATTTAATATTTTAAATTTTGGTACTTAATTTGGATTCCTTGTTTTTCCATCATAAATTGAGAAACAAGGGAAGAGACCCAAAAGAGTTAGTTTAAACTAATTTTTACTATTTCAACGGATTGTAAGTTCTGCAAGCTTTCTGTTTGTCAGATGGAGCTTTGGAATCGAATTGGTCAATTTCCTTTTAGTAATATCAATTTTGTGATTCATATTTTTTATATTATGTTATTAATTACTCTGTAGTTGCACATCTTATATATCTGTAGTGATGTACAAATACTAATAAAAATACAAATTGTATTGTAGTCCAACGATAAGGTTTATACCATATCTGTCAGTATAATCTTAGCACTTTGAGAAGATTTGCACATATTATTGTTGGTTCAAAGTTTGTCCATTGCGTACCAAAATTCTGCGCATTGTCAAGTACTCCTTTTATCTTTTTCTTCAATGATTTCATTTTCTCTGTTGACCTCTGGTGAAAGTTTGTTTAAAAGTTTTGCAGCTTGACAGTGACATTTTTAGAATGTTGGATTAGTTGACACAAGTTGTTGGTTTCTCTCCTTGGGATAGGGATGCGGTGGCAAGGGATTGGTCTGCGTTTTTTTCACAAAAAGTAGTCTCAGGCTACCAAAATTAGTGTCAAGTGGGGCTGCTTGACCTCTCTCCTTGTTACTGCGTGCAAACAATGTAGATGGAATTGGCAGATTTAATTATTAGATGAACGCAAATTTTTGGCACAAACCTATGTAACTATTAATTGTACCCATTACAATATTAATATATGAAATCCGCTTCTCAGCACATATATATAATTCTCACTTGTTATTTATAGAAGTACGTAAATACATTGTTGCATTTTTCTGCTCTTAATCTTTCATGTAACCAGCCATCATTCTTCTAGGGCTTTGCTTCAGGAGGACAATTTTTTTCTATAATAATTATTGCACCTTGGTCTAGTGTAAGGTTGGCCTCGTGGTGCGTAAGGATGGCCTCGTGGTGTGTAAGGATGGCCTCGTGGTGGGTAAGGTTGGCCTCGTGGTGTGTAAGGATGGCCTCGTGGAGTGTAAGGTTGGCCTGCGGGGTTGCGTGATGGAACCAAAGACTTTGGCTGTATTGTTGCTGAAATGACAAAGTAGATTTGTAATTTTAAATTTAATTACTAAAGAAAGAAACACAGAAGATTTGTCTCTCGCTTTATCTATTACTAAAAATTTCAACTGGTTTGATTAGCAGCAAATTAAAATATACTGGTTCAATTTTCATTGTATTATCATGCCAATTAAAGTTTGAATTTTTTTTTAGAAAGGTACATATACACCAGCTATTAAATAAGAAAGAAAGAGATTACTTACCATCAGCCTTGCTCTCTTCCAGAACGAGGAGCCTCAGTACAAGGCAATATGTGCGAGCTAGTGAAAAATAGGAAGAGAATCCAGATAACTGGGAGAGCTTTTGTTGTTGACATTTTTGGAAATTTATTTTATCCTGCTTTGTTTTATGATGCAGCTGGTACTCCTAGGATTTTCCTATATATAGACTTTCCAAGGCAGTTATTACAATTAATTTAAAATATATATGATATCTCTTCCATTGACCTCAGGTCAATGCAACTTTTCAGCACTCTTGTCGTTAGTTTGACAAGTCAGGATCTTTTGTAGTTTGACAACGATTGTGATTTTAATTTGTTAGATTTTTTTTTTTTAAGGTTAATTTGTTAGATTAGTTTCTCTCCTTCAAATATGGTGGCCAGGGATTGGGCCCCGTTTTTCTCTACAAGTAAAATTTGTTGGACCATCTTTTTTTTCTTGTCAATTTGAACACACTTGTCGTTAGCTATTATGCATTTTTCAATTTTTGGGGATGCATGTGCAAGTCAGGATCTTTTCTAGTTTGACAATGATTAGTTGACTGAAGACATTTCTCTCCTTCAGAAAGGGTGACTAGGGATTGGCTTGCGATTTTTCTCATAAATGTAAAATTGGTTGGACCATCTTTTCTTTCTTTTCAATTGGACATCCATCATGAATTTGGGCGGATAATACATGGCTTTGAGAGCAACAGCCTTTGGAAGAGTCAAACTAGAACCTTCACTCATGTCTATGAGTTCATCTCCAAGTCTTTGCCAATCAAAGCACTGAATAAGGGTCCCTAACATAAGTCCGATTTCGCAAATCGCTAGGCCTTTACCCAGGCACCTCCTCCTTCCCCTTCCAAACGTGATCATCTTCTTGGCTTCTGTTTTATTGCTTTAAAATCTCTCAGGCATGAACTTGATCGGCTCGTCCCACAGACTCGGGTCTCTGTGAATGTGATAAGCATTGACCAAAAGCATTGTACCTTGTGAAATTTCGTACCCTCCGATAAAAACACTGAAAACAACAGTCCATTCTACGGAGACAACATTGAGGATATGGAAGAGATGAAAAGGTTCAGAGAGACAGTGGAGGAGTTCTTTTCCTTGGCCTACACTTCAAATATAGAGGACTACCTGCCGATTCTCAAGTTTCTTGGCATGGACCAAGAAGCTAAATCATTTAGCTGAGTTGAACAAAGCAATGGCACAGAAGCTCATCGACAAGCATTGGAAACCAGGAGCCAAGAAGAAAGGTAGCATGATCGCAAATTTCCTCAAGCTGCAGAACGAGCACCCGAAAAAATACAATGTTATAACTATCCAGTAATAATGGACTGTTGTTTTCATTGTTATACATACTTAGAAGTTAGAACATAAATTTAAAAATATTATATCCTCCAAAATAAATATTTGTTCTTTTACTAAATATGACTTATTCTGATTTTTTTATTGTTTTTATGGGAGGGTACGAAATTTCACAAGGTACAATGCTTTTGGTCCATGCTTATCACATTCATAGAGACCCGAGTCTGTGGGACGAGCCGATCAAGTTCATGCCTGAGAGATTTGAAAGTAGTAAACAGAAGCCAAGAAGATGATAACGTTTGGAATGGGAAGGAGGAGGTGCCTGGATGAAGGCCTAGCGATATGTGAAATCGGACTTATGTTAGGGACCCTTATTTAGTGCTTTGATTGGCAAAGAATTGGAGATGAACTCATGGACATGAGTGAAGGTTCTAGTTTGACTCTTCCAAAGGCTGTTCCTCTCGAAGCCATGTATCATCCGTGCAAATTCATGATGGATGTTCTCTCCACCTTATAAAATGTGCCATTAAAATCGATCTACCTATTATATTTGGTTTATTCCTTTTTTTTATTTGCTCATCTTTGTTGTATGGATTGTTTGTTGTTATATATTTAAGTGTTAGTTACTTCATTTGTGTTATGTTTGTGTACAACCTAGTCAGTTTTGTTTTGTTGTGAGTGATTCATTTGATGTAAAATGCATTGCACCGTTGTATTCTAAAAAGTTGCTATTTAAATTACAATTTTTGAACAAATAAAACGCTTGAAAACTACCAATTTTGTACATGGGCACATATAAACAAATTCAATTTATTATATTAAAATTCATAGCAATATTCTACATTTTAAACCATGAATCTAATATAAAATTCAAACCTGTAGAATAATGGTTCCTGGTTACTTGAAAGAGTTGGAGTAAGAAGAATAGAACAAAGCCTTATGTATACATGTATAAATAAAAAGTGAGATTTATATATATATGTGATTGGTGGAAATTAATCCCTAATAAGGAGGGGAATTAATATATTAATATTTAAAGTGTGCAATAAATTAATAGAGTCGTATAGATTTGTGCCAAAAACTGGTGATAATTCACCTAAATAAATCTTCCAATGCCATCTACATTACTTGCATGCAGTACATGGAGAGTGGTCAAGCAGCCCCACTTGATCCTAATTATGTATCCTTAAGTAATTATTTGGTTAAAATAAATAATTGTGATGTGAATGATTCTCTACAACACACAGAATTTTGAAATAGTAAAATTACTTAAAACTAATTCTCTATAATGGTCTGTTCCCCTGTTTCTCAATTTATGATGTAAAAACAAATTTACATATTAACTTCTGGCTTGAGTCAACTAATCAAGCAATCTCAAATCTGGCTGTTAATCTACAAAACAACCAAATAAACTTGTTCATATATTGACAAAGGACAATTTTACTGAAAGTTCAACAGCGAAAATGAAATCATTGAAGAAATAACAAAATTAAGGAGTACTTGACAATGCGTAGAAATTTGGTACGCAATGGACAAAATTTGAACCAACAATATTTATATTTGGAAAATTTCTCAAAATATAACATAAAATAAATATGTGCAACTACAACAAATAAGCATTTCAATATATATAACATAAAAATAAATATTATTCATTACAAAATTGATATTAATAAATCTGTATCATATGTTTGATATTAGTAATCCTTAATTCTAATAAAAGGAAATTGAAAAATTCAATTCGTAAGCTCCATCTGACAAACATAAAACTTGTAAAACAAACAATCCGAATTTTGAAATAGTAAAAATTAGTTTACAATAACTCTTAGGGTCGATTTCCTTGTTTCAATTTATGATGGAAAAAGGAAGTAATCCGAATTAAGTATCAATTTTTAAATTAATATTTAATCTTTTAGTAGTATATGTTAATGAATAAGTATCAATCCTGGACATTAGAGTATCACCATCAATTATCAAGTGCCAATCAAATTTAAGTAAACTACAATCATTTATTAACTTCTGACCCTATCTGTTGATTGATTTACTGAACTATAATATCTAATTCAAATAAAAAAAATGCTCAATTAATATTACTTTTTGAATAATATAAAATAATATTTGTAGAACTGTTAATATATGTTTTTCATCAAAAGGAGAAAGTTAATGGATTAATTAGCCCACAAGCATTTTGAAATATAAAAAAAACAAACCAAAAGCAACGGATTGCCTAATTTATAGTTGGACTATTACTGAGATATCTTAATTTTTTTCAGTTTATGTGAAACCAGGAAAAAAACAATTTCAGTGCCTATTCAAAATGCACGGTCAGTATTATTGTGATTTGATATTCGTGCAGAAAAGTTTTCAAACGGTCCGGATTAATTTTCCACATATCAACTCAAAATTTGAGATATCTCAGTGGATGGGAATTCCTATTAACAAAGGTCAGAACGTTGGGCTTTTCTGGGTTAATTTGAAAGATTCCTAAAGGACCACCTATTGGGCTGCTAACGGTGGCCCAAATCCCTTAGCTGCTGATTTATTAAAAGGTTGTATCGCTCACAAAGTGCTCCATCGTTAATGAAAACCTATTTTATTACAGAAGAGGCTTTAAATGTCTCTATTTTATCTCTATTTTTAAATCGTTATTGAACTTAAAATCTAAATAGCTCTTAAAATAAAACAGTTAGATATATATATCTTATCATCCATCTAATTGATTCTAAATTGTTATACAAGCAAAAAAAAAAGAAAATAATTAAATGTTATGGATCATGCTGTCAACAACACAGCCCTTTAAATCAAGACAGCTAATTAAGTGATGAAGCCAGCTGAGAGAAGACCATGCCAATAGGTGGCCATCAAGGCCCACAGAACATTTACTCATCTTTCATATAATTAGCCCAGAGAAGCCCATATTAATTTATTTTACAACAGCCTGCAACTGCAATGCATATCTTTCAGGTGTTGGGTCTGTGGTGTTAATTGTTTTTTTGGAATACTCAGTTAATATATTGTAAAGTCTGGCTTTATAATCTATTGGCTTGTGAAATTCTATTATGTGCCCCCTTCAACTGAAAGAGAAACTTTCGGTACAGTTGTTAATTAGTACATCAAGGCAAATCTCTAATGGTAACAAATTATAGTGGAGATTACTGATGTAAAACTATTTCCCTTGACAAAATCTTCAATTATTGCAGTTTCCTTCAATAATCCAAGTTCATTTCTGTACACATACTTGAATGAATAGTAGTGGCAGGCTACAGTACTAATGCATGTGACTCTTACAATTTCTCCAAAAAAAAAGCACCGAAACATATAGACATAGTGACCCCACTCCACTGAAAGTAATCACTCTCGTTAAATAAGCATTGACTACTCTCCTGTCAAGTTTTTACTCCTCATTATCACGACTATACAGAGCTTTCGACAAGGTAATAATTACTGACCCCACTCCACCTAAAGTATCCATCCACTCTCGTTAAAAAATAAAATAAAAGAAAAATGAAAACCTGAAATAATAAACACTGACTAATGTACGGAGCCTTGAAATAATAAACACCTAAAGTATTCATTTCTCATTTCTCATTTTTACACAAATCTACAGAGAAAAATGAAATAACTTCTTATTTTTCTTGAACGCTACAATTCATTGCCAACACACTTAACAAACAACTTCGTCATAATTATTGGTCAATTAATACACGACAAAATGAAATAATTTAATAAGCGTGTTCGGTACCCAACTTTTTCTAAAATCGAATATAAAATAGCTGCTACAAACAAATCTTCTTTACCTTCCAGCATTTTTGTTTCCTTATATTTAATATTTTCCCTTTTATTTTAGATTTCTATTTCTATGTGCTTTTACTTTACCTTACTTATCTTACTTTACCTCAAGTTTGTTTGAGGGTCTTGTATTTTCTTTAATTTTACAACTACAAAACATTTCTAGTGTACTTCAAAACCTCTTTATTAGGGTTGTAACTATCCTCTTTAGTTGTCATCTCGAGACACATCTGGTGGGCTGCAAAGATCTTCAATTGGAGTGTTGTATTAGGTTTGCAACTACCCTCTTATTTTGTCATTTGTAGACACTACTAGAGTGCTACAAAGACCTTCAATTGGAGTGTTATATTTGGGTTGCAACTACCCTCCTCTCTTCCCGTTTGGAGAGATTACTAGAGTGCTTCAAAGACTTTCAATTGGAGTGTTGTATTAGGTTACAACCACCATTTTCTTTTGCCATCTAGAAACACTCTAGTGTGCTGTAAAGACCTTCAATTGGGGTGTTGTATTAGGGCGGTAACTACCCTCTTTTGTTGCCATCTGGAGACACTACTTGAGTGCTACAAAACCTCCAATTGGGGTGTTATATTAGGGTTGCAACTACCCTCTTGTCTTGCCATCTAGAGACACTACAAGTGTGCTGTAAAATTATTCAATTGGATTGATGTATTAGGGTTGCAACTACCCTCTTCTTTTGCCATCTACAGACATTACTTGGTGAGTTTTATTAGGGTTCAACTACCCCCTTCTGTTGCCATCTTGGAGACACTACTAGAGTGTGGCAAAAACCTTCAATTGGAGTGTTTATTAGAATTGCAACCACCTGTTGCCACCTAGAGACACTTCTAGTGTACTTCAAAGACCATCAATTTGGGTGTTGTATTAGGGTTGCAACTATCATCTTTAGTTGTCATCTCGAGACACATCTAGTGTGCTGCAAAGATGTTCAATTGGGGTGTTGTATTAGGTTTACAACTACCCTCTAATTTTGTCATTTGTAAACACTACTAGAGTGCTACGTAGACCTTCAATTGGAGTGTTTTATTAGAGTTGCAACCACCATCTTCTCTTGCATATGGATACCATAAAATTGTGCTTTAAAGACCTTAAATTGGAGTGATGTATTAAGGTTGCGACTACTCCCTTCTGTTGCCATCTAGAGACACTTCTAGTGTACTTCAAAGACCATCAATTGGGGTGTTGTATTAGGGTTGCAACTATCCTCTTTAGTTGCCATCTGGAGACACTTCTAGTGTGCTGCAAAGATATTCAATTGGGGTGTTGTATTAGGTTTGCAACTACCATCTTCTTTTGTCATTTGTAGAAACTACTAGAGTGCTACGAACACCTTCAATTGAAGTGTATATTAGGGTTGCAACTACTCTCCTCTCTTACCGTTTGGAGACAATACTAAAATTCTTCAAAGACCTTAAGTTGGAGTGTTGTATTAGGGTTACAACCACCATTTTCTCTTGCCATCTAGAGACACAACTAGTATGCTGTAAAGACCTTCAATTGGGGTGTTGTATTAGGGTTGTAACTACCCTCTTATGACGTCATCTGGAGACACTACTTAAGTGCTGCAAAGACCTTCAATTGGGATGTTGTATTGGGGTTCCAACTACCCTCTTCTCTTGCCATCTGGAGACACTATGAGTGTGCTGTAAAGATATTCAAGTATAGTCTTGCATTGGGGTTGAAACTACCCTCCTGGCTTTCCATCTGCATACATTACTTGAGTGCAGCGAAGTCCTTAAATTGGAGAGTTTTATTAGGGTTGCAACAACCCACTTCTCCTTCCATACGGAGATACTACTAGAGTCCTGCAAAGACCTTCAATTGGAGTGTTTTATTTGGGTTGCAACCACCATCTTCTCTTGCATATGGATACACTATAATTGTGCTTTAAAGGCCTTTAATTGGAGTGTTGTAATAGGGTTGCGACAACTCCTTTTGTTGCCATCTACAGACACTTCTAGTGTACTTCAAAGACCATCAATTGGGGTGTTGTATTAGGGTTGCAACTATCCTCTTTAGTTGCCATCTTGAGACACTTCTAGTGTGCTGCAAAGATCTTCAACTGGGGTGTTGTATTAGGTTTGCAACTACCCTCTTCTTTGTCATTTGTAGACACTACTAGAGTGCTACGATGACCTTCAATTCGAGTGTAATATTAGGGTTGCAACTACTCTCCTCTCTTGCCGTTTGGAGATAATACTAGAGTGCTTCAAAGACCTTAAGTTGGAGTGCTGTATTAGGGTTACAACCACCATTTTCTCTTGCCATCTAGAGACACTACTAGTATGCTGTTAAGACCTTCAATTGGGTTGTTGTATTAGGGTTGTAATTACCTCTTATGATGTCATCTGGAGACACTACTCGTGTGCTGCAAAGACCTTCAATTGGGGTGTTGTATTGGGGTTTGCAACTACCCTTTTCTCCTGCCATCAGGAGACACTATGAGTGTGAGTAAAGATATTCAATTACAATCTTGTATTAGGGTTGCAACTACCCTCCTGTCTTTCCATCTGCATACATTACTTGAGTGCAGCGAAGTTCCTAAATTGGATAGTTTTATTAGGGTTGCAACTACCCACTTCCCTCGCCATATGGAGACACTGCTACAGTCTTGCAAAGTCCTTCAATTGGAGTTTTTTAGGGTTGCAACCACCATCTTCTCTTGCATATGGATACACTATAATTGTCCTTTAAAGGCCTTCAATTGGAGTGTTGTAATAGGATTGCGACTACTCTCTTTTGTTGCTATCTGGAGACACTTCTAGTGTACTCCAAAGACCATCAATTGGGGTGTTGTATTAGGTTGGCAACTATCATCTTTAGTTGCCATCTTGAGACACTTCTAGTGTGCTGCAAAGATCTTCAATTGGGGTGTTGTATTAGGTTTGCAACTACCCTCTTCTTTTGTCATTTGTAGACACTACTAGAGTGCTACGAACACCTTCAATTGGAGTGTATATTAGGGTTGCAACTACTCTCCTCTCTTGCCGTTTGGAGACAATACTAGTCTTTCAAAGACCTTAAGTTGGTGTGCTGTATTAGGGTTACAACCACCATTTTCTCTTGCCATCTAGAGACACTACTAGTATGCTGTAAAGACCTTCAATTGGGGTGTTGTATTAGGTTTGTAACTACCCTCTTATGATGTCATCTGGAGACACTACTTAAGTGCTGCAAAGACTTTCAATTGGGGTGTTGTATTGGGGTTGCAACTACCCTCATCTCTTGCCATCTGGAGACACTGTGAGTGTGCAGTAAAGATATTCAATTACAGTCTTGTATTGGGGATGCAACTACCCTCCTGTCTTTCCATCTACATACATTACTTGTGTGCAGCGAAGTCCTTAAATTGGAGAGTTTTATTAGGATTGCAACTACCCACTTCCCGTTCCATATAGAGACACTACTATATTCCTGCAAAGACCTTCAATTGGAGTGTTTTATTAGGGTGGCAACCACCATCTTCTCTTGCATAAGGATACACTATAATTTTCCTTTAAGGGCCTTCAATTGGAGTGCTGTATTAGGGTTGCGAGTACTCTCTTCTGTTGCCATCTAGAGACACTTCTGGTGTACTTCAAAGACCATCAATTGGGGTGTTGTATTAGGGTTACAACTATCCTCTTTAGTTACCATCTCCAGACACATCTAGTGTGCAGCAAAGATCTTCAATTGGGTATTATGTTTGCAACTACTCCCTTCTTTTGTCAATTGTAGACACTACTAGAGTGCTACGAAAACCTTCAATAGGAGTGTAATATTAGGGTTGCAACTACTCTCCTCTCTTGCCGTTTGGAACCATACTATAGTGCTTCAAAGACCTTCAATTGGAGTGTTGTATTAGGGTTACAACCACCATTTTCTCTTGCAATATAGATACCACTAGTATGCTGTAAAGACCTTCAATTGGGGTGTTGTAATTAGGGTTGTAACTATCCTCTTATGATGTCATCTGGAGACACTACTCGAGTGCTGCAATGACCTTCAATTGGGATGTTGTATTGGGGTTCCAACTTCCCTCTTCTCTTGCCATTTGGAGACACTATGAGTGTGCTGTCAAGATATTCAAGTAGAGTCTTGTATTGGGGTTGCAACTACCCTCCTGTCTTTCCATCTGCATACATTACTTGAGTGCAGCGAAGTCCTTAAATTGGAGAGTTTTTATTAGGGTTGCAACAACCCACTTCCCCTTCCATACGGTGATACTACTAGAGTCCTGCAAAGACCTTCATTTGGAGTGTTTTATTAGGGTTGCAACAACCATCTTCTCTTGCATATGGATACACTATAATTGTGCTTTAAAGGCCTTCAATTGGAGTGTTGTAATAGGGTTGCGACTACTCTCTTTTGTTGCCATCTAGAGACACTTCTAGTGTACTTCAAAGACCATCAATTGGGGTGTTGTATTAGGGTTGCAACTATCCTCTTTCGTTGCCATCTTGAGACACTTCTAGTGTGCTGCAAAGATCTTCAATTGGGGTAATGTATTTGGTTGGAACTACCCTCTTCGTTTGTCATTTGTAGACACTACTAGAGTGCTACGAACACCTTCAATTGGAGTGTATATTAGGGTTGCAACTACTCTCCTCTCTTACCGTTTGGAGACAATACTAGAGTGTTTCAAAAATCTTAAGTTGGAGTGCTGTATTAGGGTTACAACCGACATTTTCTCTTGCCATCTAGAGACACTACTAGTAGGCTGTAAAGACCTTCAATTGGGGTGTTGTATTAGGGTTGTAACTACCCTCTTATGATGTCATCTGGAGACACTACTCGAGTGCTGCAAAGACCTTCAATTGGATTGTTGTATTGGGGTTCCAACTACCCTCTTCTCTTGCCATTTGGAGACACTATGAGTGTGCTGTCAAGATATTCAAGTAGAGTCTTGTATTGGGGTTGCAACTACCCTCCTGTCTTTCCATCTGCATACATTACTTGAGTGCAGCGAAGTCCTTAAATTGGAGAGTTTTATTAGGGTTGCAACAACCCACTTCCCCTTCCATACGGTGATACTACTAGAGTCCTGCAAAAGCCTTCAATTGGAGTGTTTTATTAGGGTTGCAACCACCATCTTCTCTTGCATATGGATATACAATAATTGTGCTTTAAAGGCCTTCAATTGGAGTGTTGTAATAGGGTTGCGACTACTCTCTTTTGTTGCCATCTAGAGACACTTCTAGTGTACTTCAAAGACCATCAATTGGGGTGTTGTATTAGGGTTGCAACTATCGTCTTTAATTGCCATTTCGAGACACATCAAGTGTGCTGCAAAGATCTTCAATTGGGTATTAGGTTTGCAACTACTCCCTTCTTTTGTCATTTGTCGACACTACTAGAGTGCTACGAAAACCTTCAATTGGAGTGTAATATTAGGGTTGCAACAACTCTTCTCTCTTGCCATTTGGAGACAATACTAGAGTGCTTAAAAGACCTTCAGTTGGAGTGTCGTATAAGGGTTACAACCACCATTTTCCCTTGCCATCTAGAGACACAACTAGTATGCGGTAAAGACCTTCAAATGGGGTCTTGTTTTGGGGTTGCAACTACCCTCTTCTCCTGCCATCTGGAAACACTATGAGTGTGCAGTAAAGATATTCAATTACAGTCTTGTCTTGGGGTTGCAACTACCCTGCTGTCTTTCCATCTGCATACATTACTTGTGTGCAGCGAAGTCCTTAAATTGGAGAGTTTTATTAGGGTTGCAACTACCCACTTCCCCTGCCATATGGAGACACTACTATCTTCCTGCAAAGACCAAGAATTGGAGTGTTTTATTAGGGTGGCAACCACCATCTTCTCTTGCATATGGATACACTATAATTTTCCTTTAAAGGCCTTCAATTGGAGTGTTGTATTAGGGTTGCGACTACTCTCTTCTATTGCCATCTAGAGACACTTCTAGTGTACTTCAAAGACCATCAATTGGGGTGTTGTATTAGGGTTATAACTATCGTCTTTAATTGCCATTTCGAGACACATCTCGTGTGCTACAAAGATCTTCAATTGGGTATTAGGTTTGCAACTTCTTCCTTCTTTTGTCATTTGTAGACACTACTAGAGTGCTACGAAAACCTTCAATTGGAGTGTAATATTAGGGTTGCAACTACTCTCCTCTCTTGCCGTTTGGAACAATACTAGAGTGCTTCAAAGACATTCCATTGGAGTGTTGTATTAGGGTTACAACCAACATTTTATCTTGCCATCTAGAGACACTACTAGTATACTGTAAAGACCTTCAATTGGGGTGTTGTATTAGGGTTGTAACTACCCTCTTATGATGTCATCTGGAGACACTACTCGAGTGCTGCAAAGACCTTCAATTGGATGTTGTATTGGGGTTCCAACTACCCTCTTCTCTTGCCATCTAGAGACACTATGAGTGTGCTGTAAAGATATTCATGTACAGTCTTGTATTGGGGTTGCAACTACCCTCCTGTCTTTCCATCTGCATACATTACTTGAGTGCAGCGAAGTCCTTAAATTGGAGAGTTTTATTAGGGTTGCAATAACCCACTTCCCCATCCATATAGAGATACTACCGGAGTCCTGCAAAGACCTTCAATTGGAGTGTTTATTAGGGTTGCAACCGCCACCCTCTCTTGCATATGGATACAATATAATTGTGCTTTAAAGGCCTTCAATTGGAGTGTTGTAATAGAGCTGCGACTACTCTCTTTTGTTGCCATCTAGAGACACTTCTAGTGTACTTCAAGGACCATCAATTGGGGTGTTGTATTAGGGTTGCAACTATCCTCTTTAGTTGCCATCTAGAGACACTTCTAGTGTGTTGCAAAGATCTTCAATAGGGGTAATGTATTAGGTTTCCAACTACCCTCTTCGTTTGTCATTTGTGGACACTACTAGAGTGCTACGAACACCTTCAATTGGAGTGTATATTAGGGTTGCAACTACTCTCCTCTCTTACCGTTTGGAGACAATACTAGAGTGCTTCAAAAATCCTAAGTTGGAGTGCTGTATTAGGGTTACAACCATTATTTTCTCTTGCCATCTAGAGACACTACTAGTATGCTGTAAAGACCTTCAATTGGGGTATTGTATTAGGGTTGTAACTACCCTCTTATGATGTCATCTGGAGACACTACTCGAGTGCTGCAAAGACCTTCAATTGGGATGTTGTATTGGGGTTCCAACTACCCTCTTCTCTTGCCATCTGGAGACTCTATGAGTGTGCTGTAAAGATATTCAAGTACAGTCTTGTATTGGGGTTTCAACTACCCTCCTGTCTTTCCATCTGCATACATTACTTGAGTGCAGCGAAGTCCTTAAATTGGAGAGTTTATTAGGTTGCAACAATCCACTTCCCTTTCCATACAGAGATACTACTAGAGTCCTGCAAAGACCTTCAATTGGAGTGTTTTATTAGGGTTGCAACCACCATCCTCTCTTGCATATGGATACAATATAATTGTGCTTTAAAGGCCTTCAATTGGAGTGTTGTAATAGGGTTGCGACTACTCTCTTTTGTTGTCATATAGAGACACTTCTAGTGTACTTCAAAGACCATCAATTGGGGTGTTTTATTAGGGTTGCAACTATCCTCTTTAGTTGCCATCTCGAGACACTTCTAGTGTGTTGCAAAGATCTTCAATAGGGGTAATGTATTAGGTTTCCAACTACCCTCTTCGTTTGTCATTTGTAGGCACTACTAGAGTGCTACGAACACCTTCAATTGGAGTGTATATTAGGGTTGCAACTACTCTCCTCTCTTACCGTTTGGAGACAATACTAGAGTGCTTAAAACACCTTAAGTTGGAGTGCTGTATTAGGGTTACAACCATCATTTTCTCTTGCCATCTAGATACACTACTAGTATGCTGTAAAGACCTTCAATTGGGGTGTTGTATTAGGGTTGTAAGTACCCTCTTATGATGTCATCTGGAGACACTACTCGAGTGCTGCAAAGACCTTCAATTGGGATGTTGTATTGGGGTTCCAACTACCCTCTTCTCTTGCCATCTGGAGACACTATAAGTGTGCTGTAAAGATATTCAAGTACAGTCTTGTATTGGGGTTGCAACTACCCTCCTGTCTTTCCATCTGCATACATTACTTGAGTGCAGCGAAGTCCTTAAATTGGAGAGTTTTATTAGGGTTGCAACAACCCACTTCCCCTTCCATACGGAGATACTACTGGAGTCCTGCAAAGACCTTCAATTGGAGTGTTTTATTAGGGTTGCAAAGATCTTTGCAGCACACTAGATGTGTCTCGAGATGGCAACTAAAGAGGACAGTTTCAACCCTAATACAACACCCAATTGATGGTCTTTGAAGTACACTAGAAGTGTCTCTAGATGGCAACAAAAGAGAGTAGTTGCAACCCTATTACAACACTCCAATTGAAGGCCTTTAAAGCACATTATAGTGTCTCCATATGCAAGGGAAGATGGTGGTTGCAACCCTAATAAAACACTCCAATTGATGGTCTTTGCAGGACTCTAGTAGTATCTCCGTATGGAAGGGGAAGTGGGTTGTTGCAACCCTAATAAAACTCTCCAATTTAAGGACTTCGCTGCACTCAAGTAATGTTTGCAGATGGAAAGATAGGAGGGTAGTTGCAACCCCAATACAAGACTGTACTTGAATATCTTTACAGCACACTCATAGTGTCTCCAGATGGCAAGAGAAGAGGGTAGTTCGAACCCCAATACAACATCCCAATTGAAGGTGTTTGCAGCACTCGAGTAGTGTCTCCATGTGACATCATAAGACGGTAGTTACAACCCTAATACAACACCCCAATTGAAGGTCTTTACAGCATACTAGTAGTGTCTCTAGATGGCAAGAGAAAATGGTGGTTGTAACCCTTATACGACACTCCAATTGAAGGTCTTTGTAGCACTCTTGTATTATCTCCAAACGACAAGAGAGGAGAGTAGTTGCAACCCTAATATTACACCCCAATTGAAGATCTTTGCAGCACACGAGATGTGTCTCGAAATGACAATTAAAGACGATAGTTGTAACTCTAATACAACACCCCAATTGATGGTCTTTGAAGTACACTAGAAGTGTCTCTAAATAGCAACAGAAGAGAGTAGTCGCAACCCTAATACAGCACTCCAATTGAAGGCCTTTAAAGGAAAATTATAGTGTATCCATATGCAAGAGAAGATGGTGGTTGCCACCCTAATAAAACACTCCAATTGAAGGTCTTTGCAGGAATCTAGTAGTGTCTCCTTATGGCAGGGGAAGTGGGTAGTTGCAACCCTAATAAAAATCTCCAATTTAAGGACTTCGCTGCACTGAAGTAATGTATGCAGATGGAAAGACTGGAGGGTAGTTGCAACCCCAATACAAGACTGTAATTGAATATCTTTACTGCACACTCATAGTGTCTCCAGATGACAATAGAAGAGGGTAGTTGCAACCCCAATACAACACCCAATTGAAGGTCTTTGCAGCACTCAAGTAGTGTCTCCAGATGACATCATAAGATGGTAGTTACAACCCTAATACAACACACCAATTGAAGGTCTTTACAGCATACTAGTAGTGTCTCTAGATGGCAAGAGAAAATGGTGGTTGTAACCGTACTACAGCTCTCCAACTTAAGGACTTTGAAGCACTCTAGTATTGTCTCCAAACGGCAGGAGAGGTGAGTAGTTGCAACTCTAATATACACTCCAATTGAAGGTGTTCGTAGCACTCTAGTAGTGTCTACAAATGACAAAATAAGAGGGTAGTTGCAAACCTAATACAACACTCCAATTGAAGATCTTTGCAGCACACTAGAAGTGTCTCAAGATGGTTACTAAAGAGGAAAGTTGCAACCCTAATACAACACCCCAATTGATGGTCTTTGAAGTACACTAGAAATGTCTCTAGATGGCAAGAAAAGAGAGTAGTCGCAACCCTATTACAATACTCCAATTGAAGGCTTTTAAAGAACAATTATAGTGTATCCATATGCAAGAGAAGATGGTGGTTGCAACCCTAATAAACACTCCAATTGAAGGTCTTTGCAGGACTCTAGTAGTATCTCTGTATGGAAAGGGAAGTGGATTGTTGCAACCTAATAAACTCTCCAATTTAAGGACTTCGCTGCACTCAAGTAATGTATGCAGATGGAAAGACAGGAGGGTAGTTGCAACCCCAATACAAGACTGTACTTGAATATCTTTACAGCACACACATAATTAGCATTTCACAAGCCAATAGATTATAAAGCCAGACTTTACAATATATTAACTGAGTATCCCAAAAAAACAATTAACACCACAGACCCATCACCTGAAATTTAACTTCACGAGTACATTACAAAGGCCAACAATATAAAACCCAAATTCATTATAGTACCATTCAAACCTACACATATAAGTCTACCCAAAATATATATGCACCCACATCTACACCCGTTTGGTTATTACAGCGGCAATGTTGCATGCCTTGAAATTCTTGAAACACCAACTAAACCCCAAATTCCCACTCAAAAATAAAAACACTCTAGTTCGAGACTCCAGCGTTGTTCACCCGCGGAAGCTGCAGCAACACTCTTCTTCGTCGCTGCATTTGCTCCACGATGAAGAACAATGCCTCACTAAGTGTGTCTGCGATGAAGAAAATTACAAAACCAGTTGTTCGCATATTCCTCTTAAAAACACAGATTCACTGAGGAGCAGTAAAATGTACTAAAAAGTATTTGTTTTGTATGGTTTTAAACTGTTCATAGTCAAGTTTGATTGGTAATGACATGTTTCCCCTATTGTCTCAATGGGTTCTCCTTTTTTTTGGATCGGGATTTAGTCTGGACTTACCATTCATTACTACTTGCTGCCTGATGTAATGTCTCTGATGTTATTATTTGTCAAGCGTGCCCTCTGTTGGAAACAATGTATGATATATACAATATATTTGAATGTTACAGCCAAGGAATCTGTTGACATATCTGATGCTTATGGAGTAATAGTGTTTTTTGTTTATGAGTATATGTATAAAAGGAAGAGCAGATTAATCATACTTGTAGGCTTTTTTTTCAACGTATGAATTATGTGAATGTTTTGGATAGTACGATTTAATTTTGAAGTTGGTTCGTTGTTCGTTCATTTCGCTTTTCTTGGAAGTAAAATATTTTATGTGGAATAAAATTTAATTTGGTATAGAGCATATATCAGAAAAAAAAATCATAGACTAAGAAGAAGTTGAAACTTTGCTCCTAACATGTTAGGCTAAAAGGGCTGTCAAGTTTTAATAGATGTATGTCCAAAACTCTAAAGGGATGTACTACAGAGAAGAACAGTAGAGAAGTCAGACACCCACAAGAATATTTTCTCTTCCCTTTAATTCAATTTTTATGGATCTTAATATATGCGTTGCAGTTGCAGGCTAATGTAAAATAATTTATATGGGCTTTCTCTGGGCTAATATTAAAGATAAGTAAATGTTCTGTGGGCCTTGATAGCCATCTATTGGGCTGCTGTCAGTAGGCTTCATCACTTAAATTAGCTGTCTGATTTAAAGGGCTGTGTCGTTGACAGCATGATCCATAACATTTTAGAATTTTTTATTTTTTTTTGCTTCTATAACATTTTAAATCAATTAGATGGAGGAAAAGATATATCTAACTGTTTTATTTTAATAGCTATTTAGATTTTAAGTTCAATAAAGAATTAAAAATAGAGACATTGAAAGCCTCTTGTGTAATAAAATAGATTTTCATTAATTTATTACTTTAGTGAAATATATTTCCTTGTTACTCTATTTGTTTTGGAAAAAAGATGTAAAATAGCGTTAGTGATAATCATTAAAAATGTTTGAATTTTGTTTAAAAATAGTGGTGACCATTTCAAAATTTTGATTGGACTGTTTAAGAAATAAAGAGGCCTCTTTGAGATGTACAACATATTTATGCAAAAATTATTGGCTAATTATATGAAAGATGAGTAAATGTTCTGTGGGCCTTGATGGCCACCTATTGGGCTGCTCTCAGTAGGAGCACGCGCCCTTTCGGAGTTGTTAGAATTTGATGAAGAGGAAGAAGGAGCCTGGGCAGAGGCTGTAATTGTGGGGAGCAATTTGGTGCCAAGAGAGAGCAGAGAGTTTATCAAAGCCGTTGCCATTTTGCTCTGTAGATTTCTGTGGAGAGGCTCAGTAGGAGGAAAGAACCTTAGATGTGGGTTGTGAAAATGTGAAAATGAGGAATGAGAAATGAGTAAAGAGCAGCAGATCTGAGGAGACTTGGAAGCTCTTGGAAGACTTTGTACAGTAGTCAATGTTTATTTCTCGTTTTATTTTTCTTGTATTTTCTTTTTAACGACAGTTTAGAGAAGTGGACCCCAGCGGTACAATGAGAAGTCAGAAGGAATTAATTAATCCAAGGAATAAAAAAAAAATTAAATATTTTAATTGGTAATAATACCTGATTGGAGATCGGCTCAATCTGTGGTACATTGACATAAATTACAGTAAAATAAAACATAAATTACATTGTAATTAGATCCTGAAATACAGTAAATTAAATTGTAATATATTAATCAAAATTCGAACTAAATTATTCTAAAGAGTGAGGCTATGGTACTATGCATAGCGCATAATGAGATATGGTAAGCACTTAGACTAAATAAGACTTAATACAGTAGCCAATGTTTATTTCAGGTTTCTTTTTTCTTATATTTTCTTTTGAAAGAGGAGGAGAGTGTTGAGATCTGAGGGGTAAGTTAAGTTCTTAGAAGTGGCGTGTACAATGCTTCTACTTTTTCTTTTTCTTTTTCACGAGAGTGGATTACTTTCGGTGGAGTGGGGTCACTCTGTCTATATGTTTTGGTGCTTTCGGAGAAATTGTAAGAGTCACATGCATTGGTACAGCAATGAACTAGGATGATTGAAGGAAGTTGCAGTAATTGGAGAATTTGTTAAGGGAGTTACTTTTACTGCAATAATATTTAAAAATTGATTAAAAGTTGCAATTAGCATCAGAGGCGTGGGGTGCTATAATTAGCGTATTTCAATATTTATCAAAGTTAATTATGGCAACATGTATCAATTTTAGAATATTAGGGAAGTAGTGGAGATCTAAAATTAGACTTTGTTTTAGGTATATTAATGATGTAAGACAGAAGAATTTTGCGACGATTAAAAGAAGGAAAGTGAATGAAAATTGTTTCTGTTTTTGAGAAATAGAAAGCAAAAGGCTGCTGCAGTCAGCCAAGTTTCAACAATAATACCCACTATAATTTGTTACAATTAGAGATTAATTTGGCTTGGTATACTAACAAGTGAACCCCAAAGTTTTCTCTTTTTAGTTGAAGAGGACACATTAGCATTTCACAACCCTATAGATTATAAATCCTGACTACACAAATTCTAACACCTTAATTCATATCAGAACCACTCATGCTACAATCCAAAGGACGGAAAAAAAATAAAATAAAGAAAACAGAGGACCAAGTAATTAGACAAAAATATAAAGGTCCCCCCCTACTGAGAAGGGATTGAATCCGGACCGTCCGATCCGTGTTGGCACGAATACTAAAGATGCCCGTAAGTTTCATCATGGGCCGGATTGGCCCCGATCCTGATCCTCTACAAAGTTAAGCAGTAAAAAAGAAGATTTATAAGTTATATAATTTTAATACATTCATTTTTCATTGTTATTTGACTGTTTGATTTTGTGCTAAATTAACTTATAAATTTATATATTTGAGATGTAAACACATAACTCGTGAAGTAGATTGATTTCGATGGTTTGGATTCGTCATTGAAGTCATTTCGATAGGTTTTGAAGTTGAGTTCACCAATTCCTTGGTGAGCTTAAGGAAATCCTAATTCTTTCGATATCCGTGGAATTTTACCAAATTTCACTTTGTAAAAATTCTACTAATCCTTCTATGCATCTAAAAACTAAGGTACTCTTTCTCTTTTCTTCTCTCAGTTTATAATATTTTTTATAAATAAAAAATTCTCCTTCTGGTGGAGTGGGGTCACTATGTCTTTGTTGTTTGTAATAAACCAACTTCCACCGTTAAGGATTTTAAAAAATATATAAAAATAGAGGAGGGTTCAAATGCCTTCATTTTTTGTGCCTCCACCATGCCTCCATTTTTAAAATCTTTAATAACTCAAAATTTAAGACTTATAAGTAAAAAAAAAAAACCGTTAGATGTGATCTATGTTATTTTCTTTATATGCTCATAAAAAATTATCACATTTCAATTTTGTTTTTATGTGATTGCGATAAAAATGACATAGAAAGCGCATGGTGTAGATTTTTTAGATATTTTGAAAGGAACCAGTGTTGATCCTGTTTCTTTTATTCACTACAGCAAAATTGAGCATCAGCGACCGGTATCAGCGACCGATACTTTCGCCGGTCGCTGATGCTTTTTTCCCACCCAAAAAAATGAAATCACAAAAGTTTGAGGCGACCAAAGTTTCAGCGACCGGTTAAGCGACCACCTTTAACACCGGTCGCTTAACCATGCGCTTGACCACCTTTAACACCTTTAACACCGGTTAAGCGACCACCTTTATTTTTTCTCGAACGCTACAATTCATTGCCAACACACTTAACAAACAACTTTCGTAATAATTATTGGTCAGTTAATACACGACAAAATGAAATAATTTCATAAGCGTGTTCGGTACCCTACTTTTTCTAAAATCGACTAAAAAATAGCTGCTACAAACAAATCTTCTTTACCTTCCAGCATTTTCGTTTCTTTATATTTAATATTTTCCTTTAATATTTTCCCTGCTACAAACGAAATTGCGGTTACAAAAGTTTTCGTTACTTTACCTCAAGTTTGTTTGAGCGTCTTGTATTTTCTTTAATTTTACAACTACAAAACTTTGGTAACCGCAATTATCAACGAATGGCCCCTATTTTTTTAAAAAACAAATCTTCTATACCTAATATTCTGCACTGAAAATTATCGGACTAGAAAATCTGAATATGTTGTCTACACTGAAAATTTCCTATTGTAAAGTCCTAAAATCAATAACGATGGATGGACTGTAGTTGGTAGAATCTACTGAGCCAATTGGTGATTCCTCACAAGGAAAGCCACATATCGACAGACAGAGCATTTCATCACTTACAAGGTTGGAAATTGAATACTGTGATTCGCTCGGTGTTCTGCCAGATGGGTTGATTCCATCTGGGCGTTGTTATGTGCGTGTTTATCAATGCACTGCCCTGACCTTGAAAGAAATTAGACATCTGCAATAAATCAAATCAGGTTTGTAATTTTATTATTATCTGAATATATTTAGATTTTAGATCACTGAACTTATTTACTTTTAGTAATCATAAGTCTTGGTACGATATGTCGACTGATATATTAAGCTGCTCCTGGTTCTACAAATGAACATTTCATCTTTATATTACTTGTTTGTTGCTGCTAAATAAGATCCTGTCCAATTTTTTTGCAGCTTTTCTGGATGAAGTCTTCCTTTAAGGACTAGTCCCCTCGCAGACCCTTGGTAGAAATGAATTTACTATTCAATTTGTTATATGGTTTGTAATAAACGGAAAAACTTTTCCTTGCTTGTGGGGATCGTTTTTCATTGATTGTTTATTTTAATTTTACATACTCCTTTTTTTTTCTTCAAATTTTCTCTTAAGAATAATTAAGTAAGGTACAGCAGTAATTTTTTGTCCTTGGACAGTTTTTTGCTATTGGGACTCAATTTCATTGATTTTGTATTATTTCTCTACTCTTTTTTTCTTCATTTCTCCTCTTAAGAAAAAGTTAGACAACAGTCAATTTTTTTTCCATGGACAGTTTTTTTAGTGAGTATCCTCTGAGATGTGCATAGTGCATGGGCCAGTATTATTTTTTCTTTGAGATTCGTGAAGAATATATTTGAACGGTTGAGATTTTCCAAAAAAGACTCAAAGTTTGAGATATCTCAGAGGATGCATTTCCCAGTTTTTTGCTCGTTGTCTGGATCTCCCCTGTGGGTGTGTGAAGGTGCTCAAGAGGGGTGGTGCTCAATGTGAAAGTGTAGAGCACAAGATTTCCGGTAGGGGCGAGGTGCCTAACAGAAGCGGGGCGAGTATGATGGGCATTGGACTCAAATCGGTCCGGTGCCTGTTCGGAACCGTCCGATTCGCTTTATGATCCATGCATGTTTGATCCGCATGAATATTGAAGCAACCTGCACGGATCATGAATCAAATCAGACCCAAATTAGTTTGATACCCATTTGGAACCGTCCGATGGGCTTCATGATCCGTGCATGCTTGATTGCATGAATATTGAAACAGCCCGGATGGATCATGAATCAAATGGGACAGTTTCAAGTAGGCATTGGAGGGATCATGAATCAAATCTTATTAGTCTATGAATGTTTGTACTTTTTCTGAGATGTGCTCCATTAGTATTATATATTGATTTTCATGCTGTTGCTTTACCAATTGAAATTTGATTCCAGATAAAATGTTTTGAAAAGAAAAAAATAATTAAAAGCACAAATCTTATGCTCACTTTAAATCACAAACATCTATTAGGGGAAAATGGAACTATTAATAAAAATAAGAATAAAAAAACATTAAAAAAATTCCTTACATGCATCAACAGTATCAAAATCAATACCACAAACCTAAGAGCAAAGTTTTTTTTTTTTTATGGTTGACGGATGCCAACAAATATATTGATAAAAAAGTTTATTTACAAAGTTTCTATTGTATATTCTATATGTAATTACACTATCCTAATATCACATTTAACGGCTCACACCGACTTGCGTGTCCCGTGCCGTGCTCACTCTCTTGTCGTGACCATTTTTTCAAAATTTGACACGGCATGGCACGTGAGAGATCTGGTCATGGCACGACGTGCGAAAGATCTGGTCATGACACGGCACGTGGTAAGGCTAGTCACGTGTTATTAGGACCGTTAGATCTTGATCAAATGGTGAATATTGAATAAACTAACGTAAATTATAAAAAAAATTGTTTAATGTTAACAGACGTGACCAGTCACGTTTGGACACGGCATGTTTGGTCGCAGCATGACTCATGTGCCGTGAGCAACCCTCGATATTTTGGTCACGGCACAGCATGCACCATATTTCCACTCTACCCTGAATGGTAACAAATTATAACGGAGATTATTTCAGTAAAAGTAATTCCCTCAACAATATCTTCAATTATTGCAACTTCCTTCAATCATCCGACATGAATGAATAGTAGTGGCAGGCTACAGTACCAATGCATGTGACTCTTAAGTAACAGTGACTGTTTGTGAACCCGACAAGAACATAGTGGCCCCACTCCACTGAAAGTAAATTAGGTGGAAGTTAAATAAGCATTGACCCCACTCCACCTAAAGTATTCATAACCACTCTCGTTAAATAAAAATAAAAGAAAAATAAATCGTGAAATAAACATTGACTGCTGTACAAAGTCTTCTCACACCGCTTCCAAGAGCTTACCTTATCTCCTCAGATCTCAACTCTCTGCTGCTCTTTCTTCATTACACATTTCTCACATTCACAACTCAGATCTAAGGTTCTTTCCTCCTAGCCTCTTCACAGAAATCTACAAAGAAAAATGGCAGGGAATTTGATTACCTTTGTGCTCTCTCTAGCTACAAAAAATGAAGGCATTTGAACCCTCCTCTATTTTTATATATTTTTTAAAATCCTTAACGGTGGAAGGTTGTTTATTATAGAAACAACAAAGATATAGTGACCCCACTCCACCAGAAGGAGAATTTTTTATTTATAAAAAATATTATAAACTGAGAGAAGAAAAGAGAAAGAGTACCTAAGTTTTTAGATGCATAGAAGGATTAGTAGAATTTTTACAAAGTAAAATTTGGTAAAATTCCATGGATATCGAAAGAATTAGGATTTCCTTAAGCTCACCAAGGAATTGGTGAACTCAACTTCAAAACCTATCGAAATGACTTCAAATGACGAATCCAAACCATCGAAATCAATCTACTTCACGAGTTATGTGTTTACATCTCAAATATATAAATTTATAAATTAATTTAGCACAAAGTCAAACAGTCAAATAACAATGAAAAATGAATGTATTAAAATTATATAACTTATAAACCTTCTTTTTTTACTGCTTAACTTTGGACAGAACACGGATCGGACGGTCCGGATTCAATCCCTTCTCTGTAGGGGGGGACCTTTATATTTTTGTCTAATTACTTGGTCCTCTGTTTTCTTTATTTTATTTTTTTTCCGTCCTTTGGATTGTAGCATGAGTGGTTCTGATCTGAATTAAGGTGTCAGAATTTGTGTAGTCAGGGTTTTTAATCTTTAGGGTTGTGAAATGCTAATGTGCCCTCTTCAACTGAAAAGAGAAAACTTTGGGGTACACTTGTTAGTATACCAAGCCAAATTAATCTCTAATGGTAACAAATTATAGTGGGTATTATTGTTGGAAACTTGGCTGACTGCAGCAGCCTTTTGCTTTCTATTTCACACAAACTCTCTGTTTCACAAAAGGAAAATAATAGAATTTTCTGAACTTCTCAAAAACAGAAACAATTTTCATTCACTTTCCTTTTTTTAATCGTTGCAAAATTCTTCTCTGTCTTACATCATTAATATACCTAATACAAAGTCTAATTTTAGACCTCCACTACTTCCATAACATTCTAAAATTGATACATGTTCCATAATTAACTTTGCTAAATATTGAAATACACTAATTATAGCACCCACGCCTCTCATGCTAATTGCAACTTTTAATCAATTTTTAAATACTATTGCAGTAAAAGTAGTTCATTGCTGTATCCGCACATGAATGAATAGTAGTGGCAGGGAATGTCAAGAGACCCATCTCTTTCTACCGTATTGTCAATACAATGCTTGTGTAGAAACCACATAATATCTTGATTGCGAGGTACATGCTTGTTAGAACCCAAAAACAAAAAAAACAAGGCTCATAGGATTAGGTGGGACCCAGGACTAAGAGGACAAGCAAAGGAGAACTCCGGCGATGGTGACCTAACCTAGCCCATCCCCATACCCACCGGCGTTCACCACCTTCAACCACTCTCCCATCCTCCTTCTCCACAATCGCTTATTTTATCTAACACCTTCAACACACCTCCTTAGCACAAAATAGGTTGTTTTCTCCTTCTTTCATACACCCCTGCTACAGTTATGGCTATTTCGTCTTACATTTAAGACTTATGATAGTTATTTATGATATCTCCCACCAACCTCCACTAGTCAGCTGCTGCAATTTCCATCTACACTGATACACGTAATCCCTCCTTAACACACTTTCTCCCCCCATCTCCTCTACAAGATCCCAATATCACATACTCTATCCCAAATACCTTTTACAATCATCTGAACCTTCCTGCCAAACCCGCACATAACTCAACACAATGACACAGCCATTCCCATTCAGCACCGAACAAAGGGTGCGCGGATATGTACACTTCCAGGAAAATGACATCTACCAGGGGATGTTGGAATCCCTCGAGGGGTCTATCAAAATCATGGCACAGGGCAGAACCCGCACCTTAGGAGGCTCTATTCGGACAGTGATTACATTCCTCACTACTGAATTCGGTTTCCGATCCTCTGACTACAAGTATTGGCGCTGTAGCCCAACGACATTTCGAATTGAACTCCCTCATGCTCTCAGTCGGCAACTGGTACTTGAAAGCGGCAACACATGGGGGGAGCAAGCTGGCTGGAGGTTCTTAGAATGGAACACGACATGGGACGCCCGAGTACAATCCAAACCTTTCAGAGTCCAACTCCGGGTTACCCACTTCCCAGAGGAGTTCTGGCACCCGTTCTTTATCCAACAGCTTGTGGCCCAATTTGGGGACCTGGACCAAACAGCGGAAGAAAATATCCAAGGGAGAAACCACATGCACCTAAACCTCTGGGTAAGATGCATCGATCCAAGGCTCATACCATATCACACCACCATACCATACGGCTCACTGTGGAAGGAATGCGATATAACGGTAGTCGCATGGGAATACTGAGGTGACATCCCCCCTGATGAGGACCTCCCACCACCTGAAGATAGTGCCGACAGATATGGATCCAATTAGATGATAGCGAATACCATATTCACAGATCTATGTTACGACTCCATGATCAATTACAGGTCGCGGCGGCTCACCAACCATCCTCCCTGGAACCGTCCTCGGAGTCCAACCCACCGATGCCATTCACTCTAAGCCAGCGGAAACCCGCCACTGCGGTCCATGCACCGGGACTACGGATATAACTGGTACACCAGGTTCACCGCCAAAATTTCCTACCTATACACCCGGTCCACCGGCCAAGGGGCTTCCGCATGACTTCAGCTCACATCTGGCGGACACAGGAAAGAACATGGGGCCCATCCTGCTACAGCATGGCATTAGCCTAATTACACTAGGTTAGTACTGGGTCTGTCTTCATACCACACAGGGACACCCCAACTTATATGGAAATGGAAAGGGGGGGACCCCCAAGAAAAGTGAAATCCCAACAGAGCACAAACGCCCATACCCTCTGTCCACTCTGACCAAACCTCTGTCCCATAATAAAGGCAGATTTGTACTCCGGATAGGACAAATGGCTATTTGGGAGCAACACTGGGCCCTTTCTTCTCTCACGCAAAGCCCTGTGGCCACCTATAATAGCAACTCGCCAGATCTGCAACGAATCATTGTTGGAGACTTCCTGGTCCTACTGCTACACACATCATACGGGGCCGCGCACAGGGCAAGCACGCCACACAACCAGCCAAGAGAGCCCAAAAAGGGAACCATGATACAGTCTTTCCTCTACACAGCAAAAGGGCCAGGCCGCCGAAAATGGAAACCTCTATTCTGGGCAGACCCCCACCTATCGCGCCTCCTTTAATGAATAACCTTAAGGCCCAAAACCTAATCAATTGCCGTCCCACCCGCATTCAAGTCAATGCCAACTACCCCACAGGGCCAACTACAAATGAAGGGGCCTGCTACGCTTTTAATGGGCCTATATCGGATATAGAGCCACCACTCAAAACTCAACAGACCACCTCCACACCGACAAACCCAACAACACCTAACATCTTCTCCTCCCTCCAATTACCTATCTCCAAAGTAGCACAAAAAATGGAACTCACAGATGACGAATTTCTCCAACAATTCGCATCCCTAGACCCAACCCAAGATGGCGCACAACCAGTACAGCTTGCACAATCGGCCTTTCAGATCAGAGATTGGGCCAAATGTGCTCTACTCCGAATTGTCTCAGATCGTTCTCCTATGATGAGTCAGTTCTCAAAAACCATGGTACGGGCATGGGAAGCTCACTGATCACTCAAAAGAGAGCAATGTTTCTTTTAATATTTATAAACTCGGAAATACTATCGGTTCGGACTGCAAGCGCACAATCATATCGAGTACTATATTCGAGGTCGATCCACAGGGAATATTGGTTCAGTGCTTTGAGCGATCGAATCACAATCTTTCAAAAAGCTAGACGAAATCTGAAAATTGAGAGATGTTGTTGTGATCAATGTAAATTAGGAAGCAATTAAAAGTAATTAAAACAAAGATAGAGATGAGGATTCCTAGGGTTTCGGCACACCATTGCCACTCAATCCGCCTTGATAATATATTCCTGTTGCGTCTGATTTTCTGTTGTTGTTTAATGAAAGACACCACATAGGTCACTGCGATTTATGTTATGCAAGAATGACAAATTTTTCACCGAAATTCTACATAGGACACTGTGAGTTTCCTTATGCAAATGACTGATCTCTTAAATACCCCAAATTACTACACAGATCACTGCGAGTTTCCTTACGCAAGTGATGGAATTTGGTAGGCATTTTGTTAGTCTGGTTTATGGTTTCCCCGCTAAGGTTTTCTTCACATAAACCTAATAGATCTCAACGATGCTAATTCATACAAATAGTTTTTCTTACCATTAAAGTACTGTCACTACCCTAACGGACTCAAACTAGATCATTGAAATTATATGAAGAGATAGTAAATCACAAAAACATTTAGATTCAACAACAAGAAATCATAATCAACAGAAATATATAAATCAAAACATCAAGAGTAACAAGGTTTACAGCCTAGCCCTAAGAAAAAGGAACTTAGCCGCGGAACGGCATAGTTATAAGCACTCCTCTCTTCTTACTTTAATCAAATCTAACCCTAATTACAAAGATGGCTTCTTCTTCTGCCTAGGGGCCTTATATAGGAGTGGAGGGACGTCTGGAGGTTGAGTAGGGGCTAAGAAATTGATCTGGATACAGCTGTTGGCAGTTATTCCCAACAGGCGCCTTCGGTTACGGACAGGGTGATCAGAGTCAAAATAACGATGATTTACGTAGGGTTTTGGCTTAGGTTTTACATATTTTCTCACACTTATATTTAATATTTTAGAGAAAAAGGCTACTGTCACCCTTCTTTATGTTTTATTGCAGAATACAAGTTTTGGGACTATTTTACACCAAATGGAGCTAGAATCGACTCAATCGGATCAGCGACGCTTATCGACTAAGTCCCTGTTACGGTCCGTATTGGCTAATACGGACCAGGCCTAGCATTGACCAGGAGATAGCGCTGGAAGCATTAAACCCTAACCGTCGAGGTCCTAATACGGACCGTATCACCTGATACGGTCCGTATCCGAAGGCGTCTCTTGGGGAATAACTGCCGACAGCTGTTTCCAGATTGATTTCTTAGCCTCCAATCAACCTCTACACGTCCCTACACTCCTATATAAGGCCCCTGGGCAGATAGAACAATCATCTTTGTAATTAGGGTTAGATTTGATTAAAGAGAGAAGAGATGAGTGATTGTAACCATGCCGTTCCGCGGCTAAGTTTCTTTTCTTAGGGCTAGGCAGTAAACCTTGTTACTCTTGATGTTTTGATATATATATTTCTGTTGATTATGGTTTCTTGTTGTTGTATCGAATATGCTTTTGCAATTTATTATCTCTTCATCTAATTTCAATGATCTAGTTTGAGTTTATTAGGGTAGTGACAGTGCTTTAATGACTTGAGAAACTATTTGGATGAGTTAGCCTCGTTGAGATCTATTAGGTTTATGTGAAGAAAACCTTCGCGGAGAAACCATAAACCAGAACAACAAAACGCATGACCAAATTCCATCATTTGCGTAAGGTAAATCGCAGTGATCTGTGTAGTAATTTGGGAGATAAGAGACCCGATAGTTGCGTAAGGTAAATCGCATTGTCCTGAGTAGAGTCTCGATGAAAGATCTGTCATTCTGGCGTAACATAAATCGCAGTGACCTTTGTAGTTATCTTTCATAAAACAACAACAGGAAATCAGATGCAACAGGAATATATTGTCAAGGCGGATTGAGTGACAATGGTGTGCCGAAACCCTAGGAATTCTCATCTCTATCTTTATTTTAATTACTTTTAATTGTTTCCTAATTTACATTGATCAACAAACATCTCTCAAATTTCAGATTCCGTCTAGCCTTTCGAAAGGTTGTGATTCGATCGCTCGAAGCACTGAACCAATATTCCCTGTGGATCGACCTCGCATATACTACTCGATAAGGATTGTGCGCCTGCAGTCCGAACCGATAGCATTTACGAGTTTATAAATATTAAAAGAAACATTGCTCTCTTTTGAGTGATCAAGCTTTTTGGCGCCGTTGCCGGGGAATAACGGTTCATTGTGCAAGGCCTCGAAAGACGCCCTTGCTTTGATTATCGAATCCAATTAATTAGAAACGCCTAGATTTCTTTTTATTTTCTTTATTTTCATTTTTCTTTTATTTCCCAATTTCATTTTTATTTTATTTTCTTTTATTTTCAGTTTTTTTTAGTTTAATTTTCATATTTTCTTTTCTTTTTAGGAAACTGCACGCTGGCCGAATCATCCGTACGAAGATCCGAGAGGATTGCTAGTAGGAGAGGACAATTCGCTTCCACATCACCGATAAGAACCAATCATAGTTCTTCATCAAGTAATTCTGAAAGCGAAGAAGACTCAGATTCGATCAACATATATATCCCACCGAACGAACCGATTAACAATGGAAGACAAGATAATGGTGATCAAGGAGTTCACGATGCAGCAAGATCCAAACTTCTACGAGACTATTGCGTACCGCGCGCGAATGATCCTAATTCTAGTATAAACCCGCCAACTGTTACAAACCGTAATTTTGAGATCAAACCCGCTCTCATAAATATGGTTTCGCAACAGCAATTTGGAGGATTTCCACATGAAGATCCACATCTTCATCTGTCAATTTTCCTAGGGATATGCGAGACGATAAAGATCAACGGAGTTACCGATGAAGCAATCAGGCTAAGGCTATTTCAATTTTCATTAAAAGATAAAGCAAGAGCATGGTTGTTTTCCTTACCGGCCAATTCCATTCAAACTTGGGACCAATTGTTTAATGTGTTTATTGCAAAATATTTTCCACCATCCAAAACCTCGAGACTTAGAAAAGCAATTATTAATTTTGAACAAAGGGATGGTGAATCATTGTGTGAAGCATGGGATAGATACAAGGATATGTTAATGTGTTGTCCACATCATGGTCTAGAAAGATGGTTGATTGTTCAAACTTTTTATAGTGGTCTAAACCCTACCGATAGGTTGTTTATTGATGCTTATGCAGGAGGAGCAATCATGAATAAGGAACCTAACGAGGCTTACAACCTAATTGAAGAGATCGCGATCAACCAACACTACTGGACCCCTGAGCTCAAGAAGCCAACTCCAACACCTGACACACACAAAGTAAATGAAATATCCATGCTAAGCGCGAAGATCGATGCTTTGCAACTAGCACTCAACAAGCAGACCAAGCAGCGAACAGTAGCAGCAGTCAATGCCGCAACAACATGTGGCTATTGTGGAGGAGCGCATGAGATGACCGAATGTATGAATGTGACAAAAACTGAGGAAGAAGCAGAGCAAGTAAACGACATCGACAACAGCTTTCGACCTCAGCCCGCCTACAATTCATACCATCCAAATCTCTCATACGCAAACAATCAAAGACCTGCTGCATCTCAACAGAACTACCAACCGAGGCAGTGCAACCAACCACAACAACCTAACATCACATCACTAATGGAGAGATTCCTAGAGAAGCAAGACGAGACAAACGCCGCAATTACGTAAACGGTCAAAACCTTAGTAAGCCATGTCAAGGACTTGGAGGGTCACATCTCCAAGATGGCAAAAGAACTCTCAAGCATCACACGCGGAAAAGACAAATTTCTGGGCCAACCAGAAGAAAATCCTAAAGAGAGTTGCAAGAACATCACACTAAGGAGCGGCACAGCTTACAAGGGACCTCCCGTGCCCGATCCAACTTCTGATGAGATGCATGCAGAACCTTCGCATTCCGACAAATACGAGCCGCAACAACCGGAGCTGCCCATACTCAAAACGCAAGCAGACCCTATTGAGGAGCAGAATGACACCATAAGTGGAGACGAGCGACAATCCGAACCTGAATATATTTCACCACCACCCTACAAGCCACCTCTGCCATTCCCTCTAAGGCCGGCCAAGCATAAGATGGAGCCTCAATTCGCGAGATTCATGGAGACACTCAAGCAACTACAAGTCACTATCCCCTTCACCGAGGCAATTGCAAGCATACCCTCGTATGCTTTCTGAAGGAGATCCTTTCAAATCGCAACAAACTCCAAGAATTCTCAACAATACCGCTAAATCGGGAATGTAGTGCGCTCGTGCAAAGCAAATTACCTGAAAAGTTGAAAGATCCGGGAAGCTTCTCGATACCATGTACAATTGGCACGATGAATTTTACGAGGGCTTTATGTGATCTGGGAGCAAGTGTGAGTCTAATGCCAAAGGCAGTGTTTGACAAATTAGAATATGGAGAACTTTCACCGACACAAATTGCACTGCAACTGGCTGATCGATCAATTCGATATCCTGAAGGAGTGTTGCTGGATGTACCGATCAAAGTTGGAGACTTTTGGATACCTGGAGATTTTGTTGTGGTTGACATGGAAGAAGATGAACACATTCCAATCATCCTTGGAAGGCCATTCCTCGCCACATGCGAAGCAATGATTGATGTTAAGAACGGGAAAATTTCACTGAGTGTCGGAAAAGACAAGGCAGTCTACGACATAAACAGAGCTCTGAAATACCCTTCTGACATTGATCGTGTCTTCAATTTGGGTATCATGGACGAATTTGAAGAGGAAGAGTATCCATATGATGAATTGGGAGAATCCATGGGTATGGAGGAACTGGACAACCTTTTTAGAGGGGAAGATGACGAAAGGCAACTCGAGAAATACATCACCGCTGAACCTGATGAAGCCTACGCTGAAACTTGCGCAAGTTGTGCCACTGTCATAACAAAAGAAGAGGAAGAATCCCCCAAATCTAAAATTCTGCAGTCCGTGTCGCCTAGCACGGTCAGTAGCAAAGTGAAGAAAAGGGAGAAGACAACCTCTCACCCACAACTCGAGCTCAAACCTCTTGCACCCAACCTCCGTTATGAATTCCTGGGACCTAACCAAACATACCCGGTGATTGTCAGTTCTCGGCTCGATAATGTACAATCCAACAAGCTCGTCAACATACTCAAGATGCACCGAAAGGCTATTGGCGATTAAATAGATGACATCAAAGGCCTTAGCCCGACCATCCCCATGTACCGCATCCTACTTGAAAATGAGACAATGGAGGAAATGCAAGAATTAGAAAAGAGTTGGCACACACAACCGCATGAAAACAAGTTTTTCGATCCTCTGTTGACTTCAATTTCTATCAAACCGGAAGAAACCAAAGTTCCAATCATAGAATCAAGGCCTCTTCCAACAGTTCTCAACATTATCGCACCAAAAAGTTCTTGGGAGAACTACGATGCGGTCCATGGTCGGAAGGTGAAGATAAAACAGTTCGTGGTTCATCCGGAATCTCAATAAAACAAGGGGTCGAGCTAATGACTTTAAACAAGTGCTTCTTGGGAGGCAACCCAAGGCCACTTTTATTTCTTTTTTTTCATATAAAATTGAAAAATAAAAAAAATATTTCTTTCGATCCTAAACTATTATACTAATCACAGGGTTACTATTCTTACCTACAGAAGGAAATGCTGGAAGGATTTAATCGACAAAATTCGAAGCCCGTCACGAAAAATTATTCTCTGTTACGGACTGTATCAGTTTAATACGGAGTAGTTCTCCAATACGGGCCCATCTTAGACTTGGCGCAGAAAAATGAAGGTTCAACACAAAACCGCACAACGATTACGGACCGTAATCAATGAGCAGTTTTAACCAACCCTATTTCTGATGCTTCAAGAAACAAAAATTCGAATTTTAACCAAAATTAAACTTCCCACTACCAGCACTCCCTGCACATTCATCCCATCTTTTCACTGCCATATAAACTCTGCATTCACTTTCCTTTTTCCTGCACCATTTTGTAGAATTTTCAGATCAAAATTCGAAACCTGTCCACAGAAATTCTCCAAGTCAAGCCCGTATCAGCACCGTACCAGCTGAATACGGCCCGTAACAGAGACCGAAACCAGAGAAAAATGGCGCACAACAGCCCCCGTTCCTCCGATCTTCAATCCGACAATGAACACATCTTTGCAACAGCCATGGGAATCAAGTTCTACAGCAAGCAAGAATTTGATCGCGCTCAAACATTGCTCGACCGTACCGTCGCGAACAACAAGGCGATGTGCATAAACACCATGAAAGTCCTTGGGTGTTATGATTACGTGCGCGTCTCCCTTAATAACATCAATTTATGGGACTTGGCGGACCGCCTACGAACTACAAGAGTATATCTAAGACCCTCCATCGAATTTTTATCGACGCTACAGTGGGAAGGCGACATGATCACATACCGTTTACTCAACCGCCCATTTACAATAACCATGGAGGACTTTTGCAAGGCGCTGTCCATACCCACCAATGGCGAAATCGAACTATGCACAAGGGAGAAGCGCACGAAATATTGGGAGATGATTGCAATTGATGAGCGCAAAATATACCGCAAAGATTCACGCTTTATTTCTTCAATAGAATTGAGGTATATTCATATAATCTTGACTAACTCTATCTTCCCAACAGGAGAAGACACAACGGAGGTGCAAGAGCGAGATATCTTCATCATGCGTTGCATGAAGAGCCATAAGCATCAACCAAATCTTGGCCACCACATCTTGCACCACCTTACTTCCGTGGCCGCCGACACGAAAAACAACCATGTGGTTTCTGTGGGTTGTTTCGCAACCCTCCTTGCACATCACCACAACATAAGTTTTGACGGCTTTGTGGAAGTATTTGGCAACAACCGCCTAAATATGAACTACTTGGTGAACAACAACCATGTACAAGCAATCTTCAACGCACACACCGGCGACATTTGGTACACTCTCAAAATTGGTGAGAATATGACCCTCCATATTGGCACGGATAGGGGGTCATTTCAGTTCGGACACGAATCTGAACATGAGGATGATGCACAAGAAGAGGAGGAACCAATAGAAGAGGAGCCAACGGAGGAGGAGCCTACGGAGGAAGAGCCAACCGAAGATAATATGGAGGAATCACAAAGCACACCACACCAATCATCCATCCAACACCATGATATGGCATTTGTGCGTCATCTCATTCCACCAAGCGAAACTACAAATGCATCCAACTCCATACCCGCACCAACCGGTTGGGATCAAGAAACGACAATATCACGACCTCGCGAGCCAGGCCCTACCGCACGTTACGCCAACAACACCCTCGAGAATTTAAAGAAGCGCACACGCTACTTGGAAGAATACTTGGACAAGGTAAACAAAGCACACGAAAATTTCTACGAATATTGCATTTCCAAGGGAATACCATTCACACCACCGATTCCATTCAACCCACCACCACCCCGCGACAATGAGTAATCTGTGAGATCTTTCTTATCCCTCTCTTTCTTGTTTATTTTCTTGCATTGAGGACAATACAAAATTTAAGCATGGGGGTAGGGGATAAAAAATTAGTTTAGGAATTGCATTGTATCTAGGATCATGGCATGTAGGACCCTTATTTTTGTTTTTCGCTAGCAGTTTTACTCAATCGGGACCACTTTTCAAGGCTTAACCAAGATAAGTTGGGAGGAACGATTGAGGTTTTTATCTAGCGTGCATATAGGCATTTGCATTGATAGGATCATATAATTTGCATGTAGGATAATCAAATAGGAATTGTTTTAAAATTTTAATTAGGCTAAGGTTTAGATAATTGGCCATGATACCAAAAATTCGGAATTGTTAAAATTATTTGTAATCTCAAATTGAATAAAATTGCTAACCATGAGAGTTGACTAAAATTGCAAACCCTAGAATTTTTATATTGAGTAATTTATTTTTGCAAAGTCTTTTAAATTTGATAGTGTTTAGAATACCCATTTATTATAGATAGACCCCTAGCGAAACTATGCAATAATTCCTTGTATGAATGAATACTTGGGATTTGTGTGTAATCATGGTGCTTGTGACACAAAAATATGTTATTTTATTTTTTCAGAAAAATACAAAAATACAAAAAAAGAGAAAAAGAGAAAAAAGAAAAAAGAAAATAGAAAAATATAGAAAAAGAAAAAAAAAATAGAATAAAAGATGGAGGATAAAAAGAGTACGGGTGCCTACGCAAGACTGGTTACCAATAGGCTCGAGAAAACCTCCCAAATTTTAAGTTTTTGTACATATTTAATTTTCGAAAAATAGTCACAAGTACCAACACACTTAGTTGTCATACTTTGCTCCAATCAATTGGGAAGGAAAATCAAAATTTATATCATTAGAATTCCTATTGATTGGAAGGGATCGATTTATAATCGAAGGAGAAATTAATACTCTCAATTTTAAGGATATTTGTGAATTAGATTGTTCGATAATAATTTTTCTAGGGTTAGCATAATGAGGTCAATCATGGGGTGAATAAATTGTCCAAGGGAGAGATCATGAATATTTTATAAGTTCTAAATTTTTATTATCATGCCAATTGTACCAAACCTAAGCCCTAATTTAAATTTTAAACAAGTCCTTGAGATTGTATGGTTTAACCTAGACCGGATCTTTGACCAGCTGGGATGTTGTTGCTTGAGGACAAGCAACAATTCAAGTTGGGAGGCGTGATCAGAGTCAAAATAACGATGATTTACGTAGGGTTTTGGCTTAGGTTTTACATATTTTCTCACACTTATGTTTAATATTTTAGAGAAAAAGGCTACTGTCACCCTTCTTTATGTTTTATTGCAGAATACAAGTTTTGGGACTATTTTACACCAAATGGAGCTAGAATCGACTCAATCGGATCAGCGACGCTTATCGACTAAGTCCCTGTTACGGTCCGTATTGGCTAATACGGACCAGGCCTAGCATTGACCAGGAGATAGCGCTGGAAGCATTAAACCCTAACCGTCGAGGTCCTAATACGGACCGTATCACCTGATACGGTCCGTATCCGAAGGCGTCTCTTGGGGAATAACTGCCGACAGCTGTTTCCAGATTGATTTCTTAGCCTCCAATCAACCTCTACACGTCCCTACACTCCTTTATAAGGCCCCTGGGTTAGATTTGATTAAAGAGAGAAGAGAGGAGTGATTGTAACCATGCCGTTCCGCGGCTAAGTTTCTTTTCTTAGGGCTAGGCAGTAAACCTTGTTACTCTTGATGTTTTGATATATATATTTCTGTTGATTATGGTTTCTTGTTGTTGTATCGAATATGCTTTTGTGATTTATTATCTCTTCATCTAATTTCAATGATCTAGTTTGAGTTCATTAGGGTAGTGACAGTGCTTTAATGACTTGAGAAACTATTTGGATGAGTTAGCCTCGTTGAGATCTATTAGGTTTATGTGAAGAAAACATTCGCGGGGAAACCATAAACCAGAACAACAAAACGCATGACCAAATTCCATCATTTGCGTAAGGTAAATCGCAGTGATCTGTGTAGTAATTTGGGAGATAAGAGACCCGATAGTTGCGTAAGGTAAATCGCATTGTCCTGAGTAGAGTCTCGATGAAAGATCTGTCATTCTGGCGTAACATAAATCGCAGTGACCTTTGTAGTTATCTTTCATAAAATAAAAACAGGAAATCAGATGCAACAGGAATATATTGTCAAGGCGGATTGAGTGACAATGGTGTGCCGAAACCCTAGGAATTCTCATCTCTATCTTTATTTTAATTACTTTTAATTGTTTCCTAATTTACATTGATCAACAAACATTTCTCAAATTTCAGATTCCGTCTAGCCTTTCGAAAGGTTGTGATTAGATCGCTCGAAGCACTGAACCAATATTCCCTGTGGATCGACCTCGCATATACTACTCGATAAGGATTGTGCGCTTGCAGTCCGAACCGATAGCATTTACGAGTTTATAAATATTAAAAGAAACATTGCTCTCTTTTGAGTGATCACAGGGTTAGGGTTTAATGCTTCTAGCGCTATCTTCTGGTCTGTGCTAGGCCTGGTCCGTATTAGGCAATACGGACCGTAACAGAGATTTCGTCGATAAGCGTCGCTGATCGGATTGACCTGATTCTAGCTCCATTTGGTGTAAAATAGTCCCAAAACCTGTTTTCTGCAATAAATATAAAGAAGGGTGACAATAGCCTTTTTCTCTAATTAATTAAACATAAGTGTGAGAAAATATGCAAAACCTAAGCCAAAACCCTACGTAAATCATCATTATTTTGACTATGATCACGCCTCCCAACTTGAATTGTTGCTCGTCATCAAGCAACAATATCCCAGCTGGTCAAAGATCCGGTCTAGGTTAAACCATACAATCTCAAGGACTTGCTAAAAATTAAATTAGAACTTGGGTTTGGTACAATTGGCATGACAATAAAACTTTAGAACTTTAAAATATTCATGACCTCTCCCTTGAACAATTTACTCACCCCATGATTGACCTCATTATGCTTACCCTAGAAGAATTATTATCGTACAATTTACTCCACAAATATCCTTAAATTTGAGAGTACTAATTTCCCCTTCGATTATAAATGGATCCCTTCCAATCAATAGGAATTCTAATGATATAAATTTTGATTTTCCTTCCCAATTGATTGGAGCAAAGTATGACAACTAAGTGTGTTGGTACTTGTGACTATTTTTGAAAAATTAAATATGTACAAGAATTTAAATTTGGGAGGTTTTCTCGAGCCTATTGGTAACCAGTCTTGTGTAGGCACCCGTACTCTTTTTATCCTCCATCTTTTATTCTATTTTTTTTCTTTTTTTTCTTTTTCTATTTTTTTTTTGGATTTTTCTCATTTCTGATTTTTTTTTGTATTTTTCTATTTTTCTGAAAAATAAAATATTTTTGTGTCACAAGCACCATGATTACACACAATTCCAAGTATTCATTCATACAAGGAATTATTGCATAGTTTTGCTAGGGGTCTATCTATAATAAATGGGTATTCTAAAACACTATCAAGATTAAAAGACTTTGTAAAATAAATTACTCAACAATAAAAATTTCTAGGGTTTGCGATTTTGGTCAACACTCATGGTTAGCAATTCATTGTTCACTTTGAGATCACTAATTATTTTATTAATTCCAGATTTTTGTGTCATGGCCAATTGTCTAAACCTTAGCCTAACTCAATTCAAAACAATTCCTATTTGATTAACCTACTCTTAAAGAAAATAAAAATGCAAGCTAGCTAAAAAACTCAATCTAATCATCCTAGGATTTTCGGTAAAGCCTCCAACCCTAGTCAAAAATTGAGAAAAACTACTAGCACCTAAGAAATTAAAATGCGAAGAATTTAAAGATACATGGTCAATTTACCTCCTACCCCCCAAATAAAATTGAGCATTGTCCCCAATGCTCGAGAGATAAAAATAAATGAAGTACTAAAGTAAAAAGACCGGGGAAAGATACAACTCACTGCATCTCAATCCTGAGGTGGTGGAGGTGGTGGTGGTCGCTGGATCTCCTCGTAAAATGACGGGTCGAAGAGTTCGTATGGTGGTGGCTGGTACAGCAAACCGGTGGCGAGAGCATGATGGTAGTACTGCTGTGACATGTAGCGGGCCTGCTGTGCTTCTCGCCTGTTGTTGGCAGCATACCCTCGTAGCTCGTCCATGCCGTGACGAACCTCTCCTACGTAGGTACGTGTCTTGTCATACTGCTGGTCAAGCCGGGCATAAGTGGTCCTGGTGTTGATGGAGAATCTCTCCATGTTCGCGTTGACCCTTTGGATGGCTTGGAGAACTCGGTTGTATCCACTCTGAGGGGCATCAGATGGTCCCGCCCCTTGTCGCGCTGCTTCTGCTGCGAGCGCCTCTTGTCGAGCCCTTTGTTCATTTGCCGCCAATTCTTGCATGTATGCGGCGGCTGCTGCGTTTTGGGCCCTCTCCTCTTCTTCAGCTTCGGCCTCTAGGGCCTCAAAATCAACCTCATCATCTTCCTCCTGAGCGGCCTGTCTGCCGATAGGGGCCACTTGCTTCCACCTTTGCTGGTTTTTGAGAGGTAGTGGTTTGCAAGGCATTTGGACCCTTCTTCTCTCGATGTTGTATAGGTATGGCTCAGGAGGTCTGCCACTGATCATTCTCATCGCGGTGAGGCACTCAATATCTAGGAATTTCATGCCGGTACCCTCTTTCAAGAAATCTACCTCGATTCTGAGTTGGCGAGCGAGAATTGTTGCGATGGCACCGATGGAGATGTTTCCTTTGCCCCTTTTGTTGGCCAATTGAGTGAATGTGGTTGCAGAGGAAGTGGCCAATGTGTGGAGGCTCTTCTGGTGTAATGAGCATACACTTGAGAATGTACAGCTCGGGGAAGGTGACTTTCGCGCAGGTCTCACCTCGGGCAAAGAGAGAGTTGCTAAGAGCTGCCTGCATGTACCGGAGCACTGGGTGGACAATGTGGCTTGCAGCTCTGGCGTCACAGTTGCAGTCATTGGTGATCAGTGTCCAGAAGTCCCGCTCTTCATTGTATGCATGTATGCCCTCATCTTTAAACCCAAAGATGTCGCAAAAGTCGCGCATTGACACCTCATGCTCTCTGTTCATCAGCTGAAATTTAATTATGTCATTCTCAGAGGAGAAGGTGGCAATGAACTCGCGGGTGAGGTCGTCATAAACCGGGACATCAACCAGCTTGTTGAGAAAGTCCCAGATGTGAACCCTTTTGGCTAGGGTTTTGAATTGGGAGAGAAGGCCGAGCTCTTCGAGGGTTTCGGTATGGATGGCCTTGTGGTTGATGATTTTGTTGTCTTCCAATTTTTCGAAGACATTGGCGTGTGTTCTCTTCGAAAATTTTATGGCCATGGGGTCATATTCTTGCCCCTCCATTGGTTGTTGCTCGTCTTGTGGAGGAGAGTCCGACAATTCTTTCCATTCGGGGCTTTGTTGTTCGGGTGATTCAGGTGGAGGATTCTGAGACGAAGACTCTCCTCTCTTCTTCTTGCCTCTACCTGTCAAAGCTTTGAGAAGACCTCGTGTTTTCGGGACCATTTTGGGGGTTTACCAGTCTCTGTTACGGACCGTATTCGGTTAATACGGACTGATTACGGACCCCTGTGATGGTAGAAATCTGGCCAAGTACGGGATGGTAGAAATCTGGCCAAGTACGGGACTGAATACGGACCGTATTGACAGATACGGACCGTATTGACAGATACGGACCGTATTAGACTGTGCTGGTTCTGGTAAACTGGTAAAACCTAATTTTTTTGTATTTTTCATGATTTTTTTTTGTATTTTAACTAAATCTAGAAAAGAAAACAAACTCTAAAAGTAAATTGCAAAGAGGAAACAAAAGATTAATTTGAGAAATTGAAATTTAAAATTAAAAATTTAAGAGGGAAAGGGGAAAAACCGAAATGGCGAAGGTCGATGGTGCTCACGGTGGGTACGGGTCGGATATGGCCCGTATTGGAGATCGGTGTGAGTGGAGGTGGTCGTCCTTGGCGGCCGGCGGCGTATGCGAGGGCGTGCTCGGGTTTTTGCAAGAAAGAGGAGGAGGTGAAGAGAAAGGAGGAAGAGAAATAGAGAGGGGAAGAGGAGGAGAAGAGAGACGGGAGAGGGCTCAAAATAAACCTCTATTTTGAACGGTTACCCAACTTCACGCCTCTTCGTTAACGGGTTTCAATTTCGCAGATCGGCTTTGATTACGGACCGTATTGGCTGATACGGTCTATATCCGATCCGAGATTTTTTATCCTGATAACTCTCATCTTTCTCCGAATACGGTCCGCATTGGCTGATACGGGCCGTATTCACTACTGTCTTCCTTTTTCTTCCAACTTCCTGCTCTGTATTCACTGTTGTAGTCCGTATTGGCTGATACGGTCAGTAACAGAAAATATTTTCTTGACTTTTCCAATATTTTTAACTGAGCCCTTCCTCTAGCATGTTCACCTGGTCATGAAAGATGAGTGGACGTGATTCGTTCCCCAATAAAAATCCTAAACAAATTAGAAATAAATAATTTTAAGAAAATGTAAAAGTGGCATTGGGTTGCCTCCCAGGAAGCGCTTGTTTAAAGTCGTTAGCTTGACTCGGTGTCTTGTTAGTTCCTTCCAGATATCCTCCCGTCAATGCAAGTGGGTTGCTTGTCGGGTGGTTCACCTTCAGCATCTTCTGTGGTATTGTTGTCATTGTCCTCCTTGAAGAAGTCGGTTGGTGTTTGAGGTCCGGGGTCGAATGCCAGACTCAAACTGAGTACTGATTCGACCTCATCCAGTCTTTGAGAAATTGCATCGAGTTCTTCGCGGAGGTTTTTAATTAATGCAAGGGCTAAGAGAGAATAATTCTTGTTGTTTGCGATATTAGGACTCTTGTTCAGAGCATCGATTTGTGTTGTCACGGAGGTCGGATGGGTATAACCGTCATCTTGTATAATGAACAATCTCTCCATTTCTGCTTCACGCATTATTTCTCCGATGTCTTCAAATTCATCCAGTCACAATTCATTATTGCCATATTCATCCGCTGTTTTCAAATTGTAGACAAGATTTATATCAGGTGGGACTTTGGTTTTCATTCATGTTGAAGATCATCTTGTTCTCGCCAACATTGAGTGAAATCTTCCCATTCCTAACATCAATTATTGCCCCACATGTGGCGAGGAATGGCCTTCCAAGGATAATCAGAATCTGCTCGTCTTCTTCCATATCAACTACTACAAAATCTGCTGGTATCTAGAATTTACCAACTTTGATTGGGATATCAAGCAACATTCCTTCAGGACATCAATTGATCGGTCAGCTAGTTGCAATGAGATCCGCGTTGGTGATAAGTCTCCACATTCTAATTTGTCAAATACCATCTTAGGCATCAGACTCACACTTGCTCCCAGATCACATAAAGCTCTCTTAAAATCGGTTGTGCCAATGGTGCATGGTATCGAAAGCTTCCCAAATCTTTCAACTTCATCGGTAATTTGCTTTGCACGAGCGTACTACATTCCAGATTGAGCAGAACTGTCGAGAATTCATGGAGTCTACTTCGGTTTGAAAGAATCTCCTTCAGAAATTTAGCATACGAGGGTATGCTTGCAATTGCTTCAGTGAAGGGGATTGTGACTTGTAATTGCTTGAGTGTCTCCATGAATTTCGCGAATTGCTGCTCCATCTTATGCTTGGCCGGCCTTGGAGGGAATGGCAGAGGTGGCTTGTAGGGTGGCGGTGCAATATATTCAGGTTCAGTTTGTCGTTCGTCTCCACCTACGGTGTCATTTTGCTCCTCAATAGGGTCTGCCTGCAGTTCGAATACGGGCGGCTTCGGAGGTTGCGGCTCGTATTCTTCAGAATGCGATGGCTCTGCATGTATCTCATCGAAAATTGGATCGGGCATGGGAGGTCCCTTATAAGCTATACCGCTCCTTAATGTTATGCATTTGCAAGTCTCTCTCGAATTTTCTTCCGGTTGGCCCGGAAATTTGCCTTTTCCATGGTGATACTCGATAGTTCTTTTGCCATCTTAGAGACATTGTCTTAGAGACATTGTCTTCTAAGTCTTTGTTGCGGTTTGTTAAGGATTCGATCTTTTGCGCAATTTCGGCGTTAGCCTTATCTTGCTTCTCTAGGAATCTCTCCATTAATGATGTGATGTCAGGTTGCTGTGGTTGGTTGTACTGCCTTGGTTGGTAATTCGGTTGGGGATTGTTGTATCTTGGTTGATAATTGGGCTGTGGTTGATAGTTCTGTTGAGGTGCAGCAGGCCTTTGATTGTTTGCGTATGAGAGATTTGGATGGTTTCGGTTGTTCGGATGGTATGTATTGTAGGCGGGCTGAGGTCCAAAGCTGTTATCGATTGCGTTTGCTTGCTCCATTTCTTCCTCAGTTTCCATCACATTGATACTTTCGGTCATCTCATGTGCTCCTCCACAATAGCCACATGCTGTTGCGGCATTGACTGCTGCTACCGTTCGCTGCTTGGTTTGCTTATTGAGTGTCATTTGTAACGCATCGATCTTTGCGCTCAGCATGGATATATCATCTACTCGGTGCATGCCAGGTGTTGGAGTTTGCTTCTTTCGCTCAGGGATCCAGTAGTGTTGGTTGATTGCAATCTCTTCAATTAGGTTGTAAGCCTCGTCAGGTTCCTTGTTCATGATTGCTCCTGCGGAAGCATCAATAGACAACCTATCGGTAGGGTTTAGACCATTATAAAAAGTTTGGACAATCAGCCATCTTTCTAGACCATGATGTGGACAACACCTTAACATATCCTTATATTTATCCCATGCCTAACATAATGTTTTACCATCCCTTTGTTCAAAATTAGTAATTGTGTTTCTAAACCTCGAAGTTTTGGATGGTGGAAAATATTTTGCAATAAACACATTAAACAATTAGTCCCAAGTTTGAATGGAATTGGCCGGTAAGGAAAACAACCATGCTCTTGCTTTATCTTTTAATGAGAATTGAAATAGCCTTAGCCTGATTGCTTTATCTGTACAATGACGACCGGATCTACTCACCGTAGTAGAAGATTTATTGTATCTATTTAAAGTTTTTGTATTTTTATTTAATGTATCATAGAAAAAATAAGAAACAATTAATATGAAATAATTCAATTAATGTCCTCTTAAAAAAAAAAAAAATTCAATGTCACTACTTTTGACATACATGATACACCATAAATATGCAAGTATTGTGCCTATACATTTGCAACGTGTACAAAAACAAAATCTCATACAAAATGACATATTTTCGTAAAAAAAAAAAATTGGCCAATGAAGACAATAATTTTTAAACAATATCAATGAATAATATAAAATAGATTGGTTCTAAATTCATATTATATAAAAAGTAAATTAGTATTTGGACGTCAAATGAGAAATAACATCAACTTAGTGCAAATCGAAGATATCATATTGTGTTGTGTATTTTTAGAAAAATTGTACAACAATAATAACTTCAAACTTGCATTAAAATTATCAGCTAAGCATGCTCAGATCGCTTAATTTGAACAAAGAACAGGTTTTCAATGGAAAAAAAATCCTTGAAGATATGAATACAATTTTATTTTTGTATTAGTTTGGTGGTATTGGAAAAAAAAATTTCTTAAATCGTAACCCATATTTGTCTGTAGTAGAATATTTATTGAATATATTTATTTTTTTTATCTTAGACAAAATAAGAAATTATTAAAAAGATAGAATTCAATGTTTACTTGCGTTATACACCATAAATATATATCTTTAAAATCATTGTATCTTTGACGTAATAACAAAAAATTAATAAACAAATTAAATTTCTCCAATTTTTTCTTGCATTATATATAATTTACTCATGAAATATACATTAGCAAATGAGAATGACAAATTTAAATCACTGAATATTAATTATGAACACATTATGTCCATGATTAGTCATTATTTCTCATGTGTGTTCGAGATAAAATTATTTCTGCAATTATTTGCACCTAAAAGGAATTAACACTAATTACAACTAAATTATACTAATTTTGGTACATTACTAACAAATCCTAACATTTTACAACCATTTTGCACTAAAAATAAATTTTAAAAAAATTAGAGAGACTTACTTGCAAATTTGGAAAGAGGAGGAGAAATTTGGGAGAAAAAGATAAAGTGAGGAGAGAGTGTGAAATTTGATAGAATGAATTTTGAGAAAAACGCCTCACCCTCCACACATATATATAAATGTCCAAACCGGGCATTTAATAACCGGTTGAGAAAACAATTGAGGAACGGTCATTTAATAGCCGGTTGAGAAAAAAATAGGAACCAGTCATTAAATGGTAGGTTTGGATATTTTAAAAAAACCCAACTAATGAGGGTATATTTATTAATTTGTAATTAACTTTGGATATTATAAAAATTGTTTTGGTTGATAAAAAAAAAAAAAATTGTTTAGCTTCGTACTAAGATCATCTTCTTTGTTACGGTGCATTCAATCAGTGGCTTGTTTACCAATTCAATTTTCCTTACCTACCAAAATAAATTATTTTAGTAATCAAATAAAAAATTGTTTTGGGGTCACGGCTAAAGTTAACCAACCACCCACTTAATAAATTATATTAAGTGGATTCAATCAGTGACTAGCTAGTCACACGATAAAGCAGCGCTTAATAAATATATTAAGTGGCGATATCGATAAGGGAGCGCTTCCCACTGGTTATACTATAGCTTACCCCTCATCAGATCTGACTCTGGTGCTCATTACCCATTTCTCATTTCTACAACTCAGATCTAAGGAACAGAGCATACGCATAGTCACTTTTGTTCCGTGCAAAGTCTTCCAAGAGCTTACCTAACCTCTCCTCAGATCTGCTGCTCTTTACTCATTTCTCATTCCTCATTTTCACAACCCAGATCTAGTTCTTTCCTCCTACTGAGCCTCTCCACAGAAATCTACAGAGCAAAATGGCAACGACTTTGATAAACTCTCTGCTCTTTCTTGTCTACAAATTGCTCCCCTCAATTACAGCCTCTGCCCGGGCTCCTTCTTCCTCTTCATCAGATTCTGCCCGGGCTCCTTCTTCCTCTTCATCAGATTCTGACAACTCCGAAAGTGGGCGTGCTGCCCAGTATGATATGCAGAGGCTGATGGTAACTCTCAACGGAATCAAGGCCACGTTGCTTGATGCAGAGGAGAGGGAAATCAGAGACCACTATGTCAAGCATTGGCTAAAGGAGCTCAAGAAGGTAGCTTATGATGCCAAGGATGTGCTCAGCGAGTACCGGTATGAGGTTACACGTATCCATGTAAAGGCAAGAAAGGCTTCTCTGGCTTCCGGTTCTCATAAGAGAAAGCAGACTCATAAGAGAAAGCAGATGGAGGTTAGTGTCTTGTGCATATACAAATTAAATGGATTCTTATTGCGCTAGTGTATTTTTTTTTTTTTTTTTTGTGTGGTACTAAAAGTAAATTGTGTATGCTTGAATTTTCTCTTTTTTTTAAGATGGATTGACATTCATTGAAGAGGTGACTTGTTTTAGTACTAGATTTCCAAATCAATCATTAGAGTCGTCACTTGATCCATTAATTATCATTTTTAGTTAACAAATTATGAAATTTGACATATGTAATACATTTATTTTTTACAGTACATTGTTTCAATTCCTGACGACATGGTTAATCGACTTAAAAAAATAAGAGTTCGATTTGATGAAATAGCGAAGGACCGTAAGGCTCTCAAATTGCGTCCAAAGAAAAAAAATGTACGACCCCCAAAGGGTCACATGGTGGATGAGGCGAGTATTTTTGGCAGAGATGCTGACATTTCAAAGGTCATCGATTTCTTACTAACTGAAAAAGAAAAGCCATTCTCAGTCATTTCAATTGTTGGCAAAGGTGGGCTTGGAAAAACCACCATTGCCCAACTTGTCTACAAAGATCGTAGGGTTTCTCGGTGCTTTGATTTAAATGGGTGGGTATGTGTGTCTGATGAATTTGATGTCAGCAGACTCATCAAAGCAACCATTGAATCATTCTCCAAAAACAATTGTGGTGTGAGTGAGTTGAGCCCATTACAAGAAGTTCTTGCAAAAACTATCAAGGGAAAAGCAATATTGCTTGTTTTAGATGACGTGTGGAATGAGAATCAAAATCTTTGGGAGTTGTTTCAGGTTTCTTTTAAAGAAGCAAAAATGGTCAGAATTCTTGTGACAACAAGAAGTAATAAGGTTGCAAAGGTCATGCAAACAACAATGGTACTCAGGCCAAGTAACTTGCCTGAAAGTTTGTGTTGGCAGTTGTTCCAGCATTATGCATTTAGTGGTACAAGTGACACTGTGCCAACACACTTGGTAGATATGGGAAGGGATATTATGAGAAAGTGTGGTGGGTTGCCTTTGGCTGTAAAGTCGATTGCAAGTCTCCTTAGACATGAAACAAATAAAAAGGGTTGGAGAGAGATTCTAGAAAGTGACCTTTGGGAATCAAATTCATCGAATGATATACTCCCAGCGCTTCAGATCAGCTATGCTCATTTACCTCCCCGACTTAAGCCGTGTTTTTTGTTTTGTTCCATGTTCCCAAAAGATTACACATTAGAAAAGATGAATTTGATAGAGTTATGGATCTCTCATGGCTACATCAAATCCAGTGGCAAAAGAAGGATCAAAGAAATTGCTGGTAAATATTATAAGGAGTTACAACAGAGGTCCTTTCTTGATGAATGTTCTGATTTTTATTTATATGAACCTTCAGAATGCTGCAAGTTGCACGACATGATCCATGACCTTGCTCGACTTAATTCTGAGAATGAACATTATTCAGTGGAGATCAATCAACCACTTGATATTCAAAAGGGAAATGTTCCACGAGAAGTATACCATTTATATGCAAGAGGTTTCTTGGGATATGTAAATCAAATTCTCGAACAAGACCAACAAAATATGAAAGGTTTAAGAACTCTTTCTATGGATCTGAGAGGTTGCAGCGGTGAATTGGAGCACCAGTACTGTATAAAAAATACAGAGGCAGTGGACCCAAATTTTACGCAGTCAGAAAATTATGAAGAATGTTATGGAGAAGTAGCCATATGTAACCTCATTAAATTTCAAGCACTCACTGTATTGGAACTGAAAGGGTATAATTTGACAAAGATTCCAGACTCCATTTTCAAGTTGAAACATCTTGCCTATCTTCGTATTACCTCTTCATGTCTTAAAATGTTGCCATTATCCGTTGGCCTCCTTTACAACCTGCAGACTTTAATTCTCGATTGTTGTTCCCTTGAATATCTACCTGAAAGTATTGGTAATCTTGCTAACTTACAGTTTCTATATATTCAATCTGGAAGAGTTAAGAAGCTACCTAAATCCCTCTGTTCACTTAGTAACTTACTGAGATTAGTTATTAGAAGTGATGATTTAGAGGAAGTCCCTTTAGATATCAAAAATCTCTGTAACCTTCATGCATTAACAATTCGTTCTAATCAGATTCAAGCATTGCCTAATACAATAGGCTGTCTCAGTAGTTTAGAGGAGCTTAACTTGTTGTCTCTTGGTGGTTCATATGATGATTTACCCAATGGCAAGCTCGATTATGTCCCACATGGTTTTGTTAATTTTCCGGCAATAAAGACAATGGCAGCATGGTTGGGAGTAAGAACTATAAATTGGTTAAAGGATATGAAGGACCTTGAAGGAAAACTCTCTATTGGAGGATTAAAAAACATGAGTAATTTAGAAGATGCCCAGCATGCTAACCTGAGAAATAAGTGCAAACTTGAAACTTTGGATTTATGCTGGGATCCTGGATATTACATATCGCCTTACGATGCCAAATCAGAGCTGAGGTTAAGCCTCATACCAGAAGCTTGTGAGGGCGGGTTAGTTGGTGCAGATGATGTAGTATCATTTTCCTTGCTAGAATGCCTCCAGCCACATCCTAACCTTAAGAAACTTTTAGTAAGATGGTATCCTTCTGCCACAGTACCAAACTGGATGAGGGATCCATCTTCCTTCTGGTCAATTCAAGAAGTCTTGTTAGAATGTTGTGTCAATATTCAATCTCTACCATTCAACAATTTTCACACTCTCAAACACCTCACCATTGTTGCATGTTCTCGTATTCGAGTTCTGCAGCTAGAGCAGCTATCCTCCCAGCTTGAAACATTGCAGATTGTTTCTTGTGACCACCTAGAGTTGATAACCGGACTAGGGGATCTAGATATGTTGGCTGCACTAGAAATTTATTCATGTCAATCATTAAAATCACTAACGATGGAAGAATTGCAGTTCGTGAAATCTACTGAGCCCTTCGATGATTCCTCTCATGAAAAGTCAAATATTTTCCGGCAGAAAATTTCATCACTTCGAAAATTGGAAATCGAAAATTGTTATTCGCTTCATTTTCTGCCAGATGGATTGATTCCACCTGGGCCTTGTTATGTGTGTGTTCGTGGTTGCGGCTGTCCTGACCTAGAAATAAATTTGACATCTGCAATAAATGAAATCAGGTTTGTAAATATATTATGACATCTGCAATAAATGAAATTTGTAATTTTTTTTATTGTTAGAAGGCAAAATTCTGCTATGGTAAGAGGAAATACGGACCGTTCATTTTTAATAATTGAACGGTCAGTATTTCTCTTGTTGGCAAATATTTTCTGTTAAATTTAAAAGATTTTTTTTGGAAGGTTAACACAGTAACTTCACATTGAAGTACCATGTTTCTTCCGAACTATCTTCGCTTCTAACCCTCACCCCTTTCCTAATTGAAAAAACAGTTGTAGCAGCAACCTCTGGCGGTGGCGTTGAGTATCTCTCTTCGGAGCGTTCCCTCATCCGCCTCCTCCTGGGCTTCAAGCCTTCAACCCCTTGAACAGTTAACTTCGTCTGCAATTTTACTGCCTAGCTGCTCGGTCAAAGCAAAGGCCTCCCCACCTCTTCTCCATCACACATGAGTCGGTCTCATGTGTGCTGGAGAAGACGTGGAAGAAGAACTCCTTTCGATTATGCCTATATTGTCAGGCAACTGAAATGATGACTTAAATAATCTGGTCAAGAAGTGGCTATCAATAGATGTGGCTAAGCAATCATTACAGATGATCAGGCCTGATACAGCGCTGAAGGTTTTAATTAAGGGACTGCGAGTACAAGTTAGAGCATAATTTCAAGTTGCTCTCTCCTATCCAATGTCAGGTATATCTTATTTGTTTTTGGTGCATAAAGCCCATAGGCAGAGTACTATTCAATATTCACTACCAAGGTAATATATTTCACATTTTTTTCTAGTAAGCTGAAAAGGTTGATGTATTTTACTGTGCTTCCCCCATTGTTAATTGGTTTATGTTTTTGCCGAGTTTTTCACCAAGTCTTATTCTTTTTCTTACCCCTAATTTGAGCTTGGACATGAGATCAAAGTAGACCTTATGTGTAAGAAACCTCAACTAAATATATGCAGCATAGAAAATCATACCAGTATGACATTTCTGGGTCCAGTTTGTCAATTTCACCATCTATTATTACATTAAATTACTTATGTGGAAGAGCCCTACATTTGTCAATTTCGGTAATTATTTCAGTAAAACGAATATTGACCACACACCTTTACATTTTTTGTTTTCAAGCATTTCTTTCCTTTTAATGAAAATTTTGTTTCTTCATTCTTTATTCTGTTTAGTTCAATGAAGCTGGAAACACTGAAATTGCAACTAAATGTCTCATGCCAAAAGATGTAAGCAAGCTGTAGAGTTATGTAGCAATTGGTATGTGAGATTTTTTCCTTATTTTATTGTCTTTAGTACAAATAGTTAGTAATATGTATTTTGGATATGTCTTGCTCAATACTGAAGCTGGTAAAAAGGTAAATTTTTTTATGCCATTTAATTTTCAATTTGTTATTTAAAAAATTGTACCAACGACTCATGTTTTTCTGGTCGCCAACCACATTTAGAGAAGATATAATATCATTTCAGTGCTTTCTCTAAAGTCAAAGCTGAGGAACAAACTAGTTTATTAACAGCTTTCGATTTTTGACGGTTAATTTCTAAATTGGACTTTCCATTGCTTGAGCTTAAAAAGAGTGTATAATTGAGCAGTGCATCTGGTCATGTCACTATGCATGATGACTCTATATTATGAAAGGTTATATAAATTTGTTATTTACTTAGATGTGACTGTTCTTTGAATAACTTTACTTTTAAATGCTGACCATCCCAGAATTTTTTGTGGAAAAATTGGCTCACATGAATAGGGTTGCTGATATTGCTGATATAGGGAAAACACTGAAATCTCTTGAAGGCGAAGCAGTGGTAGAATTCCAAAATAGAGACCGATAATAAAAATTATGGGGGTGCTTTTGTAAATTTTCTAGTGGCAAGATAACTTCGGATTATGACGGATTATATAAATTTCTTATTAAGATGTGATTGTCTTTTGGTAGTGTCGACCCTAAAAAAAGAAGAGCTGAGATTTGATCTTTGTTCTATAAAATGACCAAATTGCCCTTCTTGTTGTGCACATTTCACGTTCCATTAGTTAGGTCTCATGTAAAGCAGTTTTATTGGTATAACATCTAACATTCTCATAAACCATTATGTGGTGTTCATCTGTTGGTAGCTGTTTCAACGTGTTTACCACTTCGATGCTGATAACTATTTTCTGCATTCCCTTTTTCAGAAGAATTGCCGCAGGTCATGACCGGGAACTGAAGGTTGACATTGTATCTGACTACACGTTGACAGATGCTGGAAATGCCAACTTGCAACCCAAGAAGAGTGGTCATCAACCGTCCATGGCAATCATAGTGATCGCAAGTGGCACTGACACTGTCGAGCTTGAAAATGTCCCTGAAACAGTCACAAGAGACTACAGGGTTTTCGGAGTTTAATGAGGAAGGGTCAATGGATGATAATTCTTACATGATACCGAAACATGTATCCGTTGTTGAAACTAAGTGAGAGTTGGCAGTAACCAAGGTGACTAGCAACGATCACCCTAAGGAAGATGCCCCCATGGATGGTAACGACCATTGTCATTACTCTCACCTATGCATTATTGTCTTTCATTTTCTTATTCATCATTGTGTTATATATTCCTCTCAGGTAAAATTAACCAGAAACAAAGGAGGTCTTGGCTTCTTTGTTCGCTCAGGAGGAGGAATATACATCTGACTAAGGGATTTGATGGATTTGGATGCGATGACTTCTATTCATGACGAGGTTTGCGGAGATGTGGTTGGCCATTATTGCAATAGCATCCATCAGCTTGTGAGCTCTAATCTGGATGCTATCTCCCATTCAGTAAGAAAACAACCCCTAAAGAAACATGCCTCTACAAGCTGTGAAAAGTACCTTCGACAATGTAAATTGATGGAAACAAAAGCTCATAGCTAATCTCCTTAATTTTTCTGTATTGACACTAGACATTTTACATAGGCATTGGAATGTTTTTACTAGTGTATTAAGGTTTTTACTACTTTTACTAGTGTATCAATGTGTTTTCTTTTATACCGATGTTTTTACTAGATGTTCCAATGATTATTCCAGTTGTTCTACGTGCTTTACTTCTTGTACCAATGCATTTTGTAGTTATCGGTGTCTTCACAAACTGTACCAGTTCCATTTGTTAATCTTTCTTATCTTTAGACATCTTGATCATCAAAGCACAATTAAGAATTTTTTTTATTCGCTTCTCTAAAAAAAAAGTATTGCTTTTATTCGCATGTTTCACTGATGAAACAAAATTTTCCATAAAACATTATATTTATTATATGTCATCTAAATTATGTATCAATGCAAAATGAAAAATAAATGTACACTCTGGAAACATTATAAACCTCCCTGCAAACGAAAAAAAATAATCATATGTATTTATTTGTTACAAACACAAATAATCTTCAATAACTTCTTCTTTAAAAAAAAATAATAAAAAAAATCTTCAAGCTCTCCCTTGTACCCTCTTTTTGTTACTAATGCCCATGCTCTCAATATGTGAAAAAAAAGGCAAAAGCCTTTGTCAGTATGATAATTCAAAATAAGCAGATTAAATTGGAATGACAATCATCGTATTAAACAATTAAACCACAATTCAATCGAACAATGGTATTAAGATTGAGTTTCATGTTAATACATCACATGACACAGACTAATAGCTATGTTAATCCTTTCAAAACTAGAAATAAAGATCAAATAATCAATAATAGACCACAAAATCAAAGACAAATTCAAACAAAAAGACTGATCAGTAAGTCGACCATTCAAACGAAAAAGAAAAAGAAAAAAGAAAATAAGAAGATAAATTATATAGCGGGTCAATCCTTTGCCATCCTCTCTGGAGGAGAGAAATAATTTCTTCAGTCAACTGATCCAACTAATTATTCATGCAAAAAAAGATCTGGACTTGTTCATGCATCGCCAAAAATTGAATAATGCACCATAACTAACGACAAGCGGTCTCAAAAGTTGCATTGACCTGAGGTAAACGGAAGATAAATTATATATAGTAGAAAGGCCTAGTGGTGTAATAAATGATATCATATCCCATAAAATAAGTCAAAATTTATATTTAGATCCGAACCATTCTAATAGAATCCCTCCTTATATTCAAGAGTCCCGACAATTTCTACCAGACCCAATTGGTTCGAAAGAATTGTGATCCAAAGATACATATGAGTCTGGCTAGTATGATATCGGTGTCATATGATATCAATTTCAAAAATTATTGGATAGACTTAAAACGAATAATTTAAACCATTCAAACTGATTTACTCTATGAGTGATGCGTATACATGCAAAATTTTACTTTTTCGAGTTATATTAGTATCAAGTCAAGCAGTCAAAAATGTCAAAAAATGAATGCATTAAAATTAATTTAAAAACTCTCACATTTGACCACTTGACTTGATACTAAAGAAATAAAAGAAATTATAATTTTTGCATGTAAACGCAGAACTAATGATGAACGTTTTGGATTCACCATTTGAAGTCGATTCAAAATATTTTGGAATTTGTAGTATATAGGCTGAAATGACACTGATGTCATACAAATGAGACTCCATATAAATATAACTACATATATACACGAATTAAATATTAAATAATTATGGATACAAATGTAAATATAATGCCGATATTAAAATAAAAGTATCACATACTTCATAAAAAAATACACACATTATATATAAATTTGTAAAAATTAACTATATCACATTTTCATTAACAATAAGCTATTTATATATTAACGAAACAATATTAATTACTAATTATCATTATATTATTAGTCACAATATATGATCAGTAAATTATAAATATTCATAAAAGACGAAACATAAGTAGATATAATCAAATAATTATATCTAAAACTACTTGTGTTTGTAATAAAATTTTATAATTTAGTTTAAAGTCTAATCCAAATGATGTATCGACCTCAGAAATATATATCCAAATTAATATAAAAATACTGATCCAGATAATTATGTAATACATATGGGCTTTCGAATCTATATCAATATTCATTTGCTTCCGAATTCGTACCAGTATCTACCATTTGAATCGAAAATCGTATTCGTATCCGTTTTCAAATTGAAAATTGTATGCGCTGTATTCACCGAGGACAATACCGAAATTTCATTAATTATTAATAATAAATTTGAAAATTAATAGTTATACACTTACCAAGACTCGTCCCATCTACTGCATAAAATGTGTAAAGAAATAATAATATTATAGACGGACTTGAAAGAATATAAATTTAATATTGTTCCATAATTTTACCTGACCCCCAAGTCCATCTCTAGTTGTGGGATCGAGCTTTTTTACATATATTTTTACATCGTACACACGCACATATACATCTACATATACATATAGAGATATATATATACATATATATAAAAAGATATATCTGCATGAGGAGGGTTCAAATGCACCAAAATTTGGTGCACCAAAATGCATCCAAAACTCATATATCTTCATTTTCAAAGTTCAAATAGTCGATTCGATCCTTCCAGCGTGTTCTTCATATTAAAATGTGCTTGGAGACCAAATTTTACATTTTTTGGAAATGTTTTACTATTTTTTCAGAATTTTTGAAAATCACCACTTTGCTGAATTTCAAATTATTGTTTGGTGATTTTCAAAAATTCTGAAAAAATAGTAAAAAATTTCCAAAAAATGTAAAATTTGGTCTCCAAGCACATTTTAATATGAAGAACACGCTGAAAGGATCGAATCGACTATTTGAACTTTGAAAATGAAGATTATGAGTTTTTGGTGCATTTTGGTGCACCAAATTTTGGTGCATTGGAACCCTCCTCTATCTGCATATACATCTACATATATATATACACATATACATATACATCTACACACACGGACGATGCAGAGAGTTCCGTTCTACATATTTCGTGAAATTAATTTCACATGTAATTTTCTAAGAATTTTATTTCGAATTAATGGCTGAAATAATAATAATTCGGGTGCCAAAATTTACCGGATCCTAATTCCTAGGTTCGCAAGTTCCTTGAAAGAAACAAATTAACACAGCTCGCATTGTGTACTTAACCTAATTCAAAATTATACTAAATCTAATCACTGCCCTTGACTTGACTGAAGAGTTGTTGGAGATAATATTAGGCACCTCCAGCAATTTACGTCAGTTTACTTGGGAATTAGTGTGCCGTGCCTATGTAATCATCAACTCCCTCAGACACATGTACCTGAAAACAATAACATTAATTCCGAAAGAGAGAGACTTAAGCAGCAACTAAGAGAGGGCGCACCGCAAAGCATGGCCGAGACGATTGTGGAGATTGTGTTGGGCAAGATCGCAGATATCCTGTTCAAGGAAGCTCATTTCCTGGGCGAGGTCGGTGACCAGGTGGAGTCAGTCAAGCGTGAGCTGGGCCGCATCCAGAGCTTCCTCAGAGACGCCAAGTCCAAGCGCACGCAAAACGAGCGGGCGAGGCACTGGATCAACGAGGTCCGAGATGTTGCCTACAAGATTGAAGATGCCGTCGACGAGTATTTTGTAGAGATGAAGTACAATCGCCCAAGTGGTGGGACATTCCTGTTCTCAATGAAACATTTTAAGCTACCAGCGTCAGCACTCCACAGCCTTGGCTTTAAGATTGCTAAAATTCAAGTGATGCTTCGTGAGATTTCCGAGAGCAAAGATCGCTATGAAGTGTGCCTAGACGAAGGCAAGGAATGGGAGCCTAAACAGCACTTGCGTCGGCGGTATGTGCTAGAAGACATTGATGAAATCGAAGTTATTGGCCTTCAGCGTGACAAGCACACCGTCCTCAATCTGCTTCTCGACACAAGTCTTCCTAGGCGTGCCGTCATATCAATCGTGGGTCCCGGTGGAGTCGGAAAGACTACTCTTACACAAATGATCTACAAAAGGCAAGATCAACCTTTGTTTTCCTAGCTACCTCTCTTATAACATAATATAATCAAGTTCTCGTTCTCTCTCTTAATTTATTTATTTGTGATGATGAAGCTTCCATTTATTTATTTCTCCTCATAAGAATAAGTTTGGAAAAATTATGGGAACTGAGCGTCAATTGCAACCATTCCATAGATGGCTCGTTGGGATTTATGATTTATGGTGTACAATATAGATTAGCAATTAACTAGCTACAGCTGACGCATATCAACAAGGATTATTTTGTATTTATTCGTGTTGTAGACAAGCAAGGAAGTCCTGGGTTTAGGATCAAATTCCGTTTAATCTCTGATCCGCATTCAGAGCCGTGCGGATCAGTTTAAATCTGCCCAAATCTAAATCATGGTTTTCGAAAATTGGCCTGAGTCCAAGTTGACTCAGCCGATTCAGAGCGAGATCGGCCAAGAGCGAGTTGATTATAACCCGATTTTCACAATTACCTAATTTTCGTAGAATCGGCCAAGTTTTGTCCAGAAAAATCAGTAAAATCATTTAATCACTGCAAATTTGGAAGATTTTGAGTAGAGATGTACCATTTTCATCGATATGTGAAAAATAAATAGAATGAAAGGGGAAAGAGAGGAAGAAGGGTATGACAAGGTGGGACCACAATTAGGTGAACCTATTATTATAATTCCAAAGGAATGGGCCGCACTTTTGGTACTTCTCTTATTTCATATTTATTTGTTCGGTTATCTTTTTCAATTAAGTTCTGATTACTTTTTCCTTCTTCCAATTAAAAGTTAACATTTCATTTTTATAATGTTAAAACGATGTCTGATGAAAGTGAGACAAATAAACTAAATCAGTATTAATGATATATTTTTTCTAATTTTCTTTTCTTCATATACGTTAAATCTGTTTCAGTAATTCTAATGTTTAATTTATGGTCTACATTTTATCTTTCTAAAATAAAATACATTATTCATAAACATATATCATTGTTTAATTCGAATATGTAATATTTTGTTTTCGTTTGCTATTTTACGTCAGACTATTTGTATAGTTTTAAACGTTTGAATTATTTTACATTAGTGGATTATTTAAGTGTAATTTTTTTCTTAACATAATTTTTTGAGAAATTATTTTTTTCTACTATTTTTTTTGCAAAACAAGCTTTATACAAAAACATTGAGTTACCAATCCGTTTCGACCGATTCCAACCGATTCACCTGATTCCTATTTCATGGTCAATATGCTTTAACCATGATCTAAATCGCTCCATTGATCTAAACTGTTTATGTGAATCATAACGCGGATAGGATGCAAATGACGCAATAAGTCAAATTTGAGGTACCAAATTTCCTAAAGATAAATGAGTTCAAATGTCCTCAAATTTGAATATAAACACAAATAGCAGCTTTAATAGAGGTGCAAACGGGTCGGATATTATCCGACCGTATCTGAAAATTAGATATGGATATTCAATATATGAAATCCGTGCGGATACGGATATTCGATATCCGAAATCCGTACAGATACGGATACGAATATGGTTTTAAATTTTAATTATCCATATCCAAATAGTAGATATATACTATATAGTATAATATATATGATGAAAAAAATTATGTTATTCACTATTATAAAAAGCGGATATTCGTATCCATATCTGTTTAATATCCAATACGTATCCGTATCCGTCTAATATCCGATTCGTATTCGTATCCGAAAAATAAAAGCGGATACGGATATAGTTTTACCACTAACTATCCGATCCGTATCCAATCCGTTTGCACTCCTATGCTTTAATTCCTAGAGAAACGTATTACATCTTGGATGAGAAAATATTTGGGTTTTGATGATTGCGTCAATTTATGAACAATTGTGTAGCACTGTAGCTCACCTATCAAATTAAGGTACTCTTTGAATAAAGAACAGATAAGACCATTGTGAAGAAGAACTCAATTGTAACCAAATTTAATTATTTTTCTTGTTTATATATGCAGTGCTAAGGCAGCATTCAACAGTCATATATGGCTGACAATCTCACAGAAGTTCAATTTATCTGACATACTGGGAAAAATGATTGACCTCAGTTCTTCTGAACCAAATGTGCAAGACGAGGGTCATCTCATTGAACCAATGGAGCAAGACGAATGTCATCTCATTGCCAAGCTCAAAAGTTTGTTAAGCGGCAAACGATATCTTATTATCATGGATGATGTGTGGAATAAACATTTATGGGTTCAACTCAAAGCAGCATTACCTGATGAAAATAATGGGAGTCGTGTGCTGATGACCAGCCGATTTATCAATGTTGCTAAATCGGCTGACCCTTTAATGGCACCTTATGTACTTAACTTCTTAAATGAGAACGAAAGCCTAGATCTTCTCCTCAAAAAGGCTCTCCCATTTCCAAACCCTGATGAAATCTGCTCCTCTGTCCTCCTCGAGGAGGTTGTGAAGCCACTATCGAAGAAATGTAAGGGATTACCTCTGGCTTTGATAGTGGTAGGTGGTATCCTCTCAACTAAAGACCCATCCTATCTTGCATGGAAGAGAGTGTTGGATACGATGGATTGGCACTCAGACGATGGAAAGGACTGCATGGATGTCCTGGCCATGAGCTACGAAGACATGCCTCACCATCTCAAAGCGTGTTTCATATATTTTTCTTCTTTTCCTGAAGACTACGAAATCTCTGCGAAACACCTCATCCGAATGTGGACAGCAGAAGGTTTCATACCACGCACGGCGAGCAGAACAATGGAGCAAACTGCCGAGGATTGCTTGGATGAGCTTGTTCAAAGGTTATTATATTTATCTCTTACCTTTGTTGTTTTTTAAAGCAGCCAATTGACCACTCCTCACTTTTCGGCAATAATTGGAAAGAAGGAAAATATTTCAATCCTACAGTTATTATCTATTTCTTTTTAAATTTTACATTTTTGGTAACTAAGAACTTAAAAATCTTTGATTTGGATTTTCATTTGTTAAAGTTAAAATTCTTGACGAAGTAAATAATTACTCATTAGCTCAATTATCTGGTTATTAATCTTTTTCTATTATTTAATAAGAGGATTTAAATTTTATTTATAGCTTCGAAAGAACTGTCAATCTAGTTTATAGAAGACTTTGTCGTGAATCAGGGTGTAAACCTTAAACCTTGAGGGCCAAATGAAAAAAAAAAACACACACAACTTTTGTATTGATTTCTTTATGTACCATTATTATTGTAGATGTATGGTTCAAGTATCAAGTAGATGCACAGATGGTTCCATCAAGAACTTAAGAGTTCATGATCTTCTTCGTGACTTGGCTGTACATGAAGCTGAAGACGATAACTTCGTCACGGTTTTCTCAAAAGGAGTTGTACATCAGCCGAACAGGGCAACACGCCGTGTCTCACTTCAATTTTGCAGTCCTCAACTCATAAAAGTTATAAATCCCAATACCCGTTCTTTCCTCCTTTTCGGCGAGCTTTTACCAAATTTTACTGAATTTAGGCTGCTTAAGGTATTACAAATTGAGGATGTTTGGCAGGGCATAGAACTAAGGGGACTCAACGGGTTGATCAACCTGAAACACCTAGGGATTAGGAATTGCAAAAACATCCGCGTAGATTCCCGTTCCTTTGGTTGTTTATTGAATCTTGAAATCTTGGATTTGCGAGGCACTGCAATGGAACGGCATACCAGTTCAACGAAGATGCATAATTTGTTATGGAAAATAGATACACTGAGGCATGTAGAGTTGAGCGAACCATTGAGTGGACCAGCATCCTCAGCAGAACTTGAACATCTCCAAACCCTTCGGTGGATACTGGTTTCAGAAACATGGCGTAAGAAATTGCCAAGATTGACCAACCTACGGAGATTTGGGATCAAGAACACTTTTACAGAATGGGACACGGTGACCGAAGTACTTGCAACTCTTCCGTTCCTGGTCTCCCTTGGGATAAAAGGTCATAACATCCCGTCGAAGATCGTGGACATGAGTTGCCGCAATTTACAGTCCTTGTACTTGGAGGGCAAATGGTCGATGAGTCTCACCGTGAGTGCAAGCTTGTTCCCGCAACACCTTATAAAACTCACACTTTCCGGTTCCATGCTTCACTCAGACCCGCTGCCGGAACTGGCGAAGCTGAAATATCTAAAGAAGCTGCAACTGTTGAAGTTATCTTATCTAGGGAAAAAGCTGACATGTCCGGCACGAGAATTCGTCAACCTGAAAAAGTTGGAGATGTCTCACTTAGCTCAGCTTGAGGTTTGGGAAATAAGGGAGGAATCTATGGGGAATCTAAACTACCTCAAGATATGTGGCTGCCTGAAGTTGCGGGCGCTTCCAGAGTTACATCACCTGACCACACTTCCTGTCATAGAGTTGGAGTCCATGCCACAGTTCCTTTAATTAAATTTCTCTACTTCAAATACTTTGTTCTCCGTATTTTGTATTCAGTAAATCATTATGTTTATCAAATTATGTCGTAGAAGAACAATCATTTTATTTAGTTTTGTATCCAATCTGGGAATAATTTTAAATAAATGTCTCAATTTTGATTATTTTGTAATGTTATTTTCATTTCAATAACGTCACTTAATAATGACAGATTAAACAAATTCTTGGTATTTTAACTGGATAAATCATTCTGATGTGCACGCTTCTGTTTCTGATTTAAAACGGTGGTAGGTCATATAGTGAAAGAGAGACCCGTTTCAGGCTTTTTGTTTCTGTCTCTGATTAATGGGATCAATCTTCGAACAATCACATGTTATTTATGTACTCCTATTCATTATCTTTTGCTATTTTGTTTTATATTTTATATTTAGTGAAAGAGAAAAATAGTAACGAGAAGAAGAGTGGCAGAAATTTTCATACTATATTGATATTTTTTTCAACTCTCAAACATATTAAATGACAGCCCATATATTTATAGGTTGTATGGTGACCTTTACAAATCCAAGAAAATAAATGTCATTAAATGTGACACAACTATCAAGTGCATGAATTGTAAATTCCAACATGACCCTAGAAAATCTAAACATTTAACATATCTAGAAAACTCAAATGCATTCACTCTAACAATTAATTTGACTAATTGACCAAACATTAATTTAAACATACAAAAACTAAAACATTAATTTTAACAATTCTTTAAAAAATTTAAAAAAGTTATTATTTATCATTATAATGTCACACATTTGTCTATTCTATTATCTTTTCTATCAATACTAACATCATACACTTATAGTTTCTTTTATTCTCCGGACAATCCAATTTTTTCTGTTTTAGACCCGACAACTCTTCAAATTTGAGAAGTGTGTCTCTCTGCAATTAAAATTCAATCTTTATAATATGAAGTAAAGATTTGGAGAAAAGAAACAATACAGTACTGCAAATAATTTAACTGGGTTTTGACTGAAATTTGAAATAATTGACAAAATAATCGTCATCTCAGAACAAATCGTCTAGATTTGGCTGGGTTTTGACTTCAGTTTTTTTTTTTGAAAGGTTGGTAGTGGCTACCAACTATTGATTATAATAGAAAAAGTATCAGTACATCAGCATTTCGCATACACTCATACAATCTGGACCACTACATAACATCAGTATCTAAAGAATCCGAAATCTCCACCATAGACTAACAACGTCACTCCCAATTTTTGCTATTTCCGTGTACTCTCCAGCTCATTGCCTCTCAACAGCATCGTATCCACCAAGCATACTCCACGCATATTAAATCTGCCAGAACTCTTGGCGGGACCTTATGCTTCCCTGAAAAATTGACCTCGTTCCGTTGGCGCCAGATGTACCATGAGGTGCACAGAATGATGACCGGGCCTCTCATCTTCCATTCCTGCTTGGTTGTATTAGGTCTCAGTAGAGCTATCCACCATTCGTTAAACGAGTTTGTCAACTGCGGCAGGCATAAACCCATCCTACAGGTCATTTTGATCCAAACCTGTTGCGCATATGTGTAAGAGGCTAATAGGTGGCCCGCAGTTTCATGTGGTTCTTCCAAACAGAGTACACAGTTGGCCTCGCAGTGGATTCCCCTCCTATGCAACACATCTCTTGTGAGGATTTTCTTCCTTAATAGGAGGTACCCGAAAACCTTGACAGATGGAGGAACCTTGTATTGCCAAATCTTGTAGTGAGCATTCTTCACTTTGCCTCCCTCTATCAGCTTCGCATAGGCCGACTTGGCCGTGTATCGGCCATTTGGGGTCCATCTCTAGACCACTCTGTCTTGCGTATTTGAGAAAACAATTGCATCACTGAGAGGTGGTCCGCCAGGATCAAGCTCTTCAAATCGAGGTAACCCCGCTCTCAATGATATGTAACATGATTGAGGCCTCGGAGCCCTGTTAAATACGTATACTTGTGCTGGCATGCTTCATGTTTATATGTTTATATGACTGGCATGTCTTTCTTCAAAGCAATCGCACCAGCTGTAGCTGCTATTATATTATGTGAGTAATCATTAATTGCATTTTTTTAATGATCAAAATAGAAAAAAAAAAAAAAAAATTTTGGAGGCCCAAAACTTGTTGGGTCACTGAAATCCTTGTTCCTCCCAAAAAGTCAACCTTTCAAATTTTCCCCGGACTAGTTGAAATTGTGATTCTCCATTCTTATATTATGGTGTAAAATAGTTTTGTTGATTGAGAAGTAACAATGTGTTTAGGAATATTGTTATTTTTATTAATTACGTATTTCTTCTTTCCAGGTTACTATCAATTCTCTACTCATTTTTTTTTTTTACATGTTCATTGGATTTCAATGTCTAATTGACGGGTACATAGTTCTTCTAAGGACTTAAAAATTGGATATGTAATGGAAATACAATCCTTGATAGAACAATTTGGGGCTATATCCGTATCAATGTCACCAGACAAGGCAAATAAAAAAAGAGAGATCAAACAAAATTGGCTAATTTTTCTAGCAAATTTGCAGGTGATCACATGGTGTTATTTATTTTGAATATGGTGGAGTTCGTAGGGCTTGTTTTGACATTTAAACCCTTTTTGTGGGAAGCCTATGCTTCTTGTTTTTTTGCAATTCTTTTGAATTGGTATGTTTGTAATTAGTCGATGCTGATTAGTCAATAGTCAATGGAAGGACTTGAGATCAAATATTTAGACAATGACAATAATTAGAAAGTTACAAATCCATGACATCTCCCTAGTTGCCAACTATTATTTAGAATGACACTTATCTATTCTAATGAACAAAAAAATAAACCCAGAGAACAAAAATGTTGTCACACATTAACATAATAAGGCGTAATCATGGTCGAGTTTTACGCTCACCCGAATCATCTGCTCTTCAAAACAACAAAGGGAAAAGAACTAACACAAAACAGAGCTCATTCTATTCTTGTCACGTAGGGATCTCCCAATCCTACTTTTTCTCATTACCTCCATCATCCTCGTAATCATCCATCTCATCGAAATCATCATCATCTTCGTATATGAATTCAGCATTGGATTCGCTTTTGCCTTCTTCTTCGTAGGTGTGTTCTTCACGGTCGGACTCATGCTCGGAATCATTTTGGTCATTGAGGAAATCGAGGCCGTAGACAGCGTCACGGTGCTTCCTCACCAGCCAGCGCAGCAGCCGATCTTCCTTGTTCAGGTAGTGCAGCTCCTGAGGGAACGACGGTGGGGCCATCAGTGTCATTTGCACAAACTGACCCTGAAACATGCAGCAAATTTGAAATAATATCAGTCTAAAGCATTAACACTTTACCAGTAAAAACACAAGTTAAAATGCTATCAGTAGCAATGCAGCAATAAATAAAAGCTTATGAATTACAATGCTGCTTGATGCATATTTATTACGGATGGAAGGTTTGGGTACTGAACTCAACCAGGAATCTGTCAGAGAGCTTTCAGTACCAGTTGAATTCCCCTCTGATCATTGTTTTTTCTCTTTCTTTATAGCAAGCTTAGGGTTTGGGAGTATTTAGTTTCATTATTATCTAAAGTATCACCTGAACTAACAGTTAACCAGAAACCAAATTGTACTGCACAATTCAAAGTTCTGACCTATGAACTATTATTGCAGTACCTGAACAGTACAGTATTGGTATGCACCATGAAGAAGCTAACAATAAATACAAGTGAAAATCATCCGATCACTATTTTATTAATCCTTGAAAGTAATAAAATATTTAAATGGAACATGTATATTTTGCAATGGTTAAGGAGAATTGAACATTAATGTTTACTTATACTTGGCATGAGCTAAAGATGAGGAGGCGCTCAAATGCCCCCAACCATTATGCCCCAATCCTCTCCCAAATCATGCACCCTTCATTCCCATTAAGATCCGTGTAGATCAGAATGCTGGACACGAAAACTTAAACCTCTAAATTTGCTCTCCAGTCCGACAGTTCTCTTCTCTCCCTTTCCAGAACCATTCCAGTTCCACTCTTCTCCTTTTGTGCGATAAAATTGAAGAGGAACAATCGAAGATCATAGCCTCCTCTCTCGACGTAGCTCCACCCTCTCTAGACTCTTTAGGGCGGAAGCTGCACCCCTTCCGGGCGCCTCGCGCCCCTATCCCCCGTCGACCTCCTGTCCTTTCTGACACCGACCGCGACCCCAACACCGCATATGTATACCAAATTTCTAGGTATGGAGGGCATATATCTGATATTATTTCCTTTCTGTTTGAAATCAACCCATATAAAGTTTGGAAATGAAAAGGTCGGACGAAAGACAATCTGAAACTCTAATCTAAAATTAGATGTGTTGTTTCAGATTGTGGGAGAGATTGGGCATATTGGGGCATTTGAGCCCTTCCTCGCTAAAGATTATAACCAAATAAACTATAAAAGCAGCTAGAAAACCTAACAATTAAGAAGAAACTTCTGCAATAAGTTCCAATGATAACTATTAACTGTCTCTACCAATCAGTTCTCATTGAGCATTTCATCAAACAGATGGTGAGCACAGGATTCTATTCACCCACCACACAAACGAAAATCAACTATTTAATAAAAATATAAAATTAACCTCGAAATGCCTCCCGTCCAGCTTCTTGATCCCATACGCAAGAGTGAACCTTGCCGAAGGATTTGAGATCAGTGATGACGCCATTCCTCTGGAAAACCCCCCGGCCGACACGTGCCATCAGCTGCATCACCTCCTCCTTCTTCACTTTCGGCTTCACCAATAGCATGCAATCGTACAGAGGCATGATATCCCTCTCCCTCTCGCTCTCCCTCTCCTCTCTCTAAACCCTCTCGTGTCGACTTCTTTCGCAAAGTAGAAAAAAAAAGGAAACAGGAGAAGCAGAGTTACAATACGGGCTTAATTTGGGCCTCGGGCCTTTAAGGCCATGTACGAATTCAATATCTCTAAT
>JAJGRW010000865.1:1681099-1729117 GCA_025461045.1 Carex parvula | reverse complement strand
AACACCTAGGGATTCGGAATTGCAAAAACGTCCGCGTAGATTCCCGTTCCTTTGGTTGTTTATTAAGCCTTGAAATCTTGGATCTGCGAGGCACTTCAATGGAACCGCATACCACTTCAATGGAGATGAATAATTTGTTATGGAAAATAAATACACTGAGGCATGTAGAGTTGAGCGAACCATTGAGTGGACCAACATCCTCAGCAGAACTTGAACATCTCCAAACCCTTCGGTGGATACTGGTTTCGGAAACATGGCGGATGGAATTGCCCAGGTTGACCAACCTACGAAGATTTGGGATCAAGAACACATTTAGAGAATGGGACATTGTGACCAAAGTACTCACAACTCTTCCGTCCCTGGTCTCCCTCGGGATAAAAGGAGATAAGATCCCATTGGAGATCGTGGACATGAGTTGCTGCAATTTACAGTCCTTGTACTTGGAGGGCAAATGGTCGGTGAGTCTCACCGTGAATGCAAGCTTGTTCCCACGACACCTTATAAAACTCACACTTGCCGGTTCCATGCTGCACTCAGACCCGCTGCCGGAACTGGCGAAGCTGAAATATCTAAAGAAGCTGCGACTGTTGAAGTTCTCTTATCTTGGGAAAAAGCTGACATGTCCGGCACGAGAATTCCTCAACCTGAAAAAGTTGGAGGTGTCTCACTTAACTCAGCTTGAGGTTTGGGAAATAAGGGAGGAATCTATGGGGAATCTAAACTACCTCAAGATATGCGGCTGCCGGAAGTTGCGGGCGCTTCCAGAGGTACATCACCTGACCGCACTTCGTGACATAAAGTTGGAGTCCATGCCACAGATTCAGGGTTCCTTTAATTAAATTTCTCTACTTCAATTGGAGTGTGGATATATAATTGAATACTTTGTTCTCCGTATTTTGTATTCAGTAAATCATTATGTTTATCAAATTATGTCGTAGAAGATCAATCATTTTATTTAGTTTTGTATCCAATCTGGGAATAATTTTAAATAAATGTCTCAATTTTGATTATTTTGTAATGTTATTTTCATTTCAATAACGTCATTTAATAATCATTCTGATGTGCACGCTTCTGTTTCTGATTTAAGACGGTGGTAGGTCATATGGTGAAAGAGAGACCCGTTTCAGGCTTTTTGCTTCTGTCTCTGATTAATGGGATCAATCCTCGAACAATCACATGTTATTTCTGTACTCCTATTCATTATCTTTTGTTATTTTGTTTTATATTTTATATTTAGTGAAAGAGATAAATAGTAAGGAGAAAAAGAGTAGCAGAAATTTTCATACTATATTGATATTTTTTCAACTCTCATACATATTACAAATGACAGCCCATATATTTATAGGTCATATGGTGACCTTTACAAATCCAAGAAAATAAATGTCATTAAATATGACACAACTATCAAGTGCATGAATTGTAAATTCTAACATGACCCTAGAAAATCTAAACATTTAACATATCTAGAAAACTCAAATGCATTCACTCTAACAATTAATTTGACTAATTGACCAAACATTAATTTAAACATACAAAAACTAAAACATTAATTTTAACAATTCTTTAAAAAATTTAAAAATGTTATTATTTATCATTATAATGTCACACATTTGTCTATTCTATTATCTTTTCTATCAATACTAACATCATACACTTATTAGTTTCTTTTATTCTCCGGACAATCCAATTTTTTCTGTTTTAGACCCGACAACTCTTCAAATTTGAGAAGTGTGTCTCTCTGCAATTAAAATTCAATCTTTATAATATGAAGTAAAGATTTGGAGAAAAGAAACAATACAGTACTGCAAATAATTTAACTGGGTTTTGACTGAAATTTGAAATAATTGACAAAATAATCGTCATCTCAGAACAAATCGTCTAGATTTGGCTGGGTTTTGACTTCAGTTTTTTTTTTTTGAAAGGTTGGTAGTGGCTACCAACTATTGATTATAATAGAAAAAGTATCAGTACATCAGCATTTCGCATACACTTATACAATCTGGACCACTACATAACATCAGTATCTAAAGAATCCGAAATCTCCACCATAGACTAACAACGTCACTCCCAATTTTTGCTATTTCCGTGTACTCTCCAGCTCATTGCCTCTCAACAGCATCGTATCCACCAAGCATACTCCACGCATATTAAATCTGCCAGAACTCTTGGCGGGACCTTATGCTTCCCTGAAAAAATGACCTCGTTCCGTTGGCGCCAGATGTACCATGAGGTGCACAGAATGATGACCGGGCCTCTCATCTTCCATTCCTGCTTGGTTGTATTAAGTCTCAGTAGAGCTATCCACCATTCGTTAAACGAGTTTGTCAACTGCGGCAGGCATAAACCCATCCTACAGGCCATTTTGATCCAAACCTGTTGCGCATATGTGCAAGAGGCTAATAGGTGGCCCGCAGTTTCATGTGGTTCTTCCAAACAGAGTACACAGTTGGCCTCGCAGTGGATTCCCCTCCTATGCAACACATCTCTTGTGAGGATTTTCTTCCTTAATAGGAGGTACCCGAAAACCTTGACAGATGGAGGAACCTTGTATTGCCAAATCTTGTAGTGAGCATTCTTCACTTTGCCTCCCTCTATCAGCTTCGCATAGGCCGACTTGGCCGTGTATCGGCCATTTGGGGTCCATCTCCAGACCACTCTGTCTTGCGTATTTGAGAAAACAATTGCATCACTGAGAGGTGGTCCTCCAGCTAGGATCAAGCTCTTCAAATCGAGGTAACCCCGCTCTCAATGATATGTAACATGATTGAGGCCTCGCAGCCCTGTTAAATACGTATACTTGTGCTGGCATGCTTCATGTTTATATGTTTATATGACTGGCATGTCTTTCTTCAAAGCAATCGCACCAGCTGTAGCTGCTATTATATTATGTGAGTAATCATTAATTGCATTTTTTTAATGATCAAAATAGAAAAAAAAAAAAAAAATTTTGGAGGCCCAAAACTTGTTGGGTCACTGAAATCCTTGTTCCTCCCAAAAAGTCAACCTTTCAAATTTTCCCCTGACTAGTTGAAATTGTGATTCTCCATTCTTATATTATGGTGTAAAATAGTTTTGTTGATTGAGAAGTAACAATGTGTTTAGGAATATTGTTATTTTTATTAATTACGTATTTCTTCTTTGCAGGTTACTATCAATTCTCTACTCATTTTTTTTTTTTACATGTTCATTGGAATTCAATGTCAAATTGACGGGTACATAGTTCTTCTAAGGACTTAAAAATTGGATATGTAATGGAAATACAATCCTTGATAGAACAATTTGGGGCTATATCCGTATCAATGTCACCAGACAAGGCAAATAAAAAAAGAGAGATCAAACAAACTTGGCTAATTTTTCTAACAAATTTGCAGGTGATCACATGGTGTTATTTATTTTGAATATGGTGGAGTTCGTTGGGCTTGTTTTGACATTTAAACCCTTTTTGTGGGAAGCCTATGCTTCTTGTTTTTTTGCAATTCTTTTGAATTGGTATGTTTGTAATTAGTCGATGCTGATTAGTCAATAGTCAATGGAAGGACTTGAGATCAAATATTTAGACAATGACAATAATTAGAAAGTTACAAATCCATGACATCTCCCTAGTTGCCAACTATTATTTAGAATGACACTTATCTATTCTAATGAACAAAAAAATAAACCCAGAGAACAAAAATGTTGTCACACATTAACATAATAAGGCGTAATCATGGTCGAGTTTTACGCTCACCCGAATCATCTTGTCTTCAAAAGAACAAAGGGAAAAGAACTAACACAAAACAAAGATCATTCTATTCTTGTCACGTAGGGATCTCCCAATCCTACTTTTTCTCATTACCTCCATCATCCTCATCCTCGTAATCATCCATCTCATCTAAATCATCATCATCTTCGTATATGAATTCGGCATTGGATTCGCTTTTGCCTTCTTCTTCGTAGGTGTGTTCTTCACGGTCGGACTCATGCTCCGAATCATTTTGGTCATTGAGGAAATCGAGGCCGTAGACAGCGTCACGGTGCTTCCTCACCAGCCAGCGCAGCAACCGATCTTCCTTGTTCAGGTAGTGCAGCTCCTGAGGGAACGACGGTGGGGCCATCAGTGTCATTTGTACAAACTGACCCTGAAACATGCAGAAATTTGAAATAATGTCAGTCTAAAGCATTAACACTTTACCAGTAAAAACACAAGTTAAAATGCTATCAGTAGCAATGCAGCAACAAATAAAAGCTTATGAATTACAATGCTGCTTGATGCATATTTATCACGGATGGAAGGTTTGGGTACTGAACTCAACCAGGAATCTGTCAGAGAGCTTTCAGTACCAGTTAAGTCCCCTCTGATCATTGTTTTTTACTCTTTCTTATAGCAAGCTTAGGGTTTTGGGAGTATTTAAGTTTCATTTATTATCTAAAGTATCACCTGAACCAACAGTTAAACCAGAAACCAAAATTGTACTGCACAATTCAAAGTTCTGACCTATGAAATATTATTGCAGTAGCTGAACAGTACAGTATTGGTATCCACCATGAAGAAGCTAACAATAAACACAAGTGAAAATCATCCCATCACTATTTTTTTAATCCTTGAAGGTTATAAAATATTTAAATGGAACATGTATATTTTGCAATGGTTAAGGAGAATTGAACATCTAATGTTTACTAATTATGCTTGGCATGAGCTAAAGATGAGGAGGGCTCAAATGCCCCAACCATTTCTGCCCCAATTGTCTCCCAAATCATGCACCCTTTCATTCCCATTAAGATCCGTGCGGATAGAATGCTGGATCCAAAAAATTAAACCTCTAAATTTGCTCACCAGTCCGACAGTTCTCTTCTCTCCCTTTCCAGTACCATCCAGTTCCACTCTTTCTCCCTTTTGTGCGATAAAATTGAAGAGGAACAATCGAAGATCTGCCTCCCTCTCTCTCGACGTAGCTCCACCCTCTCTCGACTCTTTCGGGCGAAAGCTGCACCACTTCCGCGCGCCTCGCGCCCCTATCCCCGTCGACCATCCTGTCCTTTCTGACACCGACCCCGACCCCAACACCGCACATGTATACCAAATTTCTAGGTAATTGGAGGGGCATATATCTGATATTATTTCCTTTCGTGTTTGAAATCAACCCATAATAAATTTTGGAAATGAAAAGTCGGACGAAAGACAATCTGAACATCTAATCTAAAATTAGATGTGTTGTTCAGATTTTGGGAGAGGATTGGGGCATTTGAGCCCTCCTCGCTAAAGATTATAACCAAATAACTATAAAACAGCTAGAAAACCTAACAATTAAGAAGAAACTTCTGCAATCAGTTCCAATGATAACTATTAACTGTCTCTACCAATCAGCTCTCATTGAGCATTTCATCAAACAGATGGTGAGCACAGGATTCTATTCATCCACCACACAAAACGAAATCAACTATTTAATAAAAAATATAAAATTAACCTCGAAATGCCTCCCGTCCAGCTTCTTGATCCCATACGCAAGAGGAACCTTGCCGAAGGATTTGAGCTCAGTGATGACGCCATTCCTCTGGAAAACCCCCCGGCCGACACGTGCCATCAGCTGCATCACCTCCTCCTTCTTCACTTTCGGCTTCACCAATAGCATGCAATCGTACAGAGGCATGATATCCCTCTCCCTCTCCCTCTCCCTCTCCCTCTCTCTTAAACCCTCTCGTCGACTTCTTTCGCGAAGTAGAAAAAAGAGGAAACAGGAGAAGCAGAGTTACAATACGGGCTTAATTTGGGCCTCGGGCCTTTAAGCCATGTACGAATTCAATATCTCTAGTGTTTACTGCGTCATATACCATGTACTCCTCATGAAATTTAAATAGCGAATTAGAGTGACAAATATAAATCACTGAATATTAATTATGAACACATTATGACCATGAATAGTAATTATTTCTCATTTTATTGAACATCTGAAGACACATGAAAATCATCTTAACCATATATATTATAATGACATATGATATTTATAAACGCATAAAAGCAACCACTTCGGATTGAATTTGATATTTTTGTAAAAATATAATTTGGTTTTTTTCAACTTGAGTTATTAGCGGTGAAAAAAAAAATATCATGTACTACTTCGAGATAGTGGCGTCGGATTGCACAATTTGTTATTATAGTAGTCTAGGAATAAAATAAAATAAAATGAAGGAAAATATATTTTATTGCTGGAGGCCATTTATTAAATATAAATATGTATATTGTCCGTGGTTAACCCAAAGTATACATGCTTCATACTTGTAAAGGAGATCGAAATAAAATTATTTCTACAATTGTTTGCACTCTAAAAGAAAATTATTTAGTTCCGTATTAAAAGCAACTATTTTTCACGGTGGATTCAACCAATGGCTGGTTTACCAATTCAATTTTCTTTATCTACCAAAACTAAATTATTTTGAGAAATCAAATAATACAAAAATAAGACAGCGTTTCTGGTGTCACGGGTCAACTTAACCAAACCACCCACTAGAATTCGTATCACCTAAGGTAACATAATATTTTTCTTTGAATCTGGACCGTTTAATCAGAATCCGCACGACTTCTCAAGTGGGCCTCATGCGTTCACCTCAGGCCGGATTGACCCGGATTCCAATCAGACGGCCGTGATCCCAAATAGAAATATTCAGTTACCTCAGAGGATATGGAGTTTTAACTAGACAAACAATTGGTAGATTTTTAATTTTCTGTGGGAGGTGGTTGGGTCAAGCTTTGAGTAGTCTGGGATTTTTGATTGTTTGGATTTAGATTGTGTTGAATTTCGAATCGTCTAGCTCTTACTTCGTCTCAAGTTATGAGTCGGTGAGAATCTTGAGTTGATCGACTCAGTTCAAATTAAACTTAATATATATTATGCATAATATATATATCTTATGAAGTAGTAATTAATTAAGTAGCAGGACGTACCGGTCAAATGATGGCAGATCAAATGTAGCGAAAATCCACATATTACTTGTTGCTCCTGGTTCTACAAATGAACATTTCATTTTTTATATTACTTGTTTGTTGCTGCTAAATAAGATCCTGTCCAATTTTTTTGCTGCTTAATTTTCTGGATGAAGTCTTCCTTTAAGGACTAGCTAGTCCCCTCGCAGACCCTTGGTAAAAATGAATTTACTATTCAATTTGTTATATGGTTTGTAATAAACGGAAAAACTTTTCCTTGATTGTGGGGATCGTTTTTCATTGATTGTTTATTTTATTTTTACATACTCTTTTTTTTTCTTCAAATTTTCTCTTAAGAATAATTAAGTAAGGTACAACAGTAAATTTTTGTCCTTGGACAGTTTTTTGCTATTGGGACTCAATTTCATTGATTTTGTATTATTTCTCTACTCTTTTTTTCTTCATTGATTTTATATTGAAGCGGCCCGCACGGATCATGAATCAAATCTTACTTGTTAGTCTATAATGTTTGTACTTTTTCTGAGATGTGATCCATTAGTATTATATATTGATTTCCAAGCTGGTGCTTTACCAATTGAAATTTGATTCCCGATAAAATATTTTACTTCCAAGAAAAGAAAAAAAATTATTAAAAGCACAAATCTTATGCTCACTTTAAATCACAAACATCCTATTAGGGGAAAATAGGAGTATTAATAAAAACAACAACAACAAAAACCATTAAGAAAAATTAAGTAAGCGAACAATGAATTTTCCAGGCCAATATATGCTCGTTGTGTAGGTCTCTGTTTTGTTTTCTCTCTCTCTCTCATTTTTGCTTTCTGCTAAGGCATTTTTTTTTCCTTTTCTAGGCATAAATCATGAATAGAATAGATGAACTACAAATGCTATACCGGTTTGATATCCATTGTTTAAAGAGGAGGGTTCAAATGCCTCCATTTTTTGTGTCTCCACTATGCCTTCATTTTTATTAACTTTAATAACTCAAAATTTAAAACTTAAAAGTCAAAATAAAACGGTTGGATATGATCTACATCATTTTATCTATGTACGTATAAAAAATTATGACATTTCAATTTTGTTTTGGTTGTCATCAAGAGCTTGTAAAAAACGTACTAATGTGGATAATTTCTAGACATTGATTTTTCAACTTATTGATTTATATAAAAACAAAATTGAAATGTGATAATTTTTTATGAGCACATAGTGAAAATGACATAGATCACATTTAACAATTTTATTTTAATTTTTAAGTTTTAAATTTTGAGTTATTAAAGATTTTAAAAATGAAGACATGGTGGAGACAAAAAAAAATGAAGGCATTTGAACCCTCCTCTTGTTTAAACATTGTACAAATGTAACTCAAACATTTGTACTTGTGTCAATATACTCTCGACCAGTTCACCATGTGTTAGTGCTATTTGCGTAGCATGAACCATTTCTTTGACCATTTGGCATAGCGCATATGGAAGGTATTTGGTAAACAAAAAATTATAGGATTTCAAATGTTATTAATTAATTTTCAGTGAGAAAATTAGTTCCAAAACAATTATTGTTTAGACTCTTTACAAGACGTACTCCTGAGTGACGCGCTGATCCTTTGTTGCAAAAGTATATCTCTCTGTTTCTTCTTGTGCGTATGTGCTACGAATAGCGATAGAAAGTCACCAAATTATACACAAGGAAGTCTACGAACACAAATTAGCACAGTCCAAATTGTTCATTTGGGCTTAATAACCCAAATGTACTTAGAATTAGATACTTATTTCTACTATTTAATTACCTTTGTGCAGAAATAATCTCTTTTAAAAGGCCATCATTTTATGGGCCAAACGAACAGAAATTAATTCAAGTTACCTCACTCCAACCAAACTTGTCCTTCACAATTTTAGATGAAATTTTTTTTTTTTGTTTGGCAAGTATACTTGTTAAAACCAGCTTCAAATGATTAACATGTGTCTCGATTGTGTCTCAAAATTTTAAAATGGTCACTACTATTTTTAAACAAAATTCAACTTTTTTTAAAGATTATCACTGGTGCTATTTACATCTTTTTTTCAAAACAAATAGACTAACTAGGAAATGTATTTCACTAAAGTAATAAATTAATGAAAACCTATTTTATTACAGAAGAGGCTTTAAATGTCTCTATTTTATCTCTATTTTTAATTCATTATTGAACTTAAAATCTAAATAGCTATTAAAATAAAACAGTTAGATATATCTTATCCTCCATCTAGTTGATTCTAAATTGTTATACAAGCAAAAAAAAAAAAATTCTAAAATGTTATGGATCATGCTCTCAATGACACAACCCTTTAAATCAGACAGCTCATTAAGTGTTGAAGCCTACTGAGAGCAGCCCATGCCAATAGGTGGCCATCAAGGCCCACAGAACATTTACTCATCTTTCATATAATTAGCCCAGATAAGCCCATATTAATTTATTTTACAACAGCCTGCAACTGCAATGCATATCTTAAGATCCATAGAAATTGAATTAAAGGGAAGAGAAAATATTCTTGTGGGTGTCTGACTTCTCTACTGTTCTTCTCTGTAGTACTTCCCTTTAGAGTTTGGACATACATCTTCTTAAAACTTGACAGCCCTTTTAGCCTAACATGCTAGGAGCAAAGTTTCAACTTCTTCTTAGTCTATGATCGATTTTTTTTCTGATATATGCTCTATTCCAAAATTTAATTTTATTCCACATAAAAATATTTTACTTCCAAGAAAAGCGAAATGAACGAACAACGAACCAACTTCAAAATTAAATCGTACTATCTAAAACATTCACATAATTCATACGTTGAAAAAAAAAGCCTACAAGTATGATTAATCTGCTCTTCCTTTAATACATATACTCATAAACAAAAAACACTATTACTCCATAAGTATCAGATTTGTCAACAGATTCTTGGCTGTAACATTCAAATATATTGTATATATCATACATTGTTTCCAACAGAGGGCATGCTTGACATTACATCTTCGGTATCCTTATATTAGCATAGGCAGCAAGTAGTAATGAATGATAAGTCCAGACTAAATCCCGATCCTTAAAAAGGAGAACCCATTGAGATAATAGGGGAAACATGTCATTACCAATCAAACTTGACTATGAACAGTTTAAAACCATACAAAACAAATACTTTTTAGTACATTTTACTGCTCCTCAGTGAATCTGTGTTTTTAAGAGGAATATGCGAACAACTGGTTTTGTAATTTTCTTCGTCGCAGACACACATCGTGAGGCATTGTTCTTCATCGTGGAGCAAATGCAGCGACGAAGAAGAGTGTTGCTGCAGCTCCTGCCAGTGAACAACGCTGGAGTCTCGAACTAGAGTGTTTTTATTTTTGAGTGGGAATTTGGGGTTTAGTTGGTGTTTCAAGAATTTCAAGGCATGCAACATTGACGCTGTAATAACCAAACGGGTGTAGATGTGGGTGCATATCTATTTTGGGTAGACTAATATGTGTAGGTTTGAATGGTACTATAATGAATTTGGGTTTTTTATTGTTGGCTTTTGTAATGTACTCGTGAAGTTAAATTTCTGGTGATGGGTCTGTGGTGTTAATTTTTTTTTTTGGAATACTCAGTTATTATATTGTAAAGTCTGGCTTTATAATCTATTGGCTTGTGAAATGCTAATTATGTGCCGTCTTCAACTGAAAGAGAAACTTTCGGTACAGTCGTTAATTAGTACATCAAGGCAAATCTCTAATGGTAACACAAATTATAGTGGAGATCATTGATGTAAAAGTATTTCCCTTGACAAAATCTCCAATTATTGCAGTTTCCTTCAGTAATCCTAGTTCATTTCTGTACACATATATACTTGAATGAATAGTAGTGGCAGGCTACAGTACTAATGCATGTGACTCGTACAATATCTCCAAAAGGAAAGCACCAAAACATATAGACATAGGGACCCCACTCCACCGAAAGTAATCCACTACTATCATTAAATAAGCATTGACTACTGTACTGTCAAGTCTTTACTCCTCATTTTCACAACTATACAGAGCTTCGACAAGGTTATAATTACTGACCACACTCCACCTAGAGTCCATATCCTCGACGGTACCATAAAAGATTCCCTTGTACAATTAGCTATTTACGGTTGAGATTAACTCTCAGCCGGTTTGGGATTCGGGCTGACTGAGGGGGTAGTATTATTGGGCTTTGAGATTCGTGCCAAGTTAAAAAGAACGGTCCAGATCAAGTAATTGTAAAAGATTCCCTATTACAGTACCGTCGGTGATATGAATTCCTCCACCTAAAGTATCCATCCACTCTCGTTAAAAAATAAAATAAAAGAAAAATGAAAACCTGAAATAATAAACACTGACTAATGTCCGGAGCCTTGAAATAATAAACACCTAAAGTATTCATTTCTCATTTCTCATTTTTTACACAAATCTACAGAGAAAAATGAAATAACTTCTTATTTTTCTTGAACGCTACAATTCGTTGCCAACACACTTGACAAATAACTTCGCAATAATTATTGGTCAGTTAATACACGACAAAATGAAATAATTTCATAAGCGTGTTCGGTACCCTACTTTTTCTAAAATCAAATATAAAATAGCTGCTACAAACAAATCTTCTTTACCTTCCACCATTTTCGTTTCTTTATATTTAATATTTTCTCTTTTATTTTAGATTTCTATTTCTGTGTGCTTTTACTTTACCTTACTTATCTTACTTTATCTCAAATTTGTTTGAGCTTCTTGTATTTTCTGTAATTTTACAACTACAAAACTTTTGTAACCACAATATCAATCGAATTATTCTGAAATTAACAACTCTTCTATACCTAATATTCTGCAATTTTATAATACTTGGTGTCGATTACTGTGCGTCATTGGGCCAAGCTAGCAAGATAATTTATTTCAAATCGGAACGGCATTGAGAAAATATTTAATTTACAAAATTGTTTCTACTGATGTCCCTACATCTGAGCTGCTGGCAATGGCGTAACAACTTTAAAACGCACACCGATAACCACATAGCTTGACTTGGGAGCCAATTTTTTTATTAATATCATCAATTAAATAATAAATTAGAAAATGTCCTCGACATTTAAAAAAAAAAAATGCTCCAATCTCTAGGAGTATTTGAGAAGTAAAATTATTCATCAATTAATTTTTTTTAATTATTAATTTCAACCTCAAAATATATAACCTGACTAAATGACAAAACAAAACATAAGCACTACGTTGATTCAATTTAAAAATTGAGTAAGACCTGTAGGTTGTACATGTATTTATCTTAGACATATCTCATAAACAGACGAGGTTAGGGTGAGGGATATGGCAAGAGAGACGATATCTTCACTGAGAAGGGGTGTCGAAGAAACTTGAAACGAGCCTATATCAGCACTCAAGTGTCCGATTTCAGCATATAACTATTTTTCCGAAAGCTTGTGAGGAGATCTGCAACAATTATCTCTATAGAGTATAGACAAAACCCTTATAACAAAACCCGGATTTTTCAGCCTAAAATAAACAAAGGGAAGAGCAGTTTCAGATTAATTTTTTTTTTTCTAATTTTCGATTTTGTACTCATTTACCAAGTTATCTATTTTATACTACTTTCGGTTAGATATTATTCATAGAAATATATAAGTATCAAATCTAGAGTTGTTTTTTTGTTGTATTTCAATTAAAAGTTATACACATGCAAGCACGCATTAAGATATAAAAACAAAACAAAATTCATGGTAAGACCGAGGAGCTGAAATCATTTTGATATCCAAATCAATAATGTTCCTGTGAATTAATTAGAAGAAGTCAACATAATTGAGTTATTACAAAGATAGAAACAAAAAGCTAAAAAGAATACAAATTCAAAACAGTTCAATTGCACTTGGCTAATCCAACCTACAGGTTCTTCTACTCCCAAATTGACAACTTTGGGCAGTTCACTATTTGAAATTTATAATGGAGATCCTCGTGATAAACTAACCGATTCAAGTTAGGACAGTCAGAAATATAGATTTGTATGAGTTTGGGAATCTCATTTTCAAGGCATAAACTCTTAAGAGAACTCAAATTTAACAATTTTAGATGCTCCAGAGATGGAAACCCTTCAGTCATAGACATCGTATCCACGGGTAAATTGCCAATTAGGAGATTCTTGAGACATCGCAACTGCCCCAAAAGAGGGAGAAAGTTGAAATTGTTGCAGGTAGAGATTTGAATTGTCTCTAGCTTCCAAAAAACTGGATCACCCAACCAATTCGGAAAGTTGTTACCTGGATAGTTTACAATCCATAGACACCTAAGCCCGTGATGTGGCTCCAGGGATTTGATTACATCTTCACTTTGTTGCTGAAACAGTTGATCGTTGAGCACCGAACTCTGCCACCTCAGCATTAGCTTTTCAATAAGCTTTCCTTTCAAGTTTGCATATATGGCTTGCCCGGTTGGCACCTTCTCTAAGTTCAGTATGCAAAGATCTCCTCTAAGATTCAATTTATTTAACTCACTAATGTTGCATGGACCATTGGCAGAGGTCACATTGAACCTAGAGAGTGTTTGAAGTTGTTCCAAATCATCAAATCCTTGCGGCAGTGCCACTTTAGTTGAATCGGTTATCACCTCCCAATCAAGATGCAAGTCGAGATGCCGCAAGTTAATCAACCAGCGCAACCCTTCTGGTAATTTTTCAAGCTTCAAACATCCCTTAAGCTCGAGGGTTTGAAGATTGAAGAGGTCACAAATATTCTCAGGTAGGGTAGTAATTTGAGTATTTGAAAGACCAAGGAACCTCAGGTGAATTAACTCACCGACCGAATCTGGTACCAGTTTGAGATCACTGTTGCTCATATCTAGAACCCGTAAATGCATAAACTTACGGAAAAAGGGTGCTTGTATGGAATTCAACAACCCCACCACATCATTCAGTTCATGACAGAATTTCAAGGTTCTCAAGTTTGAGTAAGGCTCTAGGCACTCTAGTTTCACGGTATAGGTATTCTCTGGTTGCAAAAAAGAAGCATAGCGAGCCTGATCTGAGTTACCATGATTACCCTTAGGTAGAGGTTTACCAGACTCGAAGCTGCGAAATTCATATTTTGAAACCTCTATTGCTAGATCGAGCATCAGGCTTGGCATTCTGTACTGCTCTACCTGACCAGAGAAGAGCTTGGCATTCTGACCTTCAGTACCAATAGTTATTTTCTCAAAGAATGACCTCCATATCAGCTCATCAAAGTACTTGGTACCAACTGCCTCTAGCCGGCGATTCCCATCTGGTTCAATCAGCCCTTCTGCTATCCAATATCTAATCACCTGATCCCTCTCAAACACATAACCGTTAGGAAATATCGAGCAGTAAGCAAAGCATTTTTTCAGGTGATACTTTAAGTCATGGTAGCTTATCTTTAAGCTAGCACGAACAGCCCCATTAATATCATCTTTGAGGGGTCGCATATCGCTCAGCACATCGGACCACTCTTCATCACTTCTCCCATTTAATACTGCCCCTAGAGCCTTGGCTGCCATGGGAGATCCATAGCACCTTCTCGCAATTTCTTTTCCAATCACCAACTTCTCATGATCATGATTGATGCTACTTTGTGGGAGAGCAAGGGACTGGATTAACTCCCAGCATTCTTCCTCACCTAGATCTTTTAAGCTGGGTCGTTCGATTACTCCTGGCAAATAATGGCAGGTTTTTTCATTGCGTGTTGTGATTAGAAACTTGCTTCCAACTCCCCCGGCAAGCAAAAGGACTCGCAGCATATCCCCGAAATGCAAATCAGCGGCCCAAAAATTATCAATTACTAGCAAGAACTTGTTGTTGTCTTCACGTGTCTGGAGATACTCCCTAAATGGGAATGAAAATTTGGTCAATAAGGAATTCATTAGTATTGGGTGTAGTGTTATACATTTTTTTTTATGTTACAGCTCATATGAGGCTACAAATAATAAATTAAGCCTTAGGTGAGTGTTGACCAGCCAATGGAAAAACAGGCAAAACAGCCTGATTACTTGCATCAACTTTATTCCAGATACTTGTAGAATCAGAAGTTCAGAACCTTGTTTTGATAACAGTAATATGTGTATCTTCCTAGTTCCTGCTTATTGATGACATGCCTGACTGACATTTATGGACCATTCTATTTATAAACCAAATTTGGAGTTTGGACATTGTTTCTTTCTCTCTTCTTTTAATTTGTTGAATGCCTAAACACGCAAATCGATGGCCGTTGTATAATATTTCACACACAAAATATAAAATATATATTAGAATAGAGGATATACCCAAGTCTGTCCTGCAGCCTGCCAAAGTCGCCAGATTCACACCTTTGCCCGGTCATCTTTTCATAGATCTTCTTCATAGCAGTGCTCACATCACACCTTTCTGTCAAACACACCCATGCTTTGATATTAAAACAATTTAATCTCGGATCATTATAAACCATTCGAGCAAGCGTGGTTTTCCCAATCCCAGCTGCGCCATGAATAAGAACAACAGTAATTGTTGACCTCGAGGCACTTGCTGATGTCTGACCGGTTATCAACAAGTTCACAACTTCATTATCATTTTCTCGGCCGATTATGCTTGCCTGGTCATGACATGGGCCAGTTTGGAAAGGCCGGGCACGCAGATGAGAGGACCCCCTCCTTTCCCCATCCTCCCCATTCAGCCTCAGATTCTTTCGACTCCTCCGAATCTCATCCAGCCTATTGTCAATTTTATCAATCTCAGATGAAAACCTCCTGCGCTGAAGTGGGCCCCATTCAGGGCTAATGGATGGGAGCTCGAACTGATTCCTTTTCCTCTTGCGCGAGGGCTCTACATTGTGGACGTTGATGGCTGTCTGGTACTCGTCGAGGAGGTCGTCTGTGTCAAAGGACACCGACTTGAGATCACTGAGCCAATCCATGACCGACTTATCCTCGATGTAGCGCCGCTCTTCGGCATCGGTTAGGAGGGAGTTGATGCGAACTGATGTACGTCTAAGTCGCCCTAGCTCTTCTTCTACCTTACTGTAGCGGGTCACCTCACTCTGAAGGATAGAGACGCCTTTATCCACTAGCTTCTCTGCCAGACCCAGACCAGACCCGATTTTGGCAAGCCAGCTCATGGTTAACACTCTGAAGGGGAGCCTTAACTTGAAGAAAGAATTGGATGGAGATTTTCAATTCGAGAGAGAGACAGGGGGTAGAAAAGGAGGGACTTTATTAATTATGTATTAAACAAGCATGCTCATAGGAGACTACAAGTCAATGCATCAATTCATATCAGTACAGAAGACGTGTTGTTATGCAACACCTCATACTAAAAACAATTGATCTGTGAAACTTGATTTCATTAATTCCGGGTTACATAGGGTGCACATATTACATAGAGATCCCTCATCTATTCTATAATTACTTTTTTATTAAAATACTCTTGATACAACTTTGTTTCTCAACACTCCTCTCAAAATGAGTGAAAGATATCCACTAAGTCTATCTTACATAATCTAGAGAGACCTGAAGAGCTAAGATCCTTTGTGAGGCAATCCGCCACTTGATTCTCAGTTGGAACATGACTTATCTTCAGTAGTCCATTATTAGTTTTTTCTTGATGAAAAATCTATCAATCTCAATGTGCTTGGTTCTGTCATGCTGCACCGGGTTACTGGCAATGCCGATTGCCGAATTTTAACGCCGTTGCTAGAGATAGTGTGAAAATTCTTGTGAATGGGTTAAGACTAAGACGTCATCCGTCTTCGCCTATTTCCCTTCTTGCTTGGACGAAGGCCGAAAGCATGGTTAGAGTCATTGGATCTCGAATCAATTACAAACTGGACCCAATTGACTAACGCTTTCCTCGCAAGGTACTTTCCACCTAGGGTGACCGTCGATTGTCGCGCAAAATTACCGGTTTCAGAGAAATTGATCGATGGAGAATCCCTTAGCAATGCATGGGAGTGCCACAAATTTTTTTTACGAGAATGTCCACAAATCGATGGACTAATAAAAGTTTGGAATTAAAAAAGTAATTGTATTATAATCATAATTATTAGTAGATATATTCTTACCAAAAAGTAAAAAAACCAGTTTCACAAGCAGAGTAGATATTTCTTACTTGCATTTGTTTGAACGAATGATAAAAAATAATTACTCAATTTCGACTCGTAAAATACGATCTCTTTAAGCATGATGACTCTCAATTCTGCACAAACAAGATGACATTTTTCTGTGATTCAAAATTTCAGGAAAGGTGACACTTATAAATAAATGTAAACTTTATATAAATTCTCCAAAATTTCTCACGTGGAGCCAACACAATGTAATAAAATAATTCCCCATGATTCTTAATCAATTTCCTTATTTTCTATGAGTAAAATAAACAGAAGTACATCAAAATATACTTTATATTTTTGCTATTTTTGCAAATAATCCATTTTCAGAGACTTTTCATATTTAATTACATGACTAAAATTGCAAATAATGACTTCGTTTTTCTTGCTTTGGAAATCAATATCTAAAATCAAACCATACTAGATTATTTAATTATAGATCGTTTTAAATTTTTATGGATAATATAAGGGTTAAAATGCCTCATGTCTTTCATGCCTCATTTGTGCCTTCCATTCTTGTCTTTTTTATCGAAGCCTAAAATATCGATATATCATTAAAATACCCGGAAATTGAGCAAAATGTATATAAGATGTTTAACCATATTTAAGTGTTTGACCTTGCTTGAAAATTTCTGGGTATTTTATAGATATTCAGGTGTAATGTATGAGGCATAATTAAAGAAACATAAAGAAACATATGTTTTTTTATAAAGTACTAGAATCCATCTGTTTTTTTATCATTAAAGAAACATAAAAGAAGCCTTAGACAGATTTGAAACAATTTATACATACATATATGAGGCATAATTAAGCAAATATGTACATAAATATAGATTTACACGTAACATAATTGACCACACAATAAAATGTCAAAATACATAGATTCACAAATATGCATGTCATCTTCTTCTTCGTTATCTTGATAATATACAAAATGTTTCTTATGAAATCTTTATGTCTTGTGATATTTCTCTTCCTTGTCTAAATTCTTCTTTTACAAAATTGCTCATTATTCTACTAAATCAAACAAGACGCATACACAATTTATTTCCCGACCTCTTCTCTATTTGATGGTGGTAGTCGAGGTTTATAGCCCATCATAGTATGTTCCGGGTTAAAGATCAACATAAAATTAAGGTTGCACATGACAGGGGGAATCTTGATGTACCACCTTCAGAGGGAAAAAAAAGGAAAATGAAGAGATAAGAGATCGAAGGGGCTGGACTTAAAAGAAGTGTGGAGGCGGTTGAGGGTGATATCTTCAAGAAATTAATTATTAACAAGTGGTTGAGGCGCGAATGAATTGTACATGGCTTCTACTACAAAATAGTGTTTGGAAACTGACTGAAATCATACATGGTTTTTTAAGAAAAAACCGTGTATGAAGGTACAACCGTGCAAGATTTATTAGTAGAAATCGTGTATGAATGTTGTGACCTTGCGTACACAGTTGCGTTTTAATTGACCGTGTGTGTATGGCTAAGCTCATTTTCGCTCGAGCGCCTCCTCCATTTATACATTGTTTATTTGAAATTTTCTCGCGTCCGTGTATTATATGCCGTGTATGATTAACGTTTTTGTAGTAGTGTTACTTGAAGTTGTTTAACCAAAGTTCACTTGAGAAATATATTACAAACAATATAGTTTACCAATTACATATTGTTCTGCAAGTGTGTCATTGCAAATACAAAATTAATTTTTTTTTTTACGAATGCCTGTTTAGGATACAGGCAGATTTAGTGGGTTTTTATAGGGTAAATGTGAAATGTAAAAAGATCTTAGCTTTTCCTGGTGTTGCTTTAATTTCGAATTGTCAAATTTATGTTTTTCCTTTTTTTTTTAGGGAGAATAATGCCGGTAGGCTTGAAAACGAAAAACAGTGATTACAGCGTCTGATAGCATACACCAATTTTTACAGAAATCATACACTCAGCCTATATATATCATATTACATGAGGCATAAACTCAACCACCGTAAAAAAAAAACATTGTGTAAAGCACATATCAAGCGGTGTATCGTGTATGACAACATTGTCAAATTTTATGTTGTTAAGAACAAAACGCCAGTCACATGGAGGCTGTCAGTCTTTTCACATGGAGGGCAGTCTCCCTTTTCACACATGGAGGCTGTCAGTTTCCTCTATGATATGCTGAATTCGTATCCTCTGCATTAACTCAAACATAAATATTTTGAGTTAATGAATCTCAACCGTCTGATCTGTTTTAAGATTTATGCGGACTAAATCCGCATAATATTGAAAAACCCTCTATGTTATAGGCAGGAACCAGATTGACTCCGTTTAAAATCAGACGGTTGAGATTCATTAACTCAAAATATTCTCTTTTGAGTTAATGCGGAGGATACGCGTTCTGCTATGCTAGCAGTGGAGTCGAGAGGTATTGTTCACAGAATAATCATATTTACTTGTGTTATATACCATTTACTCTTAAATCATTTAATATTAATTATGAACACATTATGTTCATGAATAATCATATTTTTCATTTCATATCATTGAACATCGCAAGACACATCAAAATCATCTAAATTATTGTAATTATATGATATTTATAAACGGGAAAGGCAAGCACTTTAGATTGAATTTAATAATTTAATTACATTATTTGGAATTTCAATTTGAGATAGTGGCACCGGATTATACATTTTGTTAGTAGTCTAGGAATTAATGACAAAAGAAAACGAAGGCAAATTAAATATTTTTTATTGCTGGAGGCAATTTTGTCCAGCCTCTTTATCATTATATTTTTTAAGTGTAAATTATATATAAATTTTAAATTTGTATATTTTCCTGGTTAACACAAAGTATGCTTCATATAAACTTGTAAACGAGTTCGAGCTAAATTTATTTCTGCAACTGTTTGCACTCTAAAAAATATAATAATTACCTTTGTACTAAAAGCAACTATTTTTTACGGTGGATTCAACCAATGGATGGTTTGCCAATTCCTTCAATTTAACCGACCACCCACTATATGACTATAGAAATCAAATAATACAAAAAATACAGCGTCTCTCGGGTTACGGGTCAAGTTAAATAAATAAACCACCCACTAGACTAGTTACGATCGATAAAGGAGCGCTTAATAAATATATTAAGCGGCGATATCGACAATGGAGCGCTTCCCACGAATATTAATACAGAAATCAGAAACCACTTGGAATTTAGAAATGTTGTTTATACTATAGCTTATCCCTCAGATCTGAGGACTCATAAATTTTGAAAAAAAAAACATTAGGGATCATCTTAAAAGAAGAAAGGTCCGAATCTGGAGAGCTGGACTCCATTTGTCCTTCCAATTAGCCACAAACCGCATTAGTTCAAATAACATCATTCTACACACAACTAATGCACAAAACAAAATATGTACCATGTTTAGACTGGCTTAAACTATCCTAAACTAAGCCACCTCTACATGTTTCATATTTTTTTCTGTTGCGTCCTAGGCTCACTATCAGTGAACTTTTGCAAATTTTACTCTTTTCTTAAATCTCCGTCAAAATAAATAATTTTGGTCAGTCTAAATCCTAATATTCAACTTAAACCTTCTTAACTTTCATCCTCTCAATCAGACATCATCTTAATAAGGTTTAATTACCTCCCCCAAATTTCAGAATTTTAACCATACTATAGACTGTCAAATGTTTCAATTTTACAATCCACGCAGCTTGCACTCAAAAAAAAAAAAATAATTACCTTCGTACCAAAAGCAACTATTTTTTACGGTGGATTCAACCAATGGCTGGTTTTCCAATTCCTTCAATTTAACCGACCACCCACTATATGACTAGACTATAGAAATCAAATAATACAAAAAATACAGCGTTTCTCGGGTTACGGGTCAAGTTTAATAAATAAACCGCCCACTAGAGTACTAGTTACGATAAAGGAGAACTTAATATATATATTTGGAAGAAAAAGATAAAGTGAGAAGAGATAGTGTGAAATTTGATAGAATGAATTTTGAAAAAAACGCCTCACCGTCCACACATATATATAAATGTCTAAATCGGACGTTTAATAACTGATTGAGAAAACAATTGAGGACTGATCATTTAATAACCGGTTGTGAAAAAAATAGAAACCGGTCATTAAATAATAGGTTTGGATATTTTTAAAAAAACCCAACTAATGAGGGTATATTTATTAATTTGTATTTAACTTTGGATATTAATAAAAATTAATTTGGTTGATAAAAAAAAAAAAAATTGTTTAGCTTCGTACTAAAAGCATCTCTTTGTTACGGTAGATTCAATCAGTGGCTTGTTTACCAATTCAATTTTCCTTAATTACCTACCAAAAATAAATTATTTTAGTAATCAAATAATACAAAAAATGCTGCGTGTTTTGGGGTCACGGACTCACGGGTCAAGTTAACCAACCACCCACTTAATAAATTATATTAAGTGGATTGACTAGCTAGTCAAATAATAAGGTCGAATATTAATAGTGCATTATTTCAGAGAGCAGAAACCACTTGGAATTTTAACTTTTTGCCTATACTATAGCTTACCACTCATCAGATCTGACTCTGCTGCTCATTACCCATTTCACATTTCTACAACTCAGATCTAAGGAACAGAGCATACGCATAGTCACTTTTGTTCCGTGCAAAATGGCAGGGAATACTTTTGCTATTTCAACAAATAATCCATTTTGAGGGACTTTTCATATTTAATTGCATGACTAAAATTGCAAATAATGACTTCGTTTTTCTTGCTTTGGAAATCAATATCTAAAATCAAACCATACTAGTTTCTTTTAATTATAGATCATTTTATATTTTTATGGATAATATAAGGGTTAAAATACCATACTTGATGTCTTTCATGTCTCATGTCTTTCGGACTGAGCAGCACCACCTGTGCCCTTACACCATCTAACGAGTCATCAAGTCCATCAAGAAAGGTGTACACTCTTGTCTTCTGAATAAAAGTGTTGAATTTGTCAATATCTACGGCATACTCCATGGGGTTTGGGCGTCAGAAGTCAATCTCTTGCCACAATCCTTGAAGTTCGCCGAAATATTCTTCAATAACTTGCCCCTCTTGTCTCACACGCATGACCTGAAGGTTGAGGGCATACACCTGAGCCTCGTCATTGTTGTCGTAGTATGTTGTTGCTATTGCCTTCCATACATCTCTGGCAGTTGGATACCGAATATAACTCCCCCTTAATCGAGGTTCAAGGGAATTAATGATCCAGCATTTTACTACAAACATCGTCAATTGCCCATCTTTGGTATGATGGTTCGGTTATGGGTGGTGGAGCCCGTTCTCACTAGTAGAAAATGTACAAATAGTATCGCCCCATCAGGATCGGACTTTTTAAAAATGTGATACTAATACTTTTAGGATCGGACAATAGTATGGGCCGATCTTGAAAGTGAGTATCAGGATCGGTTGTTTCTAAGTCCGATCTTAATTTTGACTCATTAGGATCGGCCGTTAATAATGAACCGATCTTGATAGTGCAAATCTTATCAGGATCGGTGTTGTTGTTTGAGCCGATCTTGATGTTGTTGTTTGAGCCGATCTTATCAGCTTATTTCACCAAGCCGCCAGAACACCTCATTTCACCACTTTTTGATTCTAAATCCCGCTAGGTTTTTCCTCAAGTTCCCTCTCCCCCGCACAGCCGCTCTCGCCTCCGCCGATCTCATTTCACCACTGTCGACGTCGTCTCTCTCCCATGCGATGCTCACCTCCGCCGATCTCAGCGTCGACGTTGCTTCCGTGTCGCTGCTCCATCTCAACACCAGCACCAGCATCTCCCCTCGTAAGACAGTAGTGGCGGAGGAAGACGAGATCTTGGTTCTGGAGTTCGATTTCAAGGTAACGGTGTTGGTGTGATTGGATCCATGGCAAGTACAAAAACTTAGAAATCAGTTTCTGACAAAATTTCGAGTTCTGTAGCATTTCCAAAATTAACCAAGCTGGGTTTTCGAATATGTGTTTCAGAGGTATGGCAACATTTTCTTTTTAACCGTTTTACACTTGCATAGTGTTTTTGTCAAGCAATTTGTGCTGGAATCCCGTGTTTTTGTCAAGCAATATGGGCCTGCGCATGTTTCAGAAAAAGGGGTGTAACTTTTGATCCGTCCGTCGGATCGGGCTGAAATTTTGAGAGGAACTCCACAACCCAAAGGCGGATTCGAAACCGATCTATGATCCGTTTTGCCCATTTTTCGGGCTCAGATTCGCGATCCGACCGTCGGATCTGGACTTTTGGACCTTTCTTTATAATTTTTGCATTTTTAGGGTCTTTGATGTATCTTTTATGCAATTTTTGTCTAGGGTTTGTATTTAAACAGCCGTCAGGACTTTTGGCAGAGGCAGTTGTTGTTTTTATAAGAGTTTTATCAAAGAATTGAGAATCTGTGTGATCTCAGAACCGAAATCTATCTTCCTATTATTTCTGTGCAAGCTCAATCTTTTGGATTATACTGGTAAACTTATTGAAGAATTTAGGAATAACATAAAGTTATATTAAAATGTATTGCAGATGTTTTTGCTGTTGCTAGTTTGCCCTTTCAATGTTCTGCATGTACAAGTCAACTCGAGTTCTCTATTTTTGAATACTAAGGAACATTGTTCTCTCGCCTTCAGTAAGGTACATAATAGATAGAAAAAAGATAAATAATTTGGTATTCTAATTAAGATAAAATGAGATACTTTTCAAACAATAATTTCTCTCAATTATTTTCTTTTAGGTGGTTATGGTGAATTTCTACATGTCATACTAAAATTACTAAATAAGAATAATAATATAAATATACTTAGAAGTTCAAAAATTTAATTGAAACAGGAAAGCATTTCAGGGACTTGGCCTATGCTATCTCTTTTCTACCTTACTACTGGAGAGCAATGCAGGTTGTTAATTGATGAGAAAGATTGGTCTAATTTCATTTTAAATGTTAATTCACTACATAATTAAAACCTTAACTATGGTACATATACTTTTTGATGAGAAAGATTGTAATTTCCTTTTTATGGTATAGTGTGCAAGGAGAATAAGTAAACCATGAGTGATCAAGCTATATTATGAGTTGGTGCAATCCACTGTCTCTGTTCGAATTTGTAGAGCTCTGATGCCAGGAGATGAAGAAACCATGAGTGATCAAGCTATTTGGGAGACTTTACCGGTATGTCTAAATTTACTTGACGTTTTTCATCTTAAACTCTTATATTTTATAAGAAACCATGAGTGATATAGCATAATGGGCATTTACCTGTAAGCATAGTCCCTTGTTTGTTTAATTTCATGAGTGATATAGCATAATGGGCATTTCTTGTTACTATTAGTTTAGGTTTAGGTATGGCATGGAGTTTAGACTTTCCTTTACATTTCCATAACAAGAACAAAAAAATTGGCTTTGTAGATTGTCCAGAATGAATTTTTAAAGATTGGCTGACAGCAGCTAAACTCAGAAAATACCAGCAAATACTCTCTTATAAAATCACTTATTTGACATAGCTCTGGACCTTCAATGGATCTGAAACTTCTTGAGCATGTAATAGACACCTTGACATGCATGTTCCTAAAAATAAATGCAAATTTGATGTAGCCAATCTCTGGGAAATGAGGAGATTGAGTTAATTCAAGGTAGAGTTAGTGTAATGTTAATTAAATTGCAATGAACATCTGCAAATATAGATATGCTGTACCAACTGGCAAAGTTTTGTACCAGCATTATATATATTTTTACTAATCTTTTGAGATACAAGAATAATATGTTTTGTTTGCTGCAACTATAGATATTCCTACAGAGCTTGCCACTTGGGACTGCGCTGGATGATGGATAAAGTAATTTTGTGGTGGTACCAGAGCTGGAGGCACATTTGAAGTCTCAAAGTTTAGTTAGTAGTCAAACATGTAATGCTGTCAAGGTTTCCCTCTGGGCTTTTAGTGGGTTTAGGAATTAGTATTTTATTAGGCTTGTGTCATTGCTAAGAACTAGTCATGTATTACTTTACTGGTAAATGAAATGGGTCATCGTGGCATCTTTCTGTTTATCAAGATATACCATTGCACTTCTTGGATTTAAATAGACTGTATAGGTATCATTAGTGCATCATATCAAGATTCAAAATGTTGGTTTCACAAAAAAAATAAAAATAAAAATAATAAAACTTTGAAAGTTAGAATTAGGATCGGTTATTAATAAATAACCGATCTTGAAAGTTAGAATTAGGATCGGTTATTAATAAATAACCGATCTTGATAGTTAGAATTAGGATCGGTTATTAATAAATAACCGATCTTGATAGTTAGAATTAGGATCGGTTATTAATAAATAACCGATCCAGATGGTTGGTATCTGGATCGGTTCTTTAACCGATACAGTTTAGATTGACTACTTGTATCGGCTGGAACAGGATCGGCTGTAGGTCCGATCCTGATGTGCGAATATAACCGATCCTGATTTGTGTTTTTCCACTAGTGTCTCCTGTGAGATGCTTCATCCTTTCTTTATCATGGACGTGCATCGTCACCGCTTGGCTCCAAAAAGAGTAGTTTGTGCCATCAAATTTTACATCAATAGCGCTTGAATGAATTGTACCCTCAGTCATGGCAACAGGTTGAGTTATGATTTGTGTTGCCAGTTGAGGGTTGTTTATGGCAGCAGCTTGTATAGCCGACATTTGAGTCATCATTCTTGCCATCTGCTCAATCAACGCAGCCGTGGTGGTTGATTCTTGGGAGTCGATTTCTGACATTGTTTTATCAAGAAAGTGTGGACAGCTTCTTAAAGCAGTATAGCACGAGAAATTGAAGTTAAAGACAAGAAGGGCAACAATATCCCAAGCTATACCACCAGGCAACCACGCTCTGATACCATGTTAAATTAACTGAAAAATAAAGAGAACACAGGACTCCCAAGAAAGCTCCCTTCCTACCCGATTTTTATTTCTCTGTTTTTCGTGTATATTAATTACATGGCTACTTCATGCCTATTTATCAATTGAGAAATATTTTGTATATCATGCTAAACATGGAAACCAATCCTTAGAATTACAAGTAATCAGAAAACTATCTATTTCCTATTTCACTAGATGCATATATGATTAATATCCTTGAATATTTTCTTTCCTCCTTTTGATTAGATACAGATCTATTTCGGCTTGTTTCCCAAGTTGTCAGGATCCGAGTGTAATCTTAACACATACACCATTTTTTACAGAAATCATACACTCAGCCTATATATATCATATTACATGAGGCATAAACTCAACCACCGTAAAAAAAATAAACATTGTGTAAAGCACATTTCAAGCGGTGTATCGTGTATGACAACATTGTCAAATTTTATGTTGTTAAGAACAAAACGCCAATCACATGGAGGCTGTCAGTTTCCTCTATGATATGCTGAATTCGTATCCTCTGCATTAACTCAAAAAGAAATCTTTTGAGTTAATGAATCTCAACTATTTGATCTATTTTAATATTCGTGCGGACTAAATCCGCAATAATATTGAAAAGTCCTCTATGTTATAGGCAGAAACTAGATTGACTCCGTTTAAAATTAGACGGTTGAGATTCATTAAGTCAAAAGATTTCTTTTGAGTTAATGCAGAGGATACGCGTTCTGCTATACTAGCAGTGGAGTCAAGAGGTATTGTACACAGAATAAGAAACCGTTTTAAAGTTCTCAATTTTTACTTATATTATACATCATAAATATATACATATATGTATCTTAGTCATAATTACAAAAGATTAATAAAAAAATTCAATGTCTCTAATATTTACTTGTGTTATATACCATTTACTCTTAAATCACTTAATATTAATTATGAACACATTATGTTCATGAATAATCTTATTTCTCATGTTCATATCATTGAACATCGGAAGACACATCAAAATCATCTAAATTATTGTAATTATATGATATTTATAAACGGAAAAGGCAAGCACTTTAGATTGAATTTAATAATTTAATAACATTATTTGGAATTTCAATTTTGTTAGTAGTCTAGGAATTAATGAAAAAAAAAAAAACGAAGGCAAATTAAATATTTTTTATTGCTGGAGGCAATTTTGTCCACCCTCTTTATCACTTTATTTTTTAAGTGTGAAGTATATATACATTTTAAATTTGTATATTTTCCGGGTTAACACAAAGTATGCTTCATATAAACTTGTAAACTAGTTCGAGCTAAATTTATTACTGCAACTGTTTGTACTCTAAAAAAATATAATAATTACCTTTGTACGAAAAGCAACTATTTTTTACGGTGGATTCAACCAATGGATGGTTTGCCAATTCCTTCAATTTAACCGACCACCCACTAGACTATAGAAATCAAGTAATACAAGAAATACAGCGTTTCTCGGGTTACGGGTCAAGTTAAATAATACACCGCCCACTAGACTAGTTACGATAAACGAGCGCTTAATAGATATATTAAGCGGTTATATCGATAATGGAGCGCTTCCCACTGTGTTATCCCACGAATATTAATTCAGAAATCAGAAACCACTTGGAATTTAGAAATGTTGTTTATATATCTTATCCCTCAGATCTGAGGACTCTACTGCTCTTTAATTACTCGTCAATTTTGAAAAAAAAAAAAAAACATTATGGATCATCTTAAAAGAAAGGTCCGAATCTGGAGCGCTGGACTCCATTTGTCCTTCCAATTAGCTACACAAACCGCATTAGTTCAAATAACAGCATTCTACACACAACAAATGCACAAAACAAAATATGTACCATGTTTATCCAACTAAGTTGAGCCCTTTAAATCGACAATTTAAACTTCAAATCCAACAGTTTGCAATTCAATGTACAAGAGAGCATATATACTGCAATGCACCATAGCCCAACTCTATATAATTTTTGAAATTTCATTATAGTCTCCAGCGAAAATCCTCCATCTCCCAACTCAAACTACTTTTGACCGGAAACATCTTTTAGAAGGTCGTCGGCGAATTAGCTGGCACATACAAGTGTTGATACATTTGCATACAAGTGTTATATATAACATATCAAGTATTCATACCTAACATACATAATATTTCTAAAGACAGGACATATTAACTATTTATGAAAATTGTATAGTTGACGCTAGTTGGGCTTTAATTTGATTTGGGATCTTCCATAAATATTTTGTATCAAAAGTAGACTACTTAGTGTAAAATATTAACAAATTCATTGATTTAAACTTTTCACCATGTTCAATGAAATATCAAGTATTTATATATAACATATCAAATATTTGTAGTTGTACTAGCATATAAATGTATATATCTAACATATAAGTATTTATACCTATTGATACGTCCTATCCGGGGGAGTAGGCCATATGGGAAGAGAGTTAAGGAATTTGGGCTCGTCCCATCTCGGGTCGACGGGCCGAGACTAAGAGAAGGGGGAAGGTTTGAAGGTATTAGTGTTTTATCCTCTGTATTACCTTGTCATAAGGAAAATGCGACCCGTATTTTAGGAAATTTTTTGCCTTAAATAGGTTGCCCCTAACCGTTAATACGCGTTGTCAGAACGGTTAGGGGAGTTCGCATAGAAGCGGTGACACCCGCATAAGTGGCAGTGACGGAAAGTCGAGGCTGGGTTGGGCCTTATTAGGTGAGGCCCAACTCGACTTCACCAAGCCTAATTGTTTCGGGTTGATCGGCCGAAGCCCGGTTCGGTTCTCATCATGCCTTTCGACAACTGGGCCGCGTGCCTTGCTTGATTTGGTCTCGGGCTGGCCCCAGGAAGGGGTTCGGGTCTTGAGTCATTTTTTGGACCTGTCGCGTATGACTCAACTGGGCCTTGTCGGACAGGCTTGTTGCCGAGCTACGGGCCCTATCGCTTTCCGTCTCGGGCTGGCCCCGGGAAGGAGTCGGGTCCCGAGTTGCTTTTGGGCCACGACCAGATTGTTGAGGGTCCTATTCTATTTTACCTTGGGTTGGCCCTTGGCGGGGTCCGAATTCCCGAGTCGCGCGTGGGCCGAGTTCAATTTCATTGAAGGCTCATTGGCACATGGACCTATCACCTATATACTTTTAAGTCTATACTTAAACTTTTTATGTAAATACTTAAGAATTTAAGTGTTTATATGTAGCATATTAAGTTTTTATACATTGCATATCAAGAAGAAGAAAAACAGCGGAGCAAATAGAACCTGAAAGTACCTCAATAAGGAACTCATTTAAAATAGAAAATTAAGTACAAGACGTTAATTCTTTTAGATCTGCAAAATCCTCACAGATTGTAAAAAATATGGGTGATAATGAATGGATGGAAAAAAAAAACACCTCTAAACCGGAGAAATTATTTTCAGACCAAATTTTGCAATTTCCCATCTCCAGAACCGGAAAATTAATTTCCGGACATAAGGCCCAGAACTTTGTTTCCTTTTTAAGCTTAAAGGAGATTAATTAATATGTTTTATTTTTGAAAGTTCAAGAACAAATATCGAGGACTAGAGCAAAAAAAAATAGTAGCAAACCTCTTGAACTGGAGAGAAGACAACAACATGGTTTAGTAATGAGAAGGAAATTTATTATAGCAAAAAAAAAAAAAAAAAAACAGGAAAGTAAAACAGGTGAGACAAAAAAAAAATAGAGAGGTCAGCCAAGCAAATTGGAATAAATGACACAATAGGCTAATAAGTACTTAAGAGCTAGCCTCTTCAACTGGAGATAAGGTAACAACATGGTTTTCCTTTCAAAGTCTAGGAGGCGGTTTGGAAATTAACCATTAAATTTTAATATTCATAATTAAAATTTTCAAATCAAAGAGATAACTTGGTTATTTTTGACTGAGCCTTAGATCCGTCCTTGATCCTATTGCGCATTTGACCTCATAAGTTAAAAGTCTGCCTCTACACATGTCCCTTGATTTGTAATTATACATTATAGTGTTACATTATTCCAACTAATCGTGTATGAAACAATATCTTACTTTTCTCAATAATGTTAATTATATTATTTTAACTAGTACGTACGTACCATCCTAATAATATTATTCACTCGTATTTAATTTCATCTACAATTAAACATCTTTATTTTAGCGCTAATTCATAATTTACTAGCCTAGGCTAGGTCACAGAAGCGCACCCAATCACAACTAAAGTAATTATTTTTTTGTGTGGAAAAGGTCTACCGGTGGTTGTTTGGAAACAACAATCATAACTTTTTAACAGGTTATTTTTACAGTAAAAATTTAAAATTATGTATTTTTTCCCAAAAAAAATAATTTATTATCATATTTATCCTTATAAATTACCAAAACACCCCAATTTATCCGATTAATTGTCTTTTCTAATAAAACTCATTTTAAATTTATAAATTACACATTTTAATCTTTACTAAAAATAAAAATATGTACTTTGTTTAAGAAAAATGTTCAGTCTCCTAATTAGAAGTTTCTTTTATTAGTAGGATAAATACAAAATTATCTATTGTGAGGAAAAATAAGTAATTTAGAGGTTTTTAAGAGATATAACTGTCCCAGTCTCCCAGCATCTACTGTTTATTTAGTTTTTGTCGTTTTCTCTGTTTATTATGCGAATTATCCCCAATAAGAAAAAGGTTAATAAGAAAAAGTTTGATGGCCACAACTTTTACTTAGATTACTTACATACACAGAAGAAGAACCATTTTAAAGTTCCCAATTTTTACTTACATTATACATTATAAATATACATATCTTAGACATAATTTTAATAAAAAAAATCATCGTCTCCTAAATATACATATTAATTACGATCACATTATGTCCATGAATAATTATATTTCTCATGTTCATATTATTCAACATCTCAAGACACATCAAAATCATCTAAATTATTGTAATGTTGTGATATTTATAAACGAAAAGGCAAGAACTTTAGATTGAATTTAATAATTTAATAATATTATTTGGAAATTCAATTTGAGTGCTAGCGGGGAAAAACAAAATATTATGAGATACATTTTGTTGGTAGTATAGTAATTAATGAAAAAGAAAACGAAGGCAAATTAAATATTTTTTATTGCTGGAGACAATGGACGTAGATTGAATTTAATAATTTAAATCTTTTTTATTGTTATTTACAAGCGTTAATTTTATTTTATTTTATATGCAAATTATATATAAATTTTGCATTCGTCTGTAGTCCGTGCTTAATACAAAGTATGTTACATTAATTGTTTGCACTCGAAAAGAAAATTATTTAGCTTCGTACTAAAAGCAACTTTTTTAAAAGGTGGATTCAACCAATGGCTAGCTAGTTAGGTCACGGGTCAACCAAGCACCCACTAGACCTATTTAGGTCTCTGCTGAACGACAATAAAGGAGCGCTTAGTAAAAATAAAAATATTTAAGCGACAATAACGATAAGGGAAAAGTTGAAGACATGCGTGCATCTTGTCTTTTCTTTTATATGATTGCATCCACAGGAGTGGTAAGCTTGTTTTAATTACCAGCCTTCCAAATCTAGCATCGGAGAGGTCACTTTATGATTCATCTCTCAATTATCATTTTTAGTTAACAAAATTTGGAATTTTGCATACTAATGTAATCCATTTATTTTGGACAGTCCATTGAACATATTGTTCCAATTCCTGATTATATGGTAGATCGGCTTAACAAAATATGAAGTCGATTTGATGACATAGCGAATGATCGTGAGATTCTGGAAAGTGATATTTGGGAATCAAATCCATCGAATGATATACAAGGCATCCGTGTCTTATTTTGGTAACCATACACGGTTTGTTATTTAGAACCATGTATGATTTTGTTTTATAAAGGATATGTAATTGGCTGGCATTCATATTTGCTAGCCATTAAACATACAATCAATATTACACATCCATAATTCTCATAATTAATATTCAACATCACAGCCTATAGAAATCAATCATATGCATTCAACATTGAAAACGAAAAACAATATTTCAAATTCAACATATATATATATTCAATTATATATCCAATTAAACCAATATTCGACATAATCAAGTCATATATGTATAATATAAAGAAGGTTTTGTGTAACAACTAACAATTTATCCAAAAAAAGAGAGTAAAAACTAGCAAAACACATGCATGTAAACTTAGTATAATTGTTTAACGCAAGAGCCCAAAAGACGACGCCTACTGTTATTGTAAGAATTCGATTCTACAACTTTCTGACTCCCTATAACTGAATGTGTCGAGCTTATGTGTGTGCCCTATAATCCAATTAAAACAATTGAAGGATTGTATTCTATAGTTCCTAAAATTTCACACTTCACTTGTACCTAGCAAGTTTTTTGTAACATCCCGAAAAATTAAGTCATTATTATTTATCCTTACAAGGCAGAAGATTGCAGAAGATTTGCTTACCTTTAATTTAATATTTAGGCAATCTTAGATTAAGGAAATAGTTAGGAAAATGAAATATGTTGTTAAGGAATATGTAACAGTTAGGAAAGATGAATTAAAGGCAGGATATATTAGCAATCAGATTTATATATATGAGGGTATGCTGCCCAGAAAAAATATCTGAAAATACTCTGTAATGTTTTTCTGAAATTAATAAAATAAAGGGAGGGAAGGGGGCTTCATGGGAGTGTTTGTGTTTGTGTTCTATCTTATATAATTCTAATATTTTTGTCAGTTTGTTGTTTCCGATTTCGAAATGCCTGTTGGTTAATTAATCAATCCGTTAATCCAACTAAATTCTACGCACGTCAGGTAATTTCCAATCAAATTTGAATTATATTGTGTTGTGCCCTTTTAGAAAAATTGTACAACAAAAATTGTACTACGTTGTAGTGATTCTGAACTATCATTGCAATCCGATTTGAAATTTCGAACATCTCGCTATCAGGCAACCAAACTTCTTTATAATATGTGTTTTTGTTTAGTATGGTTTATTTGAATGTCAATATTGCATGTTGAATTATGATGACATATTTAACGGGATAGCGGGTCTAAAGTTGGAATTTGATTTTTGATTGTAGCCTCCCACTGTTGGTTGGACTTTCCAGTGGGTTGGCAGCCTTCCAATGTTAGATGGATTTCCCATGGATTGGTGGTTTAAGGAATTGTGTTATGAGTATGTGGGAATCGCCTGTGGTAGGGATTACACATGTATGAATATGATGTGACTTGTTTTACGGATAACTTAGACCGACGTGCTATTGTCAGTTAAATATGCATGCATAATTTGATGTGTATTGTGTGGATTAATCCGGCCTGTTTGAATGGTTGTTAAATTAAGCCAATTATAAAGAAACACATCGTTAAATAACCGGTTACTGAGCTTCGTAGCTGATTCCGTTTTATTATTTGTTTTCCTTTCTGTTGGGGACATAGGTTGACGGGTCAAGGAAAAGTGCGATGATGATGTTATAATCACGCTCCGGATGGTCAAAATCTGAGGTGTGACATCAATAATCTATAATCAAGATTGCTACCTTGGGTTCGAAATGGGTGACAAAATCAGTTTGAGTCCAACATCTTCTCATCAGAAGAAGAGTGGCAATAGTTTTGTGTTGTACTTTGTAATTTTTCAATATTAATTAAGATGTTTTCTCGATTATGTTGATTTCCATGCGGAAGTTTTTGTAATTAGTTTTTGTAAATGAAACTGAGATCTTGGGTCTTTTTCATCAACTTATGAAGACAATAGACTAAACCAGTTGAGACAACAAATAAAAGAGATTTTTGAGTGAATTATAACCTCAGGTTGATCCATTAATATAATCCATGAAGATCGGAACAATTATTATTGCTGCCACAAATTTCATACGAGTTAATAAAAAACCACTATATGAGCTCTCTTATTTGGATAGGAATTAATGTTCTAAATAGCGAATTAGAGCCACTAAGAGCAGCCCAATAGGTGGCCATCAGGGCTCACAGAACATTTACTCATCTTTCATATTAGCCCAGACCTGATCTGACCTGACCTGATCCAGGTATTAAGTCACGACACAGGAAGTTGTAAGGTGTAGTGCTGAAAACTAACCGGTAAACTCAAGAAAAACTCAAGTCGAAATTTCATCTAGTGCGAATATTGACTTAATTATTCGACGATAAAAATAACTGAATCGAAAAAGCTGGCACTATGCTGTCCTGAATATCCATCAAACTTAAGGTATAAATATACAGATTGTAGTTCCTTTGACCATCTCTGAGGTTAAAAAAAAGTTGAAAAAGAAAACAAACACAAAATAACAGTATTCTACATGGAAAATAATCCAATTTGAATTAAACAGCAGGAATTTTCAAATCGACCTAGAAGAGAATGCATGCTTTAAATATTCAAACATCAAATATATATCACCCACTTTGTTGGTGTAATTATTAACATCTTTCTTGGGGATATAAAAGGAAGGCCCTATCACCAACCTTTTTTTTTATCATTTACAGAGTAATTTCTGACTTCAAATATTTGCTCCATTTATTTATCTACTTGTTAATTTAATTTCTTATTTACTTGTGAAATCATATTTGATTTTTATCTTTTAGTCTGAGGAGATGAACAAGATAAGATCGTCCGGGCAGTCTATTGCAGTTCCATATACAAAAGAATAAGTTCGACCACCCCTACTTATGTTTTGTTAAAATAAATTATCATTGGCAGTAGGTAAGGAAGTGTATTCAAATTAGTAGTTCCAATATATAAGTTAAAGTTGTGCCCTCCCCCAATTGTCCTCATGTGGAATCGTCAAATAATGTGGTGGAACATAATCTTTTTTTAATTGAGGAGATTGATGAAACCATGTGCATTGTTAATTAAGATCAACCTTGATTGAACCAAAGGAAAGTTGAACGACCTAATTAAACGAAGTGTAATAATTCAGTACTGGAGAGAATAATTAAGTAGATATTTGCCTTAATTTTAAGCTCTCTAAGAACTTTTTATTTTTTTATTTTTTTACTGTACTAAACAAGAGAATTATCAGAGAACTGACTTTAGCATTTACAATAAGATTATTCTTCGTTTTCCCTTTCTCTCTGTATTAAATGTTTGCTTATGTTGTACTAGGAATTTGCTGTGGCAGCAATCAATTGCACTCACATGGTGATTGGGAACTTTCATGCCAAGTATACTTCTTTGTTAATTTTATAACAAAAGTAATTGTGCATATCCGTTTTAGCTTAAAAAATTTTGCATTTTTCTAAAAGAAACAAGAACCTTCATATTCCCTCTGGAACATGGGTCATATTTCTGATAAAGACATACTTGTAATTTCTATTAAAATGCCAAAAAAAAAAATCTATGGGTAAGCAGGGGTGCATAAATTAATTTAAATTTGAGGGGTTGATGTGATATATCCTGTACAGCTAAAATGAATCATAAACAGAGACACATGATGCCTTTCTAAATACCATTCTGCTATGGTGGTACTATTGAATATTCTGATAAAAGAAAGGCAAAAGCAATCAAGTTCAACAATAAACATAGTATAAAAAACGCAACTATATACAACATATCTGACGCAGTGCGTCCTGGATTGGTATTACGTCCCGAGGTGATAACCAATTCGGACTCGGATACTGACGAAGGTCACACCAAATCCAAGCTGATCAAGGATTTATTGGCATGGATGGTCTTCTGGGCAAATTAAATGGCATGGATGGTCTTCTAGGCAAATTAATATAATTCATTTGTATTTTGTTTTATTCAACAAAACTTTAATTTCTTCTATCCTGTTTGACTGACGGGACTCGAGAAGGCTATATTTATTTTTGGGTTTTGGTTTTCTTTTTTAATTAGCATTTATTTTTTCTCTTAAGGACTAAGAAAAGTTTAGGCTATAAATAGATTCGGATATGAAGGTTGTAAGAACAGTGAAGTTTATATATGAGTTTGAGTTTTATCCCGAAATTCCATTTTATTCTCCTCTTTACTAATAAACCGACTACGTGAGTTTAATGGGCAAGATCGTATCGGGACCGCTTTGCGTCAATTGGTATCAGAGCGAGGTCCAACAACCACCTTCGCGCTTGTGTGAAGTTGTATCTCCATTAACCGCCAAGTTCAACAACCACCTTCATGCTTGCGTGAAGTTGTATCACCACCCACCACCAAATTCGACATACACCTTCGTGCTTGCGTGAAGTTATATATCCATCAACCGTTCAACTCGACATTATCATCGCAACAGTAATGGCCGATCCCATCCTTATCGCTATTCTTGACCGTATGCAACAAAATCATACCGGCACCATGCAACGCCTTGCTCCCACCAACAACCAAAACATGTACAATGATCAGAGTCAAAATAATGATGATTTACGTAGGATTTTGGCTTAGGTTTTACATATTTTCTCACACTTATGTTTGATTTATTAGAGAAAAAGGCTACTGTCACCCTTCTTTATGTTTTATTGCAGAAAACAGGTTTTGGGACTATTTTACACCAAATGGAGCTAGAATCAGGTCAATCGGATCAGCGACGCTCATCGACTAAGTCTCTGTTATAGTCCGTATTGCCTAATACGGACCAGGCCTAGCACAGACCAGGATATAGCGCTGGAAGCATCAAACCCTAACCGTCAAGGACCTAATACGGACCGTATCACCTGATACGGCCCGTATCTGAAGGCGCCTCTTGGGGAATAACTGCCGACAGCTGTTTCCAGATCAGTTTCTTAGCCTCTACTCAACCTCCACACGTCCCTCCACTCCTATATAAGGCCCCTGGGCAGAAGGAATAGTTATCTTTGTAATTAGGGTTAGATTTGATTAAAGAGAGAAGAGAGGAGTGCTTATAACAATGCCGTTCCGCGGCTAAGTTCCTTTTCTTAGGGCTAGACTGTAAACCTTGTTACTCTTGATGTTTTGATATATATATTTCTGTTGATTATGATTTCTTGTTGTTGAAACAAAATACTTTTGTGATTTACTATCTCTTCATCTAACTTCAATGATCTAGTTTGAGTCCGTTAGGGTAGTGACAGTACTTTAATGGCAAGAGAAACTATTTGTATGAATTAGCCTCGTTGAGATCTATTAGGTTTATGTGAAGAAAACCTTAGCGGGGAAACCATAAACCAGACCAACAAAACGCGTACCAAATTCCATCACATGCGTATAGAAATTCGCAGTGATCTATGTAGTAATTTGGGGTATTTGAGAGATCAGACATTTGCGTAAGGAAAATCGCAGTGTCCTATATAGAATCTCGGTGAAAGATCTGTCATTCTTGCGTAACATAAATCGCAATGACCTATGTGGTGTCTTTCATTAAACAACAACAGGAAATCAGGCGCAACAAGAATATATTATCAAGACGGATTGAGTGGCAATGGTGTGCCGAAACCCTAGGAATTCTCATCTCTATCTTTATTTTAATTACTTTTAATTGCTTCCTAATTTACATTGATCACAACAACATCTCTCAATTTACAGATTTCGTCTAGCCTTTCGAAAGATTGTGATTCGATCGCTCAAAGCATTGAACCAATATTCCCTGTGGATCGACCTCGAATATACTACTCGATAGGATTGTGCGCTTGCAGTCCGAACCGATAGCATTTCTGAGTTTATAAATATTAAAAGAAACATTGCTCCCTTTTGAGTGATCAAGCTTTTTGGCGCCGTTGCCGGGGAATAATGGTTCATTGTGCAAGGCCTCGCGAGACGTCCTTGCTTTGACCATTGAATCCAATTAATTAGAAACGCCTAGATTTCTTTTTTTTCTGCATTTTTATTTTTCTTTTATTTTTAATTTCGTTTTTATTTTTATTTTCCTTTTTATTTTTCAGTTTTAAGTTTAATTTTCAGATTTTATTTTCTTTTTAGGACACTGCACGCTGGCCGAATCATCCGTACGAAGATCCGAGAGGATTGCTTGTAGGAGAGGACAATTCGCTTCCACATCACCGATAAGAACCAATCATAGTTCTTCATCGAGTAATTCTGAAAGCGAAGAAGACTAAGATTCGATCAACATGAATATCCCACCGAACGAATGATTAACAATGGAAGACAAGACAATGGTGATAATGGAGTTCACGATGCAGCAAGACCCAAACTTCTACGAGACTATTGCGTACCGCGCGCGAATGGTCCTAATTCTAGTATAAACCCGCCAACTGTTACGAACCGTAATTTTGAGATCAAATCTGCTCTCATAAATATGGTTTCGCAACAGCAATTTGGAGGATTTCCACATGAAGATCCACATCTTCATTTGTCAATTTTCCTAGGGATATGCGAGACGATAAAGATCAACGGAGTTACTGATGAAGCAATCAGGCTAAGGCTATTTCAATTTTCATTAAAAGATAAAGCAAGAGCATGGTTGTTTTCCTTACCGGCCAATTCCATTCAAACTTGGGACCAATTGTTTAATGTGTTTATTGCAAAATATTTTTCACCATCCAAAACTTCGAGGTTTAGAAATGCAATTACTAATTTTGAACAAAGAGATGGTGAAACATTGTGTGAGGCATGGGATAGATATAAGGATATGTTAAGGTGTTGTCTACATCATGGTCTAGAAAGATGGCTGATTGTCCAAACTTTTTATAATGGTCTAAACCCTACCGATAGGTTGTCTATTGATGCTTCCGCAGGAGGAGCAATCATGAACAAGAAACCTGACGAGGCTTACAACCTAATTGAAGAGATTGCAATCAACCAACACTACTGGATCCCTGAGCGAAAGAAGCCAAGTCCAACACCTGGCATGCACCGAGTAGATGTTATATCCATGCTGAGCGCAAAGATTGATGCTTTGCAAATGGCACTCAACAAGCGAACGGTAGCAGCAGTCAATGCCGCAACAACATGTGGCTATTGTGGAGGAGCGCATGAGATGACCGAATGCATGAATGTGACGAAAACAGAGGAAGAAGTAGAGCAAGCAAACGCAATCGACAACAGCTTTCGACCTATACCCGCCTACAATACATACCATCCGAATAACCGAAACCATCCAAATCTCTTATACGCAAACAATCAAAGGCCTGCTACACCTCAACAGAACTACCAACCACAGCCCAATTATCAACCGAGATACAACAATCCTCAACCAAATTACCAACCAAGGCAATACAATCAACCACAATAACCTGACATCACATCATTAATGGAGAGATTCCTAGAGAAGCAAGATAAGGCTAATGCCGAAATCGCACAAAAGATTGAATCCTTAACAAACCGCAACAAAGACTTAGAAGACAATGTCTCTAAGATGGCAAAAGAACTCTCGAACATCACACGTGGAAAAGGCAAATTTCCGGGCTAACCGGAAGAAAACCCGAGAGAGACTTGCAAATGCATAACATTAAGGAGCGGTACAGCTTACAAGGGACCTCCCATGCCCGATCAAACTTCCGATGAGATGCATGCAGAGCCATCGCATTCTGAAGAATACGAGCCGCAACCACCGGAGCCGCCCGTACTCGAAACGCAGGCAGACCCTATCGAGGAGCAGAATGACACCATAGGTGGAGACGAACGACAACCCGAACCTGAATATATTGCACCACCACCCTACAAGCCACCTCTACCATTCCCTCCAAGGCCGGCCAAGCATAAGATGGAGCCGCAATTCGCGAGATTCATGGAGACACTCAAGCAACTACAAGTCACAATCTCCTTCACTGAGGCAATTGCAAGCATACCCTCGTATGCTAAATTTCGAAGGAGATTCTTTCGAACCGTAGTAGACTCCAAGAACTCTCAACAATCCCGCTCAATCTGGAATGTAGTGCGCTCGTGCAAAGCAAATTACCGACAAAGTTGAAAGATCCGGGAAGCTTCTCGATACCATGTCTCGATACCATGTACCATTGGCACGACTGATTTTAAGAGAGCTTTATGTGATCTAGGAGCAAGTGTGAGTTTGATGCCTAAGGTAGTATTTGATAAACTAGAATGTGGAGACCTATCACCAACACGGATCTCATTGCAACTAGTTGACCGATCAATTCGATATCCTGAAGGAATGTTGCTTGATATCCCAATCAAAGTTGGTAAATTCTGGATACCAGCAGATTTTGTGGTAGTTGACATGGAAGAAGATGAGCAGATTTCGATCATCCTTGGAAGGCCATTCCTCGCCATATGTGGGGCAATGATTGATGTTAGGAATGGGAAGATTTCACTCAATGTTGGTGAGAACAATATGATCTTCAACATGAATGAGGCCAAAGTCCCACCTGACATAAATCTTGCCTACAATTTAGAAACAGCGAATGAGTATGACAATGATGAATTGCGAATGGATGAAAGATATCGAAGAAAGGATACACGAAGCAGAAGTGGAGAAACTGTTCATTGTACAAGATGACGGTCAGATCCATCCAACCTCCGTGACAACACAAACCGATGATCTGAACAAGAGCCCCAATATCGCAAACAACAGGAATTATTCTCTCTTAGCCCTTGCATTAATCAAAAACCTACGCGAAGAACTCGATGCAATTTCTCAAAGACTGGACGAGGTTGAAGTAGTGCTCGGTGTGAGCCTGGCGTTCGACCCCGGACCTCAAACACCAACCGACTTCTTCGAGAAGGGCAATGATGATAAGACCACAGATGACGCTGAAGGCGAACCACCCGACAAGCAACCCGCTTGCATTGACGGGAGGATATCTGGAAGAAACTGATGCGACACAAAGTCAAGCTAACGACTTTAAACAAGCGCTTCTTGGGAGGCAACCCAAGGCCACTTTTATATATTTTTGTATAAATATTTATTTTCAGTTTAATTAGGACTTCAACAAAGAAACAACTCATACCCATCTTTTTCCTATGATCAGGTAAGCATACTGGAGGAAAGGCTTGATTAAAAAACATCTCGGAAGATGGAAAAATACTCTCTGGAACGACCTGTATTGGCTGATACGGACCTTACCAATGGATACGGGGGCAATAGAGTAAGAAGACAGGAAACAAGTGGTGAATACGGTCCGTATTGGCTGATACGGCCCGTGTTCAAAGGAGTTAAAACTTAGCGGTTATTGGGTAAGCATAACGGATTCAATACGGACCGTATTGGCTGATACGGTCCGTAATAAAGGGAAATCCGGGAGATGCGTACCCGTTAAGAAGAGACGTTTGAAATCCCGCGCGAATCACGTCTCATAACAGTTAACCATTTTTGTTTTTAACCCCTAAACCTCTTCTCTTCCTCTCTTCCCCTATTCTCTTCCCCTCAATCTCTTCTCTTTCTCCCTATTCTATTCTTGCCCGAAAATCAAACCTCCATTTTGCCGCCGATCTCCATCGCCGAACTCATCTCCACACACCATTGAAGCCGCCGCCGGCCTCCTTCTCCACGCCTCAACTCTAATACGGACCGTACCGGGTCTGTATCCGACGGCCACTCGACTCTTCTCCTCCAAAATCAGTTCTTCTAAACCCCTTTACTAATTTCAAAGTCTAAAATCATTTTTGCATTTGTTTCAATTTAATCTCTGTTACATTAGTTTAGATAATCAAGTTTTATCTTTGCAAAATCACAAAAATCACAAAAAAATTAGGTTTCTGTTAATTTACCCAATTTCTACCAGTACAATACGACCCGTATTACTCCAATACGGTCCGTAATAGTTTACCAGAACCAGCCCTTAGCAGTTTTTCCTTTTAATACGGTCCGTATTACCTTGATACGGTCCGGAACCAGTCCGGTACTTGGTCAAATTCACCAACCAACCAGTCCGTAATCAGACCGTATTGACCAATACGGTCCGTAACAGAAGTTTAAAAATTGAGCAAATGGCCCCAAAAATGAAAAATATTTTAGGGGCAGTTACAAGGAGTGCCAAGAAAGCCCTCGGAAGTGCCGGCCCGAGTAATTCACCGCAGGGCTCCTCAAGTCGATCCTCCCGGTCTTCCGACTCGCAACTGCCCCTAACTCTACCTCCATTTTCTCAAGGATGGAATGGTTAACCTTGCCAATTCCATTTTCGCAAGAGGCGAGAGTTCATCCAAGGTAACACTACCCGAACTCTACCTCCTCAAATGCATGATCGAGCCAACACCAGTGCGACCTCACCTCGGCCATCTCCTTTGCAAACAAATCTGGGAGGTCGCACGTGCCAAGAAAGATGGAGGAAAGATTTCCATCGAATTCGTGGCCACGATCTTGGCCAACCAACTCGCTCTGCAGATCGATCATCTCAAAGAGGCAAGCGGGCTCACACAAATCGACATGTCATGCCTCCAAGCCATGAAATTTGTCACCGGCCACTATCCAGGTCCCTACTTCTACAATTCGCCAAAGGGAATTCTCCAGTTCTCCTTCCGACATCTCAATCTCCGTAGTAGAGCCTCCTGGAAGATGGCACGACCCGCGAGCCCAACTTATGAGCCTCCTCAGGATTACATCGATGTAATCGAGAGCCAAGCCGCAATGCAAAATCATGCTAACATTGATCGGCAGCAGAGAGGAGAGGAGGAGCCCCCTTTTGATGCATATAGGGAGGCAGGCACATCGGCAGCTAGAGCCGGATCTTCAGGGGCGGCACCATCTGATGCCCCTACAGCTGAGCTGGATCAGTTCATTCAAATGATAGATTGGATGAACTCTAACCTCAACAAGCTCACCTTGACAACGGGAGAGACCACCCGACAAATGGAACATAATAGCTCATCACTCCGCCAAGAGGTTAACGACATCCGAAACAGCATGGAGGAAGTCCGGAGGAGTGTTGACGAGAGCAGGCACGAGATCCAGCAGACGCGCTACATGGCAAACAGTATTATCAGTATGCTCTTGACTCCGGATTCGAGTACCAGCCACCACCATTCGGACTCTTTGACCCGTCATTTTATGAGGAGATCCAGCGACCACCACCACCTCCACCACCTCAGGATTGAGGTGCAGTGAGTTGTATCTTTCCCCGGTCTTTTTACTTTACTATTTCCATTATTTTTATCTCTCGAGCATTGGGGACAATGCTCAATTTTATTCGGGGGGTAGGAAGTAAATTGACCATGTATCTTTAAATTTTTCGCAATTTTAAATTCTTAGATGCTAGTAGTTTTACTCAATTTTTGACTAGGGTTGGAGGCTTTACCGAAAATCCTAGAATGATTAGATTGAGCTTTTTAGCTAGCTTGCAATTTTATTTTTATTTTTTTTAGGAGTAGTTTAATCAAATAGGAATTGTTTTAAATTGAATTAGACTAAGGTTTAGATAATTGACCATGATACCAAAAATTTAGAATTTTTCAAATTATTGGTGATCTCAAAATGAACAATGAATTGCTAACCATGAGAGTTGATCAAAAATTGCAAACCCTAGAATTTTTATTTATTGAGTAATTTATTTTTTGAAAAGTCTTTTAAGCTTGATAGTGTTTTAGAATACCCATTTATTATAGATAGATCCCTAGCGAAACTATGCAATAATTCCTTGTATGAATGAATACTTGGAATTGTGTGTAATCATGGTGCTTGTGACACAAAAATATTTTATTTCATTTTTCAGAAAAACAGAAAAATACAAAAAAATCAGAAATGAGAAAAATCCAAAAAAATAGAAAAATTCAGAAAAAGAAAAAAAATAGAATAAAAGATGGAGGATAAAAAGAGTACGGGTGCCTACGCAAGACTGGTTACCAATAGGCTCGAGAAAACCACCCAAATTTTAAATTTTGTACATATTTAATTTTTCAAAAATAGTCACAAGTACCAACACACTTAGTTGTCATACTTTGCTCCAATCAATTGGGAAGAAAAATCAGAATTCATATCATTATAATTCCTATTGATTGGAAGGGATCCATTTATAATCGAAGGGGTTAATACTCTCAATTTTAAGGATATTTGTAAAGTAAATTGTTCGATAATAATTTTTCTAGGGTAAGCATAATGAGGTCAATCATGGGGTGAATAAATTGTTCAAGGGAGAGATCATGAATACTTTTTAAGTTCTAAATTTTTATTGTCATGCCAATTGTACCAAACCTAAGCTCTAATTTAATTTTTAACAAAACCTTGAGATTGTATGGTTTAACCTAGACCGGATCTTTGACCAGCTGGGATGTCGTTGCTTGAGGACAAGTAACAATTCAAGTTGGGAGGCGTGATCAGAGTTAAAATAATGATGATTTACGTAGGATTTTGGCTTAGGTTTTACATATTTTCTCACACTTATGTTTGATTTATTAGAGAAAAAGGCTACTGTCACCCTTCTTTATGTTTTATTGCGGAAAACAGGTTTTGGGACTATTTTACACCAAATGGAGCTAGAATCAGGTCAATCGGATCAGCGACGCTCATCGACTAAGTCTTTGTTACGGTCCGTATTGTCAAATACGGACCAGGCCTAGCACAAACCAGGAGATAGCGCTGGAAGCATCAAACCCTAACCGTCAAGGACCTAATACGGACCGTATCACCTGATACGGCCCGTATCCGAAGGCGCCTCTTGGGGAATAACTGCCGACAGCTGTTTCCAGATCAGTTTCTTAGCCTCTACTCAACCTCCACACGTCTCTCCACTCCTATATAAGGTCCCTGGGCAGAAGGAATAGTTATCTTTGTAATTAGGGTTAGATTTGATTAAAGAGAGAAGAGAGGAGTGCTTGTAACAATGCCGTTCCGCGGCTAAGTTCTTTTTCTTAGGGCTAGGCAGTAAACCTTGTTACTCTTGATGTTTTGATATATATATTTCTATTAATTATGATTTCTTGTTGTTGAAACAAAATGCTTTTGTGATTTACTATCTCTTCATCTAACTTCAATGATCTAGTTTGAGTCCGTTAGGGTAGTGACAGTACTTTAATGGCAAGATAAATTATTTGTATGAATTAGCCTCGTTGAGATCTATTAGGTTTACGTGAAGAAAACCTTAGCGGAGAAACCATAAACCAGACCAACAAAACGCGTACCAAATTCCATCACATGCGTAAAGAAATTCGCAGTGATCTATGTAGTAATTTGGGGTATTTGAGAGATCAGACATTTGCGTAAGGAAAATCGCAGTGTCTTATGTAGAATCTCGGTGAAAGAATCTGTCATTTTTGCGTAACATAAATTGCAATGACCTATGTGGTGTCTTTCATTAAATAACAACAGGAAATCAGACGCAACAGGAATATATTGTCAAGACGAATTGAGTGGCAATGGTGTGCCGAAACCCTAGGAATTCTCATCTCTATCTTTATTTTAATTACTTTTAATTGCTTCCTAATTTACATTGATCACAACAACATCTCTCAATTTACAGATTTCGTCTAGCCTTTCGAAAGATTGCGATTCAATCGCTCAAAGCATTGAACCAATATTCCCTGTGGATCGACCTCGAATATACTACTTGATAGGATTGTGCGCTTGCAGTCCGAACCGATAACATTTCCGAGTTTATAAATATTAAAAAAAATATTGCTCCCTTTTGAGTGATCAAACAATCATCAAAATCCACAAAATAATAACGATGGAACTCGACCTCTGTATGAACGTCCACAAGACCGAGAACCAATGTGGGATGGTGGACTTTGTGTTGAAATTCCTGAATTTTCGGGAAGCCTCAAGCCCGAAGAATTTCCTGAATTTTCGGGAAGCCTCAAGACCTGACCTGACCTGACCCAGGTATTAAGTCACGACACAGGAAGTTGTAAGGTGTAGTGCTGAAAACTAACCGGAAAAACTCAAGAAAAGCTGAAGTCGAAATTTCATCTAGTCCGAATATTGACTTAATTATTCGACGATAAAAGATAACTGAAATAACAAAGCTGGCACTGTGCTGTTCTGAATATCCATCAAACTTAAGGTATAAATATACAGATTGTAGTTCCTTTGACCATCTCTGAGGTTAAAAAAAATTGAAAAAGAAAACAAACACAAAATAACAGTATTCTACATGAAAAATAATCCAACTTGAATTAAACAGCAGGAATTTTCAAATCGACCTAGAAGAGAATGCATGCTTTAAATTCAAACATCAAATATATATCACCCACGTTGTTGGTGTAATTATTAACATCTTTCTTGGGGATATAAAAGGAAGGTCCTATCACCAACCTTGTTTTATCATTTACAGCGTAATTTCTGACTTCTAATATTTGCTCCATTTATTTATCTACTTGTTAATTTAATTTCTTATTTACTTGTGAAATCATATTTGATTTTTATCTTTTAGTCTGGGGAGATGAAAAAGATAAGATCGTCCTGGCAGTCTATTGCAGTTCCATAGGCAAAAGAATAAGTTCAACCACCCCTACTTATTTTTTCCTTAAATAAATTATCTTTGGAATATATAAGTTAAAGTTGTATTCACATTAGTAGTTCCAATATATAAGTTAAAGTTGTGCCCCCCCCCCCCCCCCCCCCCCCCCCCCCCCCCCCCGCGCCCCGCCCCCCTCATTGTCCTCATGTGGAATCGTCAAATGATGTGATGGAACATGAATCTTTTTTAATTGAGGAGATTGATGGAACCATGTGCACTGTTAAGATCAACCTTGATTGAACCAAAGGAAAGATGAACGACCTAAGCACTTTTTATTTCTCTTTTTTACTGTACTACACACGAGAATTAATAGAGAACTAACTTTAGCACTTACAAGACTATTCTTCGTTTTCCCTTTTTCTGTATTAAATGTCTGTTTATGACTTTATGTTGTACGAGGAATTTTCTGCACCCCTGAAATCTACTCCAGTCCGGTACGAGGAATTTTCCCCCATAATTACTTCACATGAAAGTTCCCAATCACAACAATAAATAATCGTCTCCAGTTGGTCACACATTTCAGATAACTGTGAGGTAGGTTACTTCAGTGATATTTTGTAATAATATGGGCCGGTAAGCAGGGGTGCATAAATAAAATTCGTAGGGGTAGATGTGATATATCCTGTACTCTCTAGGGATTTGAATTGAATTTCTTGTTTTATTGGGACGAAAGTAAAATTTTATGTCGTAGGGTAGGTACTAAATTGCCTAATTTTCGCCCGTAATTCCATGTATTTGATTCCTTATTGAATTTTCACTTGCGGTTATATAAAATTCTATTGTAGGGTTGTTTCTTTTTTTGCTCTAAAATTGGGGATTTGTTGGTGTTTCAAGAATTTCAAATTAAGCGTGTTTGCCGCATATTTTGGGTAGACTTATTTCGGTGATGGATCTTTGGTACTAATTGTCTTTCTGGCGTACTCAGTTAACATATGTACTTCTATAGTGAAGTCCGGCTTATAATTTATTGGGTTGTGAAACTCTGAAGTAAAATTAAAGTATTATTTCTCAGATTGGAGTTCATTTCCGATAGTCATTGTCACACCCCGCAACAACCCGCCACGTATTACTACGTAAGGCACAAGTATAAACACATATCATCAATAAGAAAAAAAATATTCTTATATGTTGATAATAATTATTATAAATTTCTATCAATATGATGCAAAATAATCTATATTTTTACATAATATTACATCCTTCCCCCCCTAAAAGATTTTGTCCTCGAAATCAAACTAAAAAAAATAATAGATTTGTAATTGAATAGTAAATAGATAAACTAAAAATAATAATTATTTAATGATATAAAAAAGACGTTACCTATATTTGTTCAATCATTTATATGATATCTATAGTTTTATAAAATTTTACAGTCATTGAACCCAATTGATAATTGTGTTACATATAAAAATAAATAAAAAATCCTATCAACATAAGCACCCACATGCTATGAAATAAATTGGACACACATATATACAATTTCCCAGAACAAAACACCGAATGTAACTTAATTTAGAAGCTATATTAAGAAAATCATTAACACGGCAAGGTTGTTTTTTAGAAACAGCAAGCCACAAAGAACCTATAGTAGTAAAATAAACTTAATTGACTACTGTACTGTCAAGTCTTCTACACGCCACTTCCAAGAGCTTACCTCCTTAATCTGAAGAATATTTTAATATGTACTGTATTATTAATCTTGTTTTTATCGTAAATTTTTTTTTCTAGTATAATATCATAATGTTGACTACAACTTATCCCTCAGATTTGAAGACTCTGTTGCTCTTTACTCATTTCTCATTTTCACAACTTGACGCAGTGCGTACCGAGGTAGTAACCGATTCAGATTCGGATGCAACGATGGCC
>JAJGRW010000865.1:1636207-1676599 GCA_025461045.1 Carex parvula | reverse complement strand
CTCAAGGCTGGTTTTCGCAGAGATTGGTTTGGTGAGAACCCGATTAGGGTTATTACTTTTGGGCTCTCAGTTCTTTATTTTGGGCCATGATAATTGTTTTAGTGCTCACTGGCCTAGGCACAACATCAAAGCCTTATTTTGTTCGGCACAAATATAAAGCCTGCTCGTCATTTTAGATGACTGGTTAGACGAGCGTACCAGTGACAATTGTTTAAGGGCACAATCTTGACAAAGCCCATTTTGCGTGAGGCTTTCTTTGTGGGCCTTACATCTCTCCACTCTTTTTATTTATGGTGGGATTTAGGTGCATGCATGCACTTGTTTGAGGTGGCATCTTATTCACTCCTCTCGTGCCTTCTTGAATAGCCTATATGGCATCAATCCTTAGGCGAGGGTATCGCGGGAAATGCGACCATTTTTTTGAAAACTTTGTTTTAAAAGGGATTTGTGCCTTCAGAATTTAAATAGTCTAACGACCACTTTCTTTAATCTTTTGATTTTATTTGAGATATCATCATTCGGCACTCCATTGTTTAAAGGACAATGAAGAAACCTTGTCTCTCTTTTTTTCGAACTGGGAGGAAAGACAAAACCAGTGATAGTTGTTTCAAATGGGCACAACACCAAAGCCCATATTTTGTTTAAAGTACAAAATATAAAACTTGTTTGTCCATATTCAGAACTGGCTGGACAAACTTTGCCAGTGTTAATTGTTTAAGGGTACAAACTTAACAAACCCATTTTGTGGCGAGAGGCCTTTATGGATTTTGTGGTAGTTGGGGACCTCACTTTTCGCTCGAGACAATTTCACTCATGCTGCGATTTGGTCCTTTTATTCGTAGAGGTTTTCGCTTATGCATATATTTTTTATTTTATTGATATTTTGTGGACATTGAATTTAGGCTTTTTAGACTTTGGTATTTGTGGAATTTTGTTTGAACATTTTATTTGGATATTAGACTTTAGGTTTATTGGAATTTGGATATTTGTGGAGTTTTCGATCTTAAAATTTGGAGATCGTGGAGTAGAGTTTGAGGAGGAGATCTCGTGGGATTCTCATTTCATGCAAACATACACACAAGCATTTAGACATAAACCACTCATCATAAACATTGTCCATGAGAAAGGGAAATCAACTCCTAAAACATTTAACATAAACGGCTTGTTGCCCCCTGTTAGTAAGGAGCGGCCTTGGGCCCCACATGTTTGGCGGCCTTGTCTTTGCCCGATGTGGTTGGTTCAGAGGGCAGTGACAGATTTGACTCAGAGGATTTTGGATTCTCTGGTGCTGGTGGTGGAGGAGGTTTGCTGACGGAGCTTCTGCATTCAGGCGGAGGCATGTCTCCATCATTTTCATCCCACCTTCGACTTCCACATCCACAATTTTGCGGATGGGATCGCACAACTGATGCGGGATGGTATTGGTGGCCCGCAAGCGATCAAGAGCCTGAGTGTCATAGTTGTTGTTGGAGAAGTATGGGGCATCTTAAGAGGATACCCGAATCCTGCCACCAAAGTATGAATATCAGCAGAATTCCATAAGTGTAAAGGTACCTTGCGGAGTCTTATTGCGCGCATGGTAATTGAAGGATGTTGTCATAGCCTCCTTGGCAAAGTCATCCTATCATTCGTATCTCGTGTGGGACGGATCACCAGGCGTCGGCTTCTAAGTGAGTGAGCCCAATGAAAGGATGCCCCTTTTATGTCAATAGCTTGGGCATTTGAGTATGTAGTCGGACTCGATTTCGTCGACTTCCTCATAATTAGCTTGATAACTAACAATTTGATTGTTTGAGAAGTAGTGACCGAGGCGTATTTGGTTTTACCGCGGATTTTCCTCCTCCAGTGACATAGATGAAGATGGATTCGCCATAACTATTGACTCTCTTGCGGCAGTGCGTCCTTGTTGGGGAAGTCGACGGCAAGAGAACCCGGGCCTGGATATCGGCCATATCCCATCCTTACCGTCTGCGTGAGCGCCATGGTCTCCCAGTTGTGGGGAATTGTCCTTTGAGCGGCCATTAGCACAGGGTCTGATTGAGGCTGGGGAAATTTGTGACTTAGAGATGTCGACTTCCTCCAAGGGTGGGGTATATATATCATTCCTCTTTCAGGTGCATCGATACCCGACATACCCCTTCATGCGCATTATTGCCTCCATCATGGCTGTAGTGGGAGTGGTTTTGTAAGTGACGGTTTACGAGTCACTTTCGTATTCTTGACAGAAGTCGCTTGGTGTATCACCCTCCTGATGGAGCTTTAGATAACGACCACTGATTGATTTAACGGGCTCTCCGTTTTCGTTATCTATCAGCCTGTATCGGTACCCTTCCAAGACTTGATCCACTAAATATGTGCCCCAGAATCTAATAGATGGTGACCTTGATGTTTCTTTGACAACCCACACAAGCTGCCCTTTCTTATATTCATCAAATGGGCCAGGCATGTGAACCGTTTCTTATCTTGTTTCGACATTGGTTCTCGCCTTTTGTGGCATATGGGCTTCATCCCATTCCTGCTTTGAAGCGCTTCCGATATCCTTTGTAACCCGATTGGGCTTTATGGCCTGATCCTTGAACTCCTTTATCGCCCTTATCTCCTTTTGCACTTGTTGATAAATGCACTTCGGGCATTCGTAGATATTGAATCGAGAATCACTGTAGGTGGCGATGGCTGCCTTTGGGCTTGCGCATGAAGGGTGGTGACTACTGCCACACTCTTTGCATTCAAACATGTCCCATGAATTTCCCTTTTGGTCACAGATGCCGCAATGGGTTATATATCCAAACTCGAACTCTTCTTGTTCGGATTCAACTTCTACCATGTAACATGTAGCGTCCATGCTAGAGTCGCTCGAATCACCATCCTTAGGTTTCATTGATGATCCATGCTTTGAGTGAGATTTGGAACTTTCATCTTTCTTCTTCTTGGAAGTTTGTTTGGTATTTTCCTTCTTCTTTTGCTTTTCATCCTCTATGATACACTTGCAGGTCATGCAAAACCAGTTGAAGAACCTTTTGTCATAGCTAGAACTTATCCTTCTTCCGGTGGCGCATTCAGTGCATAAGTATCTATGGCATCGGTCACAATTGAACATGACGTCATAATCATCTACTTCATCACAACTCATGCACTTGCCTTTCTTTGTGTGGCTACCGCTACTATGATCCTCTTCTTCTTGAGGTGAATCATATTCTGAGTCGGTGGACCTTTGAGATGCCATGTAGCACTCAGCTTCTTGTTCTTCTTCTGAATTTTCCGAGTTGTCGCCTCGAGTTTTCAAACTTCGGGTTTGACTTTGCATTCCAGGTGCGCGGTATTCTTGGAGGTACCTCCCTTTAATAGGTGGTGCGAATTTGTTTCCATTGCTTTCTCGCAACCTATAGGTGTCTCGGCCCAAGGCTTGCTCAACAATATATGGTCCTTTCCACTCAATTTTAGTGTGACCGTCTTTGGATGGTTGAGACTGGCTGAGCATGGATACCATATCCCCTTCTTCGAACTGTGAGGGTGCTTCATCTCTAGGGATAGACTTCATCTTTTGCTTCCCCTTACCTTTATTGGGAATCGTCGTATGAGTCCCTTCTGGATGGGCTGCCACAATGAGTGGTAAGGTCCCCTCTTGCCTTTTCTTTTCTAGAAAGTCCTTGAAAACCCAGCAGTCATCAATGGTGTGACCAAGGATGCGGTGGTATGGGTAGAAATTAGGTTCGTTGACCTTATTCGCTTGCTCTGGGCGTTTGCATACTGGCAGGTTGAGACCTTTTTGCATCATTAGGTCGAATGCCTTAGCAACTTTATCTCGCCCAAATGAATATGTTTTGTTCTTAAGTTCTGCCAGAGTATTCTTTTCCTTTGGCACCACCAGGACAGTTTTCTTCGATTCAGAGATCGTGTTCGTTGAATCTGTATAGGCTTGTTTCTTCGCAGACTGAAATTTCAAATAGTCCTTTAGGAGTTGAGCCAGCATGCCTTCAAGTGGAAAAGACTCAGGTGCCGGCGCTGGGAGCAGTGATTCTGCTTTTCCTTCACTCTTCTTAGGTTCTGGTACCCATTTACCTTTGAAGCAACGCAAGCAGCTCCACCTTGGGGTTTCACCACTGCTTTGGGGATGTTCCCTAAACCTCGTGCAAGGGGGATGGCATATGGCTCCGAATTCGACGCACGAAGTCATTTCCGTGACCTCTCCCGGTCTATCGTATACACTGCATGCGACAAGTGACGGTTGGTCATCTTCAGCTTCTATTACATGACATGAAGCTTTAGAGGTTCTTCGGTTATTGTTTGGTTGTTGTTGTCTATCCTCGGAATGCACATCCAGACCCTTCATTTGTTTCAACAGGTCTTGGAAAGAGCAAGTCTCGGTTTGGTTTGGTTTGGGTTGTTTTGGCAAGGTATTAGCGAAGGAATTTCTCCCTCGACCTTTTCCACGGCCTCTACCACGACCGCCTCTTAGAACCATTTCTAAATTGGCGTGGGCAGCTTTCCCTTGGACCCTTCTTAGATCACAAGTCGGTGGCTCGTCATCACTGCCACTGTTGCTGAGGTATTGCATAGGACGACATTTGGAGTCATCGTATTCATCATCAGATTCTTCATACCCGAGCCCTCGAGTATTTCTTGGTTTTCCATCTGGTCATATGATTGTAGGATTACGATGAGCCAATATCCTATCGAATCGCTTTGTCATAGCGTAGGTTGGAGACATGGGACTCATGTTTGCAAGAATTCTGATTAGGCTTTTGGGGCAATATGGTAGAAGAGGTACATTCACTTTGTTGGACATGGTTTCGTCTTCTAAGGGCCATTCGTCGTTGTTTAGCACCAAAGACCGATCTTTACCATCGGACGCTCTATAGAATACAATAGGCTTGTGCCTAAAGATCCCTTCTTCAGTAACCTCCTCCTTGGGCGGTATTATGAACAATATCATTTCTTGGATTTGGTTCACTTCCCTTGGTGTGAGCTCCTTATGATGGTTTTCAGGTATCCTCTCAATCATCAACGAGGATTGACCTGCTTCTTCCTCGTCTTCTGAGGGTATTATGTATGACGGGAGTATCCTAGCTTCATCGGCTTCCTCCCCTGATGACGAGTCAGTATCGGCTCCATATAGCCTTATTTTCTCATCTCGTTGTTTCTTCGAACATTCTCCTTTTAGAGCAGGTTTATCGAAGAAGTATTTGGCATCTTTCAGCCCTATTTCGTGCACTTCAAACGGCTTAATTTCTCCTTTGATTTGTTTGACTTCACCATCCTTTATGTACTTTACACATTGATGCAAAGTTGATGGGACGGCATTGTTATTATGTAGCCATGGTCGACCTATCAATGCATTGTATGTGGTTTTCGCATCGATGATGTAGAATTTCATCCATTCTTGAATACCACCAATATCAAAAGGCAAGCTAACGGCCCCCATGGATTGCTCCGTTTTGTGGTTGAACCCATGTATAGTGATCTTATCCTTTGTGTGGAACTTAGCGCTCAACGTGAGACGGTCCAATGTTCGCTTAGGCATTAGGTTAATGGAAGAGCCCGGATCGATTAGCATGCGGGTTACCTTTTGACCATCACACTCACCAGTGAGAAAGAGTGGTCTATTGTGATCAGGCGTGCCTATAAGCAAATCATCATCGTTGAAGGTGATGGTTGGGTTTTTGTTGTCCACTAGCGCTATTTCTTGCATCTTCTTTTCGGCGAAGTGCGCTTGAAACTCCTCAGGGTTTTGGAGTGCATATATAAGCACTTCTCTCACTTCAGCGGACATCATCAATATGTCAAACACGCTTACTGCCGCTGGTATTTTTCTAAGTTGTGCGAGGATATTGTAATCTTGCACCATATATTTCTTAGATGTTGGTTCATCTTGTACTGCGGGTTCTTTCCCTTTTGCCTTGGCCTTCGATCTCCCAATTTCATCTTCTTGTGGTGGTTGGCGCTCAGGGATATTCGTACCCAAGCGGAGCACCGCATGGCAATCAGGTTTCTTGGTTTTGACAAAGATGACTTCACCATCATCTGAATCACTTGAGGAACTTCCTCCATAGACAACCACATTACACATCCCATGGTCACCATCATTGTTTTCTCCTTCTTGAGGGGCCTTACTCGTTTCCCCTTTCTCAGCTTTGAGGCCCAACATTAAGGCCAATACATCTTCTGTTAGGAAGTCTAAGAGGGTCAATGGTAGCGGAGTACCTTGCTTATGATTCTCTAAGGTTTGTATGTGTTTTTGGATTTCAGAAGGTGTAGGCAACTCTGTTGGTTTGGGCGATTTCTTGCCCTTCTGGCTGCCATTCTTGTTTGGTTTACGATGGATGACTCGTTTTGGGGGCCTTGGCACAGTGGGGTTTAAATTGCTATCCCATTTGACTCGAGGCTCCTTCAGAAGCTGTTTCAGCAACTTTTTAGTTTTCTTGGAGAGGTGGAATTCCCATGCTTCATTTACGGGACTTTCAGACCCCTTTTCTTCAACCATCTCGACATGAGAGACAACATTAACTTGTTCGTGAGGTGCGGGTTGTTGCACGGCACTTGGCGCTAATTGCAAGCGACCTTCTCGAATTCTTCTTTCTATCAGGTCTTTAAAGACCCAACAGTCTTCTATCTTATGGCCTATTACCCTATGGTATGGGCAATAGTTGGGGTGATCAACCTTATCTGCCTGATCGGGGCGCTTGCTTGGAGGCAATTCTATACCATCCTCCAAGGCTTGTCTAAATATTTTTGCTGTTTTCTCCCTTTTAAAGGAGTATTTCTTGCCTTTTTGTTCTTCCAATGATTTGGAGTAACGATTATTTTGGTTATCGCGAGGAACTGGCTGAGTGGGTTGGCTATCAACTTGTCTCGCCTCCTCGTCAGAAGAGTCAGAATCTCTGTTTTCTGTTTTGTTGGCTTTATTGGTTTTGACGGCGTATACAGTCTTTGATTCCTTTTTCTTTGGAAAATCTCTTCTAGGTTTGAAAGAGGTTGATGACTTCTCTTCTATATCCGTTTGCCCCAACCTGGATACAGTGTCTACCAGATCTTGATAATTGTTAGGGTTGACAACGATTAACATTTCTCTCATTTTGCCGGATGTACTTCTTATGAGCAAATCAACCGCCTCCCTTTCAGGTATAGAATGGCTCGACTTGTTGCTCATATTTCTCCAGCGGTTGATGTATGCCAGAAGAGTTTCGTTTGGCCCTTGTTTGGCCCATGCTAAATCGGCCAGTCTTATTGGACTGCTCGCAGTGGCAAACCTGTCTATGAAGGCACGCGCCATTTGGTCCCAGGATTTTATACTCCCTGGTTTTAGAGAGCAATACCACTGAAACGCTGGTCCTGAGAGGCTTCTAGCGAATTGGGGACAAAGGAACGCTTCTTCTCTCGAAGAGTCACCACATTGAATCATGAAGTGGCTAACGTGTTGTTCAGGTCCCGTCTCATCTGTCCCATTTCCTGAGAACTTGGAAAATAAGGGAACAGTGTATGTTGGGGGGTATTTTGGTATATCGAATTCGGGAGGGTATGGCTTTCCTATTCGCAATGCTGTTTGTCTTGGGGCGATCCCCATTTCTTGTAACTGACGGCTGATCATTTCTTGAACATCAACCGCAGTAAAGATTGGGGAGGTTTCCCGCCTTTCATCTTCCCAATGTACCCTACGTCTTTCTTGAGGGTTTGGTCTTTCTGGTCTTTCGAGCCTGTTTACGGGGCTGGACCGATTTGATGTTTCTCCTCTTTCGAGTTCGAAGTTAGCGAGGCCTTTCTCTCAGATTTCAGCTACCAACCTTTGTTCCCTTTCATGGGCTTGATGTACTTCAGCCCTAAGGTTTTGTATCTCGGCTTGCATTTGATTGAAGGCGGATAACATTTGTTCTTGCGTTTGTGCACCGGTTTGACTTTCACCAGCACATGGAGAAGTTGCCAAAACGGTATGGAAGTTACCCAATGCGGGCCCATCCATATGACTTACATCTGAGCCACTTACAGTTTTGGGTTTGGCATTTATGGGAGGAAGACATGCTGCGTCAGACTCTTCCTCATCGTCACTCGGATTTTCGACGATGGGATCTTTCCCCTTTCTCACCATGCATACGGTGGGGTTAGCAGAATGGTCGTCTTCCTCTTCGAGGTCTTTGCTAGTGGTTATCATGAAGACCGTCGCTTCTTCTTCTTGCTTAGGGTGTGTTTTAGTGACCCTTCGCTTCTTGTGAGCGGCATTTGGCGCCACTATTGTTAAACTTCCAGTGTTGGAGGGGTGCGGATCTATTCGTGCCCCTAGCCTATCATGTACACTGGCTGGTCTTCTCAGAATTCGAGGGGTTTGATTTAGTCCCTCATTACTTGAGTTTTGGGAGGTGCTTGCGCGCATCTCTCGACGGAGCTTTGGTTCTAACGAGGCACCATGAGGTGCCCCCAGCCTTGGGGCTAAGAACATTGGTTTTGGTTTTGGAAAGAAGGCACTGTCACGTGCCTTAGGCTTTGAGGCTGGGAATGTCAGTCTTGACTTGATTGAGGGTTGGGCATCATTGGATGCCTCCAACTTTTGGGCTGGGAACGTCAACCTAGATTTGACGGAAAGGGATGTAGAGGTTTCTTGCACAGGATGTACGTAGTATCGACTCCTGCGTTGCTTCAATATGCGAAGCTGTTTGTGGGCCTTATGAATGGCCATAGCAGTATCATCAACCATTTTGAGGTTGGTGTTCATCATTTTCGGTTTATGGATGAATGAGACGGTTTGAGGGACTTCTCCCGCTGCACGTATGTGTGCAGTAGAAGAATTCCTCCTCACTATCCTCAGTGGGGAGAATGAGTTGCGGACAGGGAGAGCTGGTTGAGCCACCAACTCATCCTGGTAAGCTTGGAGATTTCTTTTCTTGGTGACTGACAGAGGGGTCACGGGAATTTGGTTGATTTTCTTAGACGCGCGCCTTCTTGCGCGCCTAGTTTTGGAGAGGGGAATGAACGTCTTACCGTCCATCCCCTTAGGGGTGAGAAAATAGCATGGTTCTTCATCATCTGTAACATCCTCCTCGGTGATGGACCCGAGGGACAGTTGTTCATTCATTGAAGCGGGAACAGGGGCTTCGAATGCCCTAACTTCATCAACAGGGACTGCGAAACTCCCAAAGTAAACCACCTCTTCACCAGCAGGGAAGCTGGTAACTTGGGAAAAAGGGCGTGCGTTGATTGCGGTGTAAGCCATTCCTGCAAACAAGCAAAACTCAAAATTTCATTAGTCAATTTTCATATATAAACTTATACATGAGTGTTAGCCCGATTATTCAATCCATAGGCGTCGATATCGAATATAAAAGGAAATGACATAACTCAAGAGGTCCAATGACTTGCTGTTTGAGTGTTTTGAAGTCATTGGCTACTTGAGTATGTTCATTTTATCTTCGTATCGGATCCCGAACCTGTGAGGAGGAGAATGTCCCACCGGGCGTGCCAAAACCTGTAGGGCGCAGAAAGTTGCACAGCTGGTATGGAAGGTGTGTGCATATGTATTTAAATGTCCCATGGTTCAATGCTCCCGGTTGTTTGAAGAACATTGAACTTGAAACATTTACTTTCTTTCTGCTGTTCCTTCTGGTTCACCCTCGACAGACCTACTGTTCATAATCAGTCTGTCGAGAGAGTTTATTGATTGTGGGGACGTTTAACTCCCAGCGGGCGCAAGCCCCCGCTGCTAATTACATCAGATGACCCTTCCAAGTCATACTGAACACCTCGTTCATTCCGGGATTTGTGCCTATTTGTTGTGAATTGAATAAGGGGGCTAAAAAGGGAGACTCATGTATTGACTTTGGTTTTACTTTGATTTTCTATATGTTTGGACATGTGTACGTATGTGATTTTTACATTAAAATAACATTTATTGTATTTTAAAATAGGAACTTGGATATTTGAGAAGTATACATACACTTTCTATTTATACTTGATTTATGACATATTTTATTCCATTAAGAAATCATTTAATTTTGGAAAAGGGTATTTTGGTCATTTCAGGATTTTTCTGACGCTTGAACATGTTCAATTTTGATTTAGAAACATAGAGAATTTGATTTGGGTTCATTTGGAGGTGGCTTATTTACAAAGCTGGAAAGGTGTGGATTTGTGATTTGGGTCTTAGACAAGGTTTTATGTGAAAATTGGGCCTTTAAGGGCTTATTTGAGAAAGTTTTGTGCTGTCAAGGACCTATTTGTAAAATTTCCAGGGGCTTCGTTGCAAATATTTAAAAATCAGAGGGACCTTTTATGAAAAGGGTATTGATTTACAATTTTATTTATTATCTGGGCTTTGAGATGTGGATTTTTGGGTCTTTAGATTGGTGTATTGGGCTTTAAGATATGGGCTGGGCTTCAGGATTTGTGCTGGTTGTTTGATTTATATTTTATACTTTGAGATCCGTGTTTCCATTCAAACTCCATTCTGGCGCCAGAATTAAAGGTCTCCAGTTGCTTTAAGATCCGTGCAAAGTGAAACATGTTTTGTTTGATTTCTATTTTGTAATTGACATCTGAATCTTTAAAAATTCATATCTAATTGAAATAGAGTCAGAAAAATATGAAATTTGTGTCCATTTTGTGTATTTTTAAATTCTCTATCTAATCATGATGTTTGTTTTTTAAATTTAATTTTTCAATCATCTGATACTGCCCATTTTCCAGCAGCAGCCCCTTTTTTATTTGAATGCTGAATTTTCTGTTTTTGAACCTGAACTTTAGAAATTCATATAAAATCGAAATACAGTCAGAAAAATGTAAAATTTGTGTCAATTTTGTGTGTTTTAATGTCCTCTATCTGATGGTGAAGTCCATTTTTTAATTTGATCACTGTATCAGTCCAGAAGGTTCTGTTTACCAGAGAAGGTCATTTTGGCACTTTTGAGTGCTTTTTCTTGTGTCATTGATGCATACTTTGTGATTTGATGTTGGTCCACTGTTCCAGAGGGCATTAGGGACTGGTTTAAAGCATTTACAACTGATTCCATGAATTAAACACTATTTTAATGAACTTTCATGGCCTTTTTGCTATGTCTTTGGTACCAATAAACAAAAGAAAAAAAAGGAGGAAATCCAAAATTCCAAAATAATACTTCTTTAGATGTCAAAAATCAGCCAAAATGTGGTTTTATGCAGGGAAGCCCCTGATTTTGTTTAAAATCATGTTTTTGATATTTGGAGGGACATATCATTGAGATTTCCTTGGATTTAAATATACAAAAATCATGAACAAGCATAACTTGTTATTTATTTGCATTTTAAACCCTCCATCTCTCACCATTCATATATTTGAGATATTTAATTTCTTTTAGCATATTTGCTTAAGAAAATCAAATATTCTTTCATACACAAATGGGTCCAAAATGGACAAATCATTGAAATATCATAGGTTTAAAGTATAAGTGACATATCATAGCAAATGCTAATGTCTTTTATACTTTAGACCTCAATTTCTCACTATTTGCACATAGTTTTTAATTTTGCCAATATTCATGCATATAAATGCACTAATTATTGACTAAATCAATTCTTTTGTGCAAATAGGCCCTTTGATCATTTAGGTTGAGAGAATAATAGGGGAAACCTCATGGCTCAACCCTACTACCTCTTGTGTTTAATTTTTTTTATTGTCACTTTATTATTCTTTTAAAATCTTCACAAAATAATTAATATAGTTTTCATATGAAGGGAGACCTCATGGCTCAACCCTCATACTTCTACTACTTAATTATTTTTAGAAGAAGCCAAAAGAGTTAAAGAAAGAGAGAAGTATCAAAGATTAGAGCTTTATCATTTTTATTTCATGAGCTCCAAGCAAAAGAAGTAAAAAAATATTAGCATGTGTATATATATTAATACTTATGTATATATATTTTTTTTAGAAGGTGAGGTAGAAAAGGTAAGAGGAAAATCATATTTTTAATATTTTTCATTATTATTTCATGAAAGGTGCAAGAAAAGAAAGTAAAAATATTTTTATTTGATCATCAAGCTACACATTTCATTTTGTTCATCCTATGATGAACTAGAAATCATATAGCCTTCACATTTATCATTTTTGAAGGTTTAGAATGAGAAGAAGGTAAGAAATCAATGCTAAAGAAAATGAAGAAAAGAGAAGAGATTCACCAAAAAAGAAACTTCTTTATTTCGATTAAAACTGAAATATATACACATCATTGCTCATCCAGAGCCTTACTTCTTTTCAGGTATGAATTACCTTTCTAAACTTGCTTAAGAAAGCTTCAAGCTTTGAGCTTTTAACCTAACTTTTGTATGAAAATGGGGTTTTCTAGATTGTTTCTTTCACAGGGCTCTCTGGAGAAGAAGAAGTATATCTGAAGTTTGCATTTGGGGTGCCTTATATAAGGCAATATTAGGGTTTTCGGATTTTGAGCTGCTGATGTGTCTTCTGTTGTGCACACCAAGTGTTTGATCAAGGGTCTAGACGTATTTGTTTCATTTCTAGATGCTTCATTGGCAGGAGGTCACCCAATAACAATTTAGCACATCATTGATCTTCATTTAGGTCATTTACAGCCTTTGGATTGATCTCATGTGCAGGGGGTGTCATCAAGGCCCTTAATTAACCGGCCTCTGAATGGGAGCTTCTAATCACGTGCTCCAGCACCCTTGGAGAGGAATTTCCATCTTTGTCATCTTCGATAGGCTACATGGCACGTGTCCTGGGGACCAGTTGACGTATTAACAGCTGTTAAAATTTTGGTATGCTATACCGAGCCCAATTACGGCTTAACTTGTCACCATCTTGATAAATACACATCAGGTCATAAGATACTGACAGAGAGCACCCTTAAAGTATCCCTATCATGTACTCGAGCTCAATTTACCGCATAGGCAGCTGGACATGCAGTACCACCATTACTCGGTTCTAATGTGGCACTAGTTCATGGTACCAATAAAATTGCTCTCTCTTAAACCGAATTGGCACCTCTTAGACCATCGTGTAGGCCTTTAGAGTGTTTCTCTCGAGTTTCAAGGCTTGAATTGCTTTTAAACTCTCATTTCCATTTTTAAACTTGGTTTCTTTCTCGGCCTATACTCAGATTTCACCGAGAACATCCAAGCTTAGAGTTTCGGTCAAAGAGGAGGGAGTAATCACCTCTAACGACCCCAGGTAATGGTTTGCCTGAGGTTTTAGTATTTCGCTTGAATTTTCACTTCTTTTTCTCAGTTGAAAACACAGGGAAACAAAGAAGAAAGGGAAGAGAAGGAGCTGACAAGGGCGGGCCCACTGTTAGCTTCTCTTAGGCGTGGCCAATCACATTTTGACTTATATTTTATTTTGGCTACTCCCAGACTTCGTAGACCATGTAAGGGGCACTGCACGGTGCATGGGGTACCGCGTGTACGCCAATTAAAGGGGTCGGGGTGCTTAGATTTTAAATCCAGCGACCCTTGCTCTAGTGTGTTTGCTCTCGGTGCACCGTAAACCGCACAGCTACTAGCTCGGTCTATGCAGCCATCTTCCCGTGTTCTGGGTGTATTCAAATCAGGAGTCCAGCGAAAAGGCTTTGTGCCATTGACAGGTGGGCCCAGGGTGTTATTGGATGTGTTTGGTGTCTCCAAATTGTACCCAGAGCAGTTTTACAGCTTGGTTTGCCTAAGTGCCACCATATTTTGCACCCAGAACATCGTTCAGCTATTGTTTAGATTGTGGGAAATTATTTCCTTTGTGATCTTGAGTGTGAGATACTTCAAAATTCATGGTTTCATGTGTAGAATATCACCAAGAATCTTAATATGCTGCACTCAATTTCTTTTAGGGATCCAGGTGTGATTTCGGTATTTTTTTCCAAACAAAAGATAGCTACTTGTGCTGAATTTTGAGTAGCAACTTTTTAGGGTCAAACAGAGTTTGAAGACATCGAGGAAATGGTGCACGAAGTAGAAGTGGAGAGACTGTTCATTGTACAAGATGACGGTCAGGTCCATCCAACCTCCGTGACAACACAAACCGATGGTCTGAACAAGAGCCCCAATATCGCAAACAACAGGAATTATTCTCTCTTAGCCCTTGCATTAATCAAAAACCTACGCGAAGAACTCGATGCAATTTCTCAAAAACTGGACGAGGTAGAAGTAGTGCTTGGTCTAGCATTCGACCCCGGACCTCAAACACCAACCGATTTCTTCGAGAAGGGCAGTGATGATGAAACCACAGAAGACGCTGAAGGCAAGCCACCCGACAAGCAACCCACTTGCATTGACGGGAGGATACCTGGAAGAAACTGATGCGACACAAAGTCAAGCTAACGACTTAAAACAAGCGCTTCTTGGGAGGTAACCCAATGCCACATTTACTTTCTCTTTTATATAAATTCAAAAATCAAAAAAATATTTCATTCGGTCCTAAACTATTATACTGATCACAGGGTTACTAATCTTACCTACAGGAGAAGATGCTGGAAGAATTTGGTTGAAAAATTCGAAGCCCGTCATGAAGTTTTACTCTCTGTTACGGACTGTATCAGTCCAATACGGGGTAATACTCCAATACGGACCTACCTCGGACTTGGCGCAAAAAAGGCAGAGTTCAACACAAAAACTGCACAATGGTTACGGACCGTATCAGTTGATACGGACCGTATCCAATGCGCAGAAATAACCAACTCTCTAATTCTGACGCTCCAAGAAAGAAATTCAAAATTTAACCAAATTTAACTTCCCACTACTAGCACTTCCCGCACATTCATCACACCTTTTCACTACCATATAAACCCTTCATCCACTCTCCTTTTCCCTGCACCATTTCATAGAATTTTCAGATCAAAATTCGCATCCTGTCCTCAAAAATCCTCCAAGTCAGCCTCGTATCAACCCCGTATCAAGTGGATACGGCCCGTAACAGAGACCGAAATCAGAGAAAAATGGTGCACAACAGCCCTCGTTCCTCCGACTCTCAATCCAACAATGGAAACACTTACGCAACAGCCATGGGAATCGAATTCCGTGACAAACAAGAATTCGATCGTGCTCAAACATTGCTTGATCGCACCATCGCGAACAACAAAGCGATGTGCATCAATACCATGAAAGTCCTTGGATGCTATGATTATGTGCGAGTATCCCTTAATAATATCAATTTATGGGATTTGGCGGACCGCCTACGAACCACAAGAGTCTATTTGAGACCCTCCATCGAATTTTTATCAACACTACAATGGGATGGCGACATTATCAAATACCGCTTATTCAACCGCCCATTTGCCATAACTATGGAGGAATTTTGCAAAGCGCTGTCCATCCCCACAAATGGCGAAACCGAACTATGCACAAGGGAGAAGCGCATGAATTATTGGGAAATGATCGCAATTGATGAGCGCAAAATATACCGCAAAGATTCACGCTCATTTCATCGATAGAATTAAGGTATATTCATATTCTTTTGACTAATTCTATATTCCCAACAGGAGAGGACACAACGGAAGTGCGTGAAAGAGATATCTATATCATGCGCTGCATGAAGAGCCATAAGCATCAACCGCATATTGGACACCACATCTTGCACCACCTCACCTCGGTGGCCTCCGACACAAAGAATAACCACGTGATTTATGTGGGTTGTTATGCAACCCTCCTTGCACACCACCACAACATAAAACTCGACGGCTGCACTGAAGTATTCGGCAACAACCGCCTTAACATGAACTACCTGGTGAACAACAACCACGTGCAAGCGGTATTCAATGCACACACAGGAGACATAATGTACACGTTGAAAATAGGCGAGGGAATGACTCTCCATATCGGAACGGATAAAGGGTCATTCCAGTTTGGATAACGAATCTGAACATGGAGATGATGCACGAAGCGACGAGGAGGAACCAATAGAGGAGGAACCAATCGAGGAAGAACCAACCGAGGAGGAACCAACCGAAGAGCCCATGGAGAAAACACATAGCGCATCACACCACTCATCCATCCGCCATCATGACATGGCCTTCGTACGCCACCTCATTCCGCCGCGCGACAACACCAACGAAGCAAACTCCATGCCCGCACCGACCGGATGGGAACAAGAGACAACCATATCTCAAGCTCGTGAGCCCAGTCCAACCGCGCGTTACGCCAATAACACCCTCGAGAATTTGAAAAAACGCACCCGCTACTTGGAGGAATACTTGGACAAGGTAAACAAAGCCCACGATAATTTCTACGAATATTGCCTCTCCAAAGGAATACCATTTACACCACCGATTCCATTCACCCCACCACCACCCCTTCGCGACGAGTAATCTGTGAGATCTTTCTTATCCCTCTCTTAATTGTTTATTTTCTTGCATTGAGGACAATACAAAATTTAAGCATGGGGGTAGGGGCAAGAAATTAGTTTAGGAATTGCATTGTATCTAGGATCATGGCATGTAGGACCCTTATTTTTCATTTTTTCGCTAGCAGTTTTACTTAATCGGGACCACTTCTCAAGGCCTAACCAAGATAAGTTGGGAGGAACGATTGAGGTTTTTATCTAGCGTGCATATAGGCATTTGCATTAATAGGATCATATAATTTAGGGATAATTTGCATGTAGGTTAATCAAATAGGAATTGTTTTAAATTGAATTAGGTTAAGGTTTAGACAATTGGCCATGATATCAAAAATTTGGAATTTTTAAAAATTATTGGTGATCTCAAAGTGAACAATTAATTGCTAATCATGAGAGTTGATCAAAAATCGTAAACCCTAGAATTTTTATTTATTGAGTAATTTATTTTTGCAAAAGTCTCTTAAATTTGATAGTGTTTTAAAATACCCATTTATTATAGATAGACTCCTAGCGAAACTATGCAATAATTCCTTGTATGAATGAATACTTGGAATTGTGTGTAATCATGGTGCTTGTGACACAAAAATATTTTATTTTATTTTTCAGAAAAATACAAAAATACAAAAAAAATTAGAAATGAGAAAAATCCAAAAAAATAGAAAAATCCAGAAAAAGAAAAAAATAGAATAAAAGATGAAGAATAAAAAGAGTACGGGTGTCTACGAAAGACTGGTTACCAATAGGCTCGAGAAAACCTCCCAAAATTTAAATTTTTGTACATATTTAATTTTTCAGAAATAGTCACAAGCACCAACACACTTAGTTGTCATACTTTGCTACAATCAATTGGGAAGAAAAATCAAAATTTATATCATTAGAATTCCTATTGATTGGAAGGGATCCATTTATAATCGAAGGGGAAATTAATACTCTCAATTTTAAGGATATTTGTGAAATAAATTGTTCAATGATAATTTTTCTAGGGCAAGCATAATGAGGTCAATCATTGGGTGAATAAATTGTTCAAGGGAGAGATCATGAATATTTTAGAATTCTAAATTTTTATTGTCATGTCAATTGTACCAAACATAAGCCCTAATTTAATTTTTAAACAAGTAACCTAGACCGGATCTTTGACCAGCTGGGATGTCATTGCTTGAGGACAAGCAACAATTCAAGTTGGGAGGCGTGATCAGAGTCAAAATAACGATGATTTACGTAGGGTTTCGGCTTAAGTTTTGCATATTTTCTCACACTTATGTTTACTTTATTAGAGAAAAAGGCTACTGTCACCCTTCTTTATGTTTTATTGTAGAAAACAGGTTTTGGGACTATTTTACATCAAATGGAGCTAGAATCGGGTCAATCAGATCAGCGACGCTCATCGACTAAGTCTCTGTTACGGTCCGTATTGCCTGATACGGACCAGGCCTAGCACATACCAGGAGATAGCGCTGGAAGCATTAAATCCTAACCGTCAAGGACCTAATACGGACCGTATCACCTAATACGGTCCGTATCCGAAGGCGTCTCTTGGGGAATAACTGCCGACAGCTGTTTCCATATCAGTTTCTTAGCCCCTACTCAACCTCTACACGCCCCTCCACTCCTATATAAGGCCCCTGGGCAGAAGAATAAATCATCTTTGTAATTAGGGTTAGATTTGATTAAAGAGAGAAGAGATGAGTGCTTGTAACAATGCCGTTCCGCGGCTAAGTTCTTTTTCTTAGGTCTAGGCAGCAAACCTTGTTACTCTTGATGTTTTGATATATATATTTCCGTTGATTATGATTTCTTGTTGTTGAAACAAAATACTTTTGTGATTTACTATCTCTTCATCTAACTTCAATGATCTAGTTTGAGTTCGTTAGGGTAGTGACAGTACTTTAATGGCAAGAGAAACTATTTGTATGAATTAGCCTCGTTGAGATCTATTAGGTTTATGTGAAGAAAACCTTAGCGGGGAAACCATAAACCAGATCAACAAAATGCGTACCAAATTCTATCACTTGCGTAAAGTAAATCGCAGTGATCTGTGTAGTAATTTGGGGTATTTGAGAGATCAGACATTTGCGTAAGGTAAATCGCAGTGTCCTATGTAGAATCTCGGTGAAAGATCTGTCATTCTTGCGTAACATAAATCGCAGTGACCTATGTGGTGTCTTTCATTAAACAACAACAGGAAATCAGACGCAACAGGAATATATTGTCAAGGCGGATTGAGTGGCAATGGTGTGCCGAAACCCTAGGAATTCTCATCTCTATCTTTATTTTAATTACTTGTAACTACTTCCTAATTTACATTGATCAAAACAATATCTCTCAATTTACAGATTTCGTCTAGTCTTTCGAAAGATTGTGATTCGATCGCTCAAAGCATTGAACCAATATTCCCTGTGGATCGACCTCGTATATACTACTCGATAGGATTGTGCGCTTGCAGTCCGAACCGATAGCATTTCCGAGTTTATAAATATTAAAAGAAACATTGCTCTCTTTTGAGTGATCAGCGCCTTCGGTTACGGACCGTATCACTTGATACGGTCCGTATTAGGACCTTGACGGTTAGGGTTTAATGCTTCCAGCGCTATCTTCTGGTCTGTGCTAGCCTGGTCCATATTAGGCAATACGGACCGTAACAGAGACTTCGTCGATAAGCATCGCTGATCCGATTGACCTAATTCTAGCTCCATTTGGTGTAAAATAGTTTCAAAACCTGTTTTCTACAATAAAACATAAAGAAGGGTGACAGTAGCCTTTTTCTTTTATTAGTTGAACATAAGTGTGAGAAAATATGCAAAACCTAAGCCAAAATCCTACGTAAATCATCATTATTTTGACTCTGATCACTCCTCCCAACTTGAATTGTTGCTTGTCCTCAAGCAACGACATCACAGCTGGTCAAAGGTCCGGTCTAGATTAAACCATACAATCTCAAGGACTTGCTTAAAATTAAATTAGAACTCTAAAATATTTATGACATCTCCCTTGAACAATTTATTCACCCCATGATTGGCCTCATTATGCTTACCCTAGAAAAAATTATCATGGAACAATTTACTTCACAAATATCCTTAAATTTGAGAGTATTAATTTCCCATTCGATTATAAATGGATCCCTTCCAATCAATATGAATTCTAATGATATAAATTTTGATTTTCCTTCCCAATTGATTGGAGCAAAGTATGACAACTAAGTGTGTTGGTACTTGTGACTATTTTTGAAAAATTAAATATGTACAAAAATTAAAATTTGGGAGGTTTTCTCGAGCCTATTGGTAACCAGTCTTGTGTAGGCACCCGTACTCTTTTTATCCTCCATCTTTTATTCTATATTTTTTTCTGAATTTTTCAGAATTTTTCTATTTTTTTGGATTTTTCTCATTTCTGATTTTTTTTTTCAATTTTTCTGAAAAAAAAAATATTTTTGTGTCACAAGCACCATGATTACACACAATTCCAAGTATTGATTCATACAAGGAATTATTGCATATTTTCGCTAGGGGTCTATCTATAATAAATGAGTATTCTAAAACACTATCAAACTTAAAAGACTTTGTAAAAATAGATTACTCAACAATAAAAATTTTAAGGTTTGCGATTTTGGTCAACATTCATGGTTAGCAATTAATTGTTCACTTTGAGATCAATAATTATTTTAACATTTCAAAAAATTTTGGTATCATGGCCAATTGTCTAAACCTTAGCCTAATTCAATTTAAAACAATTCCTATTTGATTAACCTACTCCTAAGGATATAAAAATGCAAGCTAGCTAAAAAGCTCAATCTAATCATCCTAGGATTTTCGGTAAAGCCTCCAACCCTAGTCAAAAATTGAGAAAAACTACTAGCACCTAAGAAATTAAAACGCAAAAAATTTAAAGATACATGATCAAATTTACCTCCTACCCCCCGAATAAAATTGAGCATTGTTCCCAATGCTCGAGAGATAAAAATAAAAAAAGTAATAAAGTAAAAAGACCGGGAAAAGATACAACTCACTGCACCTCAATCCTGAGGTGGTGGAGGTGGTGGTGGTTGCTGGATCTCCTCGTCAAATGACGGGTCGAAGAGTCCGTATGGTGGTGGCTGGTACGGCAACCCGGTGGTGAGAGCATGCTGGTAGTACTGCTGTGACATATAGCGGGCCTGCTGTGCCTCCCGCCTATTGTTAGCAGCATACCCTCGCAGCTTGTCCATGCCCTGACGAACTTGGCCTACAGAGTTACGTGCCGCGTCATACTGCTGGTCAAGCCGGGCATAAGTGGTCGTGGTGTCAATGGAGAACTTCTCCATGTTCGCGTTGACCCTTTGGACGGCTTGGAGAACTCGGTTGTAACCACTATGAGGGGCATCAGATGGTCCAGCCCCTTACGCAAGTGATGGAATTTGGTACGCGTTTTGTTGGTCTGGTTTATGGTTTCCCTGCTAAGGTTTTCTTCACATAAACCTAATAGATCTCAACGAGGCTAATTCATACAAATAGATCTCTTACCATTAAAGTACTGTCACTACCCTAACGGACTCAAACTATATCATTGAAGTTAGATGAAGAGATAGTAAATCACAAAAGCATTTTGTTTCAACAACAAGAAATCATAATCAACAGAAATATATATATCAAAACATCAAGAGTAACAAGGTTTACTGCCTAGCCCTAAGAAAAGGAACTTAGCCGCGGAACGGCATTGTTACAAGCACTCATCTCTTCTCACTTTAATCAAATCTAACCCCGAATTACAAAGAGGACTATTCCTTCTGCCCAGGGGCCTTATATAGGAGTGGAGGGACGTCTGGAGATTGAGTAGGGGCTAAGAAACTGATCTGGAAACAGCTGTCGGCAGTTATTCCCCAAGAGACGCCTTCGGATACGAACCGTATTAGGCAATACAGTCCGTATTAGGACCTTGACGGTTAGGGTTTAATGCTTCCAGCGCTGTCTTCTGGTCTGTGCTAGGCCTGGTCCATATTAGGCAATACGTGCCGTAACAGAGACTTAGTCGATGAGCGTCTCTGATCCGATTCTAGCTCCATTTGGTGTAAAATAGTTCCAAAACATGTTTTCTGCAATAAAACATAAAGAAGGGTGACAGTAGCCTTTTTCTCTAATTAGTTAAACATAAGTGTGAAAAAATATGCAAAACCTAAGCCAAAACCCTATGTAAATCATCATTATTTTGACTCTGATCACGCCTCCAAACTTGAATTGTTGCTTGTCCTCAATCAACGACATCCCAGCTGGTCAAAGATCCGGTCTAGGTTAAACCATACAATCTCAAGGTCTTGTTTAAAAATCAAATTAGGGCTTAGGTTTGGTACATTTGGCATGACAATAAAAATTTAGAACTTAAAAATATTCATGACCTCTCCCTTGAACAATTTATTCACCCCATGATTGAGCTCATTATGCTTATCCTAGAAAAATTATCATCGAACAATCTACTTCACAAATATCCTTAAAATTGAGAGTATTAATTTCCCCTTCGATTATAAATGGATCCCTTCCAATCGATAGGAATTCTAATGATATAAATTTTGATTTTCCTTCCCAATTGATTGGAGCAAAGTATGACAACTAAGTGTGTTGGTACTTGTGACTATTTTTGAAAAATTAAATATGTATAAGAATTTAAATTTGGGAGGTTTTCTCGAGCCTATTGGTTACCAGTCTTGCGTAGGCACCCGTACTCTTTTTATCCTCCATCTTTATTCTATTTTTTTCTTTTTCTGAATTTTTCTATATTTTTTTTTTGGATTTTTCTCATTTCTGATTTTTTTTTGTATTTTTGTATTTTTCTGAAAAATAAAATATTTTTGTGTCACAAGCACCATGATTACACACAATTCTATGTATTCATTCATACAAGGAATTATTGCATAGTTTCGCTAGGGGTCTATCTATAATAAATGGGTATTCTAAAACACTATCAAGTTTAAAAGACTTTGCAAAAATAAATTACTCAACAATAAAAATTTCTAGGGTTTGCGATTTTTGGTCAACACTCATGGTTAGCAATTAATTGTTCACTTTGAGATCACTAATTATTTTTAAAATTCTGAATTTTTGGTATCATGGCCAATTGTCTAAACCGTAGCCTAATTCAATTTTAAAACAATTTCTATTTGATTAGCCTACTCCTAAGGAAAAATAAAAATGCAAGCTAGCTAAAAAGCTTGCTCAATCTAATCATTCTAGGATTTTCGGTAAAGCCTCCAACCCTAGTCAAAAATTGAGTAAAACTACTAGCACCTAAGAATTTAAAATGCGAAAAATTTAAAGATACATGGTCAGTTTACTTCCTACCCCCCGAATAAAATTGAGCATTGTCCCCAATGCTCGAGAGATAAAAATAAAGGAAGTAGTAAAGTAAAGAGACCGGGGAAAGATACAACTCACTGCACCTCAATCCTGAGGTGGTGGTGGTGGTGGTTGTCGCTGAATCTCCTCGTAGAATGACGGGTCGAAGAGTCCGTTTGGTGGTGGCTGCTACGGTATACCGATGGTGAGGGCATGCTGGTAATACTGCTGTGCCATGTAGCGCGTCTGCTGAGTCTCGCGCCTGCCCTCGTCGACACTTCTCCGAACCTCTTCCATGCTATTTTGGATTTCACCAACCTCTTGGTGAATTGTAGAACTGTTCAGCTCCATTTACCGGGTGGTTTCGTCCATTGTCAAGGTGAGCGCAGTGAGGTTCGAGTCCATCCAATTTACTATTTGGATGAACTGATGATAATCATCTGTAGGGGCATCAGATGGTGCCGCCCCTGAAAATCCGGCTCTAGCTGCCGATGTGCCTGCCTCCCTATATGCATTAAAAGGGGGCTCCTCCTCTTCTCTTTGCTGCCGATCGATGTTAGCCTGATTTTGCATTGCGGCTTGGCTCTCGAATACATCAATGTAATCCTGAGGGGGCTCATAAGTCAAGCTCGCGTGGCGTGCCATTTTCCATGAGGCCCTACTATGGAGATTGAGATGTCGGAAGGGGAATTGGAGAATTCCCTTCGGCGAATTGTAGAAGTAGGGACCTGGATAGTGGCCGGTGACAAATTTCATGGCTTGGAGGCATGACATGTCGATTTGTGAGAGCCCGCTTGCCTCTGTGAGATGATCGATCTGCAGAGAGAATTGGTTGGCTAAGATCGTGGCCACGAATCCAATGGAAATCTTTCCATTACTTTTCTTAACACGGGCGACCTCACTGTTTGACCCTCAAAAGTTGCTACTCAAAATTCAGCACAAGTAGCTATCTTTTGTTTGGAAAAAAATACCGAAATCACACCTAGATCCCTAAAAGAAATTGAGTGCAGCATATTAAGATTCTTGGTGATATTCTACACATGAAACCATGAATTTTGATGTATCTCACACTCAAGATCACAAAGGAAATAATTTCCCACAATCTAAACAATAGCTGAACGATGTTTTGGGTGCAAAATATGGTGGCACTTAGGCAAACCAAGCTGTAAAACTGCTCTGGGTACAATTTGGAGACACCAAACACATCCAATAACACCCTGGGCCCACCTGTCAATGGCACAAAGCCTTTTCGCTGGACTCTTGATTTGAATACACCCGGAACACGGGAAGATGGCTGCATAGACCGAGCTAGCAGCTGTGCGGTTTATAGTGCACTGAGAGCAAACACACTAGAGCAAGGGTCACTGGATTTAAAATCTAAGCACCCCGACCCCTTTAATTGGCGTACACGCGGTACCCCATGCACCGTGCAGTGCCCCTTACATGGTCTACGAAGTCTGGGAGTAGCCAAAATAAAAATATAAGTCAAAATGTGATTGGCCACGCCTAAGAGAAGCTGACAGTGGGCCCGCCCTTGTCAGCTCCTTCTCTTCCCTTTCTTCTTTGTTTCCCCGTGTTTTCAACTGAGAAAAAGAAGTGAAAATTCAAGCGAAATACTGAAACCTCGGGCAAACCATTACCTGGAGTCGTTAGAGGTGATTACTCCCTCCTCTTTGACCAAAACTCTAAGCTTGGATGTTCTCGGTGAAATCTGAGTATAGGCCGAGAAAGAAACCAAGTTTAAAAATGGAAATGAGAGTTTAAAAGCAATTCAAGCCTTGAAACTCGAGAGAAACACTCTAAAGGCCTACACTATGGTCTAAGAGGTGCCAATTCGGTTTAAGAGAGAGCAATTTTATTGGTACCATGAACTAGTGCCACATTAGAACCGAGTAATGGTGGTACTGCATGTCCAGCTGCCTATGCGGTAAATTGAGCTCGAGTACATGATAGGGATACGTTAAGGGTGCTCTCTGTCAGTATCTTATGACCTGATGTGTATTTATCAAGATGGTGACAAGTTAAGCCGTAATTGGGCTCGGTATAGCATACCAAAATTTTAACAGCTGTTAATACGTCAACTGGTCCCCAGGACACGTGCCATGTAGCCTATCGAAGATGACAAAGATGGAAATTCCTCTCCAAGGGTGCTGGAGCACGTGATTAGAAGCTCCCATTCAGAGGCCGGTTAATTAAGGGCCTTGATGACACCCCCTGCACATGAGATCAATCCAAAGGCTGTAAATGACCTAAATGAAGATCAATGATGTGCTAAATTGTTATTGGGTGACCTCCTGCCAATGAAGCATCTAGAAATGAAACAAATACATCTAGACCCTTGATCAAACACTTGGTGTGCACAACAGAAGACACATCAGCAGCTCAAAATCCGAAAACCCTAATATTGCCTTATATAAGGCACCCCAAATGCAAACTTCAGATATACTTCTTCTTCTCCAGAGAGCCCTGTGAAAGAAACAATCTAGAAAACCCCATTTTCATACAAAAGTTAGGTTAAAAGCTCAAAGCTTGAAGCTTTCTTAAGCAAGTTTAGAAAGGTAATTCATACCTGAAAAGATGTAAGGCTCTGGATGAGCAATGATGTGTATATATTTCAGTTTTAATCGAAATAAAGAAGTTTCTTTTTTGGTGAATCTCTTCTCTTTTCTTCATTTTCTTTAGCATTGATTTCTTACCTTCTTCTCATTCTAAACCTTCAAAAATGATAAATGTGAAGGCTATATGATTTCTAGTTCATCATAGGATGAACAAAATGAAATGTGTAGCTTGATGATCAAATAAAAATATTTTTACTTTCTTTTCTTGCACCTTTCATGAAATAATAATGAAAAATATTAAAAATATGATTTTCCTCTTACCTTTTCTACCTCACCTTCTAAAAAAAATATATATACATAAGTATTAATATATATACACATGCTAATATTTTTTTACTTCTTTTGCTTGGAGCTCATGAAATAAAAATGATAAAGCTCTAATCTTTGATACTTCTCTCTTTCTTTAACTCTTTTGGCTTCTTCTAAAAATAATTAAGTAGTAGAAGTATGAGGGTTGAGCCATGAGGTCTCCCTTCATATGAAAACTATATTAATTATTTTGTGAAGATTTTAAAAGAATAATAAAGTGACAATAAAAAAATTAAACACAAGAGGTAGTAGGGTTGAGCCATGAGGTTTCCCCTATTATTCTCTCAACCTAAATGATCAAATGGCCTATTTGCACAAAAGGATTGATTTAGTCAATAATTAGTGCATTTATATGCATGAATATTGATAAAATTAAAAACTATGTGCAAATAGTGAGAAATTGAGGTCTAAAGTATAAAAGACATTAGCATTTGCTATGATATGTCACTTATGCTTTAAACCTATGATATTTCAATGATTTGCCCATTTTGGACCCATTTGTGTATGAAAGAATATTTGATTTTCTTAAGCAAATATGCTAAAAGAAATTAAATATCTCAAATATATGAATGGTGAGAGATGGAGGGTTTAAAATGCAAATAAATAACAAGTTATGCTTGTTCATGATTTTTGTATATTTAAATCCAAGGAAATCTCAATGATATGTCCCTCCAAATATCAAAAACATGATTTTAAACAAAATCAGGGGCTTCCCTGCATAAAACCACATTTTGGCTGATTTTTGACATCTAAAGAAGTATTATTTTGGAATTTTGGATTTCCTCCTTTTTTTCTTTTGTTTATTGGTACCAAAGACATAGCAAAAAGGCCATGAAAGTTCATTAAAATAGTGTTTACTTCATGGAATCAGTTGTAAATGCTTTAAACCAGTCCCTAATGCCCTCTGGAACAGTGGACCAACATCAAATCACAAAGTATGCATCAATGACACAAGAAAAGCACTCAAAAGTGCCAAAATGACCTTCTCTGGTAAACAGAACCTTCTGGACTGATACAGTGATCAAATTAAAAAATGGACTTCACCATCAGATAGAGGACATTAAAACACACAAAATTGACACAAATTTTACATTTTTCTGACTGTATTTCGATTTTATATGAATTTCTAAAGTTCAGGTTCAAAAATAGAAAATTTAGCATTCAAATAAAAAAGGGGCTGTTGTTGGAAAATGGGCAGTATCAGATGATTGAAAAATTAAATTTGAAAAACAAACATCATGATTAGATAGAGAATTTAAAAATACACAAAATGGACACAAATTTCATATTTTTCTGACTCTATTTCAATTAGATATGAATTTTTAAAGATTCAGATGTCAATTACAAAATAGAAATCAAACAAAACATGTTTCACTTTGCACGGATCTTAAAGCAACTGGAGACCTTTAATTCTGGCGCCAGAATGGAGTTTGAATGGAAACACGGATCTCAAAGTATAAAATATAAATCAAACAACCAGCACAAATCCTGAAGCCCAGCCCATATCTTAAAGCCCAATACACCAATCTAAAGACCAAAAAATCCACATCTCAAAGCCCGGATAATAAATAAAATTGTAAATCAATACCCTTTTCATAAAAGGTCCCTCTGACTTTTAAATATTTGCAGCGAAGCCCCTGGAAATTTTACAAATAGGTCCTTGACAGCACAAAACTTTCTCAAATAAGCCCTTAAAGGCCCAATTTTCACATAAAACCTTGTCTAAGACCCAAATCACAAATCCACACCTTTCCAGCTTTGTAAATAAGCCCCTGGGAAAACATAAATATTTACATATAAGTCCTTTTTTACCATAACTTCTTCGTTTCAAGTCCAAATTGACTCAAACCACCTCCAAATGAACCCAAATCAAATTCTCTATGTTTCTAAATCAAAATTGAACATGTTCAAGCGTCAGAAAAATCTTGAAATGACCAAAATACCCTTTTCCAAAATTAAATGATTTCTTAATGGAATAAAATATGTCATAAATCAAGTATAAATAGAAAGTGTATGTATACTTCTCAAATATCCAAGTTCCTATTTTAAAATACAATAAATGTTATTTTAATGTAAAAATCACATACGTACACATGTCCAAACATATAGAAAATCAAATTAAAATCAAAGTCAATACATGAGTCTCCCTTTTTAGCCCCCTTATTCAATTAATAACAAATAGGCACAAATCCCGGAATGAACGAGGTGTTCAGTATGACTGGGAGTTAAACGTCCCCACAATCAATAAACTCTCTCGACAGACTGATTATGAATAGTAAGTCTGTCGAGGGTGAACCAGAAGGAACAGCAGAAAGAAAGTAAATGTTTCAAGTTTAATGTTCTTCAAACAACCGAGAGCATTGAACCATGAGACATTTAAATACATATGCACACACCTTCCATACCAGCTGTGCAACTTTCTGCACCCTACACTCACGGATTTGATTGCAAAGGAGATGGCCGAGGTGAGGTCGCACCGGTGTTGGTTCGATATGCACTTGAGAAGATAGAGTTCGGGTAATGTCACCTTGGATGAACTCTCGCCTCTCGCGAAAATGGAATTGGCAAGGATTACTTGCAAGAGGCGGACTTGGGGATGGATGATTCTGCTTGCCGGTCGAGTTGAGTTTTGGTTGTCTTCAGTGATGCTGTACCAGAACTCTTGGCAGTCAGGAGAATTAGAAGTGCCATTGTCGGTGAGGTTGAAGATGGCACAGAAATCATCCATGGCAACTGTGTACTACTCGCCAATCATCTGGAAAGTGATGGAGTCTTCATTGTATCTGAAAGTCGCAAGGAACTCCCTCGTGAGCACCTTGTAAATTTTGACTCCTTTGATCAGTTGGAGGAATTGCTAGAGGTGGATGCGGTTGGCGAGCTGCTTGGTTTGTGCGAGGAGGCCTAGTCGCTCGAGTGTTTCTGTGTTGATGGATTTGTGGTATATGACCTCCCTTGTTTTCATCTTCTCGTAGCTTTGTCCAAATTGTGGATGCGAGAAGACGGGTTGGTACTCGGTTGCTTCCTCCATCGATTCATCGGAATCTTCTTCCTCAAGACCAAAATCCTGAGGGTTGAACTCCTTTGGCTCATAGTCTGCATCTGAGACTGGTGTGTCTCTGATTGATTGCTAAGTGTCGAAATGAGAGGATGAATGGTTAGATGATTGTGGTTGCGAGCCGGAGGATCGGGAGGATCGGCTAGAGGAGCCCTGCGGTGAATTACTCGGGCCGGCGCTTCCGAGGGCTTTCTTGGCACTCCTTGTAACTGCCCCTAAAATCTTTTTCATTTTTGGAGCCATTTGTTTAAAATTAATGTCTCTATTACGAACCGTATCGGTCAATACGGTCTTAATACAGACTGGTTAGCTGGTGAAAGTTGACCAAGTACAGGACTGAATACGGACCGTATCACAAATACGGATCGTATTAGAAGGTATTTCCGGAAAGACTAAGTGCTAGTTCTGGTAAACTATTACGGACCGTATTATACTGGTAAAAATTGGAAAATTAACAGAAACTAATTTTTTTGTGATTTTTTTGTTGATTTTACGAAATAAAACCTGATTACCTAAATTGATGTAACAGAGATTAAGTTAAAAGGAATGCAAAAATGATTTTTAAATTTTGAAATTGAAATAGGGTTTAGAAAAACTGAATTTGGGGGAGACTCGAGAGACCGTCGGATACGGACCCGATACGGTCCGTATTAGGGTTGAGGCGCGGAGAAGGAGGTCGGCGGCGGATTCAATGTTGAGGGAGATGAGGTTGGCGACGGAGATCGGTGGCAAAAGGAGGTGCTTGATTTCGGGTGAGAATGGAAGAGGGAGAAAGAGAGGAGATGGAGGGGAAGAGAATAAGGAGAGAGAGGGAGAGAGGGGTTAAGGAGTTAAAACGAAAATATTAACAGTTATAAGACGTGATTCGCGCGGGATTTCAAATGTCTCTTCTTAACGGATTCGCATCTCCCGGATTAACTCTTATTACGGACCGTATCAGCCAAGACGGTCCGTATTGAATCCGTTATGCTTACCCAGTAACCGCTAAGTTTTAACTCCTTTGAATATGGGCCATATCAGCCAATACGGGCCGTATTCACCACTTATTTCCTGTCTTCTTACTCTATTACCCCCGTACCCATTGGTAAGACCCGTATCAGCCAATACAGGTCGTACTAGAGAGTATTTTTCCATCTTCCGAGACGTCTTTTAATCAAGCCTTTCCTCCAGTATGCTTACCTGATCATAGGAAAATGGTGGGTATGAGTTGTTTCTTTGTTTAAGTCCTAATTAAACTAAAAATAAATAACTATAGGAATATATATAAGTGTCCTTGGGTTGCCTCCCAAGAAGTGCTTGTTTAAAGTCATTAGCTTGACTCGGTGTCACATCAGGTTCTTCCAGATATCCTCCCGTTAATGCAAGTGGGTTGCTTGTCGGGTGGCTTGCCTTCGACGTCATCTTTGGTCTCATCATCATTGCCTTTGTCGAAGAAGTCAATTGGTGTTTGAGGTCTGGGGTCGAATGCCAGACTCAAACCGAGTGCTGCTTCGACCTCGTCCAGTCTTTGAGAAATTGCATCGAGTTCTTCGCGTAGGTTTTTGATTAATGCAAGGGCTAAGAGAGAATAATTCCTATTGTTTGCGATATTGGGGCTCTTGTTCAGATCATCGGTTTGTGTTGTCACGGAGGTTGGATGGATCTGTCCGTCATCTTGTACAATGAACAATCTCTCCATTTCTGCTTCGTGCATCATTTCTTCGATGTCTTCAAATTCATCTATTCGCAATTCGTCATTGCCATATTCATCTGCCGTTTCCAAATTATAGACAAGATTTATATCAGGTGGGACTTTAGTTTCATTCATATTGAAGATCATCTTGTTCTCGCCAACATTGAGTGAAATCTTCCCGTTCCTAACATCGATCATTGCCCCACATGTGGCGAGGAATGGCCTTCCAAGGATGATCGGAATCTGCTCATCTTCTTCCATATCAACTACCACAAAATCTGCTGGTATCCAGAATTTACCAACTTTGATTGGGATGTCAAGCAACATTCCTTCAGGATATCGAATTGATCGGTCGGCTAGTTGCAATGAGATCCGTGTTGGTGATAGGTCTCCACATTCCAATTTATCAAATACTACCTTAGGCATCAGACTCACACTTGCTCCTAGATCACACAAAGCTCTCTTGAAATCGGTTGTGCCAATGGTACATGGTATCGAGAAGCTTCCCGGATCTTTTAACTTTGTTGATAATTTGCTTTGCACGAGCGCACTACACTCCAGATTGAGCGGAATTGTTGAGAATTCTTGGAGCCTACTTCGATTTGAAAGAATCTCCTTCAGAAATTTAGCATACGAGGGTATGCTTGCAATTGCTTCAGTGAAGGGGATTGTGACTTGTAACTGCTTGAGTGTCTCCATGAATCTCGCAAATTGCTGCTCCATCTTGTGCTTGGTAGGCCTTGGAGGGAATGGCAGAGGTGGCTTGTAGGGTGGTGGTGAAATGTATTCAGGTTCGGGTTGTCGCTCGTCTCCACCTACAGTGTCATTCTGCTCCTCAGTAAGGTCTGTTTGCAGTTTGAATACGAGCGGCTCCGGTGGTTACGGCTCATATTCTTCGGAATGCGATGGCTTTGCATGCATCTCATCGGAAGTTGGATTGGGCATGGGAGGTCCCTGATAAGCTGTACCGCTCCTTAATGATATGCTCTTGCAAATCTCTCTCGGGTTTTCTTCCGGTTGGCTCAGAAATTTGCCTTTTCCGCGTGTAATACTCGAGAGTTCTTTTGCCATCTTAGAGACATTGTCTTCTAAGTCTTTGTTGCGGTTTGTTAAGGATTCGATCTTTTACGCGATTTCGGCATTAGCTTGTCTTGCTTCTCTAGGACTCTCTCCATTAATGATGTGATGTCAGGTTGCTGTGGTTGATTGTATTGCCTTGGTTGATAATTCTGTTGAGGATTGTTGTATCTCGGTTGATAATTGGGCTGTGGTTGATAGTTCTGTTGGGGTGCAGTAGGCCTTTGATTGTTTGCGTATGAGAGATTTGGATGGTTTCGGTTGTTCGAATGGTATGTATTGTAAACGGGATGAGGTCAAAAGCTATTGTCGATTGCGTTCGCTTGCTCCATTTCTTCCTCAGTTTGTGTCACATTCATACATTCGGTCATCTCATGCGCTCCTCCACAATAGCCACATGCTGTTGCGGCATTGACTGCTGCTACCGTTCGCTGCTTGGTTTGCTTGTTGAGTGCCATTTGCAAAGCATCGATCTTTGCGCTCAGCATAGATATATCATCTACTCGGTGCATGCCAGGTGTTGGAGTTGGCTTCTTTCGCTCAGGGATCCAGTAGTGTTGGTTGATTGCAATCTCTTCAATTAGGTTATAAGCCTCGTCAGGTTCCTTGTTCATGATTGCTCCCTCTGCGGAAGCATCAATAGACAACCTATCGGTAGGGTTTAGACCATTATAAAAAGTTTGGACAATCAGCCATCTTTCTAGACCATGATGTGGACAACACCTTAACATATCCTTATATCTATCCCATGCCTCACATAATGTTTCACCATTCCTTTGTTCAAAATTAGTAATTGCATTTCTAAACCTCGAAATTTTGGATGGTGGAAAATATTTTGCAATAAATACATTAAACAATTGGTCCCAAGTTTGAATGGAATTGGCCGGTAAGGAAAACAACCATCCTCTTGCTTTATCTTTTAATGAGAATTGAAATAGCCTTAGCCTGATTGCTTCATCGGTAACTCCGTTGATCTTTATCGTCTCGCATATCCCTAGGAAAATTGACAAATGAAGATGTGGATCTTCATGTGGAAATCCTCCAAATTACTGTTGCGAAACCATATTTATGAGAGCGGGTTTGATCTCAAAATTATGGTTCGTAATAGTTGACGGGTATATACTAGAATTAGGATCATTCGCGCGCGGTACGCAATAGTCCCGTAGAAGATTGGGTCTTGCTGCATCGTGAACTTCATTATCACCATTGTTTTGTCTTCCATTGTTGATCGGTTCGTTCGGTGGGATATTCATGTTGATCGAATCTGAGTCTTCTTCGCTTTCAGAATTACTTGATGAAGAACTATGATTGGTTCTTATCGGCGATGTGGAAGCAAATTGTCCTCTCCTACTAGCAATCCTCTCGGATCTTCGTACGGATGATTCGGCCAGCGTGTAGTGCCCTAAAAAGAAAAGAAAATCTGAAAATTAAACTAAAAACTAAAAATAAAAAGAACATTAAAATAAAAACGAAATTGAAAATAAAAGAAAAATAAAAGTGCAGAAAATAAAAAGAAATCTAGGCGTTTCTAATTAATTGGATTCAATGGTCAAAGCAAGGGCGTCTCGCGAGGCCTTGCACAATGAACCGTTACTCCCCGGCAATGGTGGCAAAAAGCTTGATCACTCAAAAGAGAGCAATATTTCTTTTAAAATTTATAAACTCGAAAATGCTATCGGTTCGGACTGCAAGCGCACAATCCTATCGAGTAGTATATTCGAGGTCGATCCACACGGAATATTGGTTCAATGCTTTGAGCGATCGAATCACAATCTTTCGAAAGGCTAGACAAAATCTGAAAATTGAGAGATGTTGTTTTGATCAATGTAAATTAGGAAGCAATTAAAAGTAATTAAAATAAAGATAGAGATGAGAATTCCTAGGGTTTCGGCACACCATTGCCACTCAATCAGCCTTGACAATATATTCTTGTTGCGTCTGATTTCCTGTTGTTGTTTAATGAAAGACACCACATAGGTCACTGCGATTTATGTTACGCGAGAATGACAGATCTTTCACCGAGATTCTACATAGGACACTACGATTTACCTTACGCAAATGTCTGATCTCTCAAATACCCCAAATTACTACACAGATCACTGCGATTTACTTTACGCAAGTGATGGAATTTGGTACGTGTTTTGTTGGTCTGGTTTATGGTTTCCCCGCTAAGGTTTTCTTCACATAAACCTAATAGATCTCAACGAGGCTAATTCATACAAATAGTTTCTCTTACCATTAAAGTACTGTCACTACCCTAACGGACTCAAACTAGATCATTGAAATTAGATGAAGAGATAGTAAATCACAAAAGCATTTTGTTTCAACAATAAGAAATCATAATCAACAGAAATATATATTTCAAAACATCAAGAGTAACAAGGTTTACTGCCTAGCCCTAAGAAAAGGAACTTAGCCACAGAACGGCATTGTTACAAGCACTCCTCTCTTCTCACTTTAATCAAATCTAACCCCTAATTACAAAGATGACTATTCCTTCTGCCCAGGGGCCTTATATAGGAGTGGAGGGACGTCTGGAGATTGAGTAGGGGCTAAGAAACTGATCTAGAAACAGCTATCGGCAGTTATTCCCCAAGAGACGCCTTCGGATACGGACCGTATTGGGCAATACGGTCCGTATTAGGACCTTAACGGTTAAGTTTTAATGATTCCAGTGCTATCTTCTGGTCTGTGCTAGGCCTGGTCCGTATTAGGCAATACGGGTCGTAACAGAGACTTAGTCGATGAGCGTCTCTGATTCGATTGACCCAATTCTAGCTCCATTTGGTGTAAAATAGTCCCAAAACCTGTTTTCTACAATAAAACATAAATAAGGGTGACAGTAGCTTTTTTCTCTAATTAGTTAACCATTAGTGTGAGAAAATATGCAAAACCTAAGCCAAAACTCTATGTAAATCATCATTATTTTGACTCTGATCATATAAGTGTGGCTCGGGGGGTCTGCCACTGACCATTCTCATTGCGGTGAGGCACTCAATATCTAGGAATTTCATGCCAGTGCCTTTCTTCAAGAAATCTACCTCGATTCTGAATGGGCGAGCGAGGATTGTTGCGATGGCACCGATGGAGATGTTTCCTCTGCCCCTTTTGTTTTGACCAATTGAGTGGATGTGGTTGCAGAGGAAGTAGCCGATGTGCGGAGGCTCTTCCAGTGTAATGAGCATACATTTGAGGATGTAAAGCTCGGGCAAGGTGACTTTCGCGCAAGTCTCACCTCGAGCAAAGAGAGAGTTGCTGAGAGCTGCCTGCATGTACCGGAGCACCAGATGGACAATGTGGCTGGCAACTCTGGGGTCACAGATGCGGTCATTGGTGATCAACTTCCAAAAATCTCGCTCGTCATTGTATGCTTGCGTGCCTTCATTTTTAAATCAGAAAATGTCACAGAAGTCACGCATTGACACCTCCTGTTCTCTATTCATCAGCTGAAATTTAATTATGTCATTTTCGGAGGAGAAGGTGGCAATGAACTCGCGGGTGAGGTCGTCATAGACCGGGACATCAACCAGCTTGTTGAGAAAGTCCCAGATGTGAACCTTTTCGGCTAGGGTTTTGAATTGGGCTAGAAGGCCGAGCTCTTCGAGGGTTTCAGTATGGATGGCCTTGTGGTTAATGATTTTGTTGTCTTCCTATTTTTCGAAGACATTGGCGTGTGTTCTTCTCGAGAATTTTATTGCCATGGGGTCATATTGTTGCTCCTCCATTGGTTGTGGTTCGTCTTGTGGAGGAGAGTCCGGCAATTCTTCCCGTTCGGGGCTTTGTTCAGGTGATTCAGGTGGTGGATTTTGAGAAGAAGATTCTCCCCTCTTCTTCTTGCCTCTACCTGTCAAAGCCTTAAGAAGACCTCGTGTTTTTGGGACCATTTGTGATATTTACCAGCCTCTGTTACGGACCGTATTGGTTTGATACGGACTGGTTATGGACCTGTGAGCTGGTGAAAATTGGCCAAATGCAGGACTGAATACGGACCGTATTGACAGATACGGACCGTATCGGACTGGTACTGGTTCTGGTAAAAACTAGAAAAACCCTAATAATTTTTTTTTGTATTTTGACTAAATCTAGAAAAGAAAACAAACTCTAAAACTAAATTGCAAAGAGGAAACAAAAGATCAATTTGAGAAATTGAAATTAAAATTGAAAATTTATGAGGGAAAGGGGAAAAACCGAAATGGCGAAGGTCGACGGTGCTCACGGCGGGTACGGGTCGGATATGGCCTGTATTGGGGATCGGTGTGAGTGAAGGTGGTCTTCCTTGGCGGCTGGCGGCGTATGCGAGGGTGTGCTAGGGTTTTTGGAAGAAAGAAGACGAGGTGAAGAGAAAGGAGGAAGAGAAATAGAGAGGGGAAGAGAAGAGGAGAAGAGAAACGGGAGAGGGCTCACAACTTCGCGCCTCTTCGTTAACGGGTTTTAATTTCGCATATCGGCTTTGATTACGGACCGTATTGGCTGATACGGTCCGTATCCGATCTGAAATTTTGACCCTGATAATTGTTTCTTAAATCTTTCCTCTGAATACGGTCTGTATTGGCTGATACGGACAGTATTCACTATTCCTTTTCTTCCAACTCCATGCTCCGTATTCACTGTTGTAGTCTGTATTGGCTGATACGGTCAGTAACAGAGAATATTTTCTTGACTTTTCCAATGTTTTTAACCGAGCCCTTCCTTTAGCATGTTCACATGGTCATGAAAAATGAGTGGATGTGATTCGTCCCCTATTAAAGTCCTAAAAAAAAGTAATTATAAGAAAATATAAAAGTGGCCTTGGGTTGCCTTCAAAGAAGCGCTTGTTTAAAGGTTAGCTTGACTCGGTGTCCTGTTAGTTCCTTCCAGATATCCTCCCGTCAATGCAAGCGGGTTGCTTGTCGGGTGGTTCGCCTTCAGCGTCTTCTGTGGTATCGTTGTCATTGTCCTCCTTGAAGAAGTCGGTTGGTGTTTGAGGTCCATGGTCGAATGCCAGACTCAAACTGAGTACTGATTCGACCTCATCCAGTATTTGAGAAATTGCATCGAGTTCTTCGTGGAGGTTTTTGATTAACGCAAGGGCTAAGAGAGAGTAATTCCTGTTGTTTGCGATATTAGAACTATTGTTCAGATCATCGGTTTGTGTTGTCACGGAGGTCGGATGGGTTTGACCGTCATCTTGTATAATGAACAATCTCTCCATTTCTGCTTCGCGTATCATTTCTCCGATGTCTTCAAATTCATCCATTCGCAATTCATCATTGCCATATTCATCCGCTGTTTCCAAATTGTAGACAAGATTTATGTCAGGTGGGACTTTGGTCTCATTCATGTTGAAGATCATCTTGTTTTCGCCAACATTCAGTGAGATCTTTCCATTCCTAACATCAATCATCGGCCCACAAGTGGCGAGGAATGGCCTTCCAAGGATGATTGGAATCTGCTCATCTTCTTCCATATTGACTACCACAAAATCTGCTGGTATCCAGAATTTACCAACTTTGATTGGGATATCAAGCAACATTCCTTCAGGATATCGAATTGATCGGTGAGCTAGTTGCAATGAGATCCGCATTGGTGATAGGTCTCCACATTCCAATTTGTCAAATACTACCTTAGGCATCAGACTCACACTTGCTCCCAGATCACATAAAGCTCTCTTAAAATTGGTTGTGCCAATGGTACATGGTATCGAAAAGCTTCCCGGATCTTTCAAATTTGTCGGTAATTTGGTTTGCATGAGCGCACTACATTCCAGATTGAGCGAAATTGTTGAGAGTTCTTAGAGTCTACTTCGGTTTGAAAGAATCTCCTTCAGAAATTCAGCATACGAGGGTATGCTTGCAATTGCTTCAATGAAGGGAATTGTGACTTGTAGTTGCTTGAGTGTCTCCATGAATTTCGCGAATTGCTACTCCATCTTATGCTTGGCAGGCCTTGGAGGGAATGGCAGAGGTGGCTTGTAGGGTGGTGGTGCAATATATTCAGGTTCGGGTTGTCGCTTGTCTCCACCTACGGTGTCATCCTGCTCCTCAATAGGGTCTGTCTGCAGTTCGAATACGGGCCGATCTGGTTGTTGCGGCTCGTATTCTTCGAAATGCGATGGCTCTGCATGCATCTCATCGGAAGTTTGATCGGGCATGGGAGGTCCCTTATAAGCTGTACCGCTCCTTAATGTTATGCATTAGCAAGTCTCTCTCGGATTTTCTTCCGGTTGGCCCGGAAATTTGCCTTTTCCACGTGTAATACTTGAGAGTTCTTTTGCCATCTTAGAGACATTGTCTTCTAAGTCTTTGTTGCAGTTTGTTAAGGATTCGATCTTTTGCGCGATTTCGGCTTTAGCCTTGTCTTGCTTCTCTAGGAATCTCTCCATTAAAGATGTGATGTCAGGTTGCTGTGATTGGTTGTACTGCCTTGGATGGTAATTCGGTTGAGGATTGTTGTATCTTGGTTGATAATTGGGCTGTGGTTGATAGTTCTGTTGAGGTGCAGCAGGCCTTTGATTGTTTGCGTTTGAGAGATTTGGATGTTTCGGTTGTTCGGATGGTATGTATTGTAGGCGGGCTGAGGTCGAAAGCTGTTATCGATTGCGTTTGCTTGCTCTATTTCTTTCTTAGTTTCCGTCACATTCATACATTCGGTCATCTCATGCGCTCCTCCACAATAGCCACATGCTGTTGCGGCATTGACTGCTGCTACCGTTCGCTGTTTGGTTTGCTTGTTGAGTGCCATTTGCAAAGCATCGATCTTTGCGCTCAGCATGGATATATCATCTACTCGGTGTATGCCAGGTGTTGGAGTTGGCTTCTTTCGCTCAGGAATCCAGTAGTGTTGGTTGATTGCAATCTCTTCAATTAGGTTGTAAGCCTCGTCAGGTTCCTTGTTCATTATTGCTCCTCCTGCGGAAGCATCAATAGACAACCTATCGGTAGGGTTTAGACCATTATAAAAAGTTTGGACAATCAGCCATCTTTCTAGACCATGATGTAGACAACACCTTAACATATCCTTATATCTATCCCATGCCTCACACAATGTTTCACCACCCCTTTGTTCAAAATTAGTAATTGCATTTCTAAACCTCGAAGTTTTGGATGGTGAAAAATATTTTGCAATAAACACATTAAACAATTGGTCCCAAGTTTGAATGGAATTGGCCGGTAAGGGAAACAACCATCCTCTTGCTTTATCTTTTAATGAGAATTAAAATAGCCTTAGCCTGATTGCTTCATCGGTAACTCCGTTGATCTTTATCGTCTCGCATATCCCTAGGAAAATTGACAAATGAAGATGTGGATCTTCATGTGGAAATCCTCCAAATTGCTGTTGCAAAACCATATTTATGAGAGTAGGTTTGATCTCAAAATTATGGTTCGTAACAGTTTGCGGGTTTATGCTAGAATTAGGATCATTCGCGCGCGGTACGCAATAGTCTCGTAGAAGTTTGGGTCTTGCTGCATCGTGAACTTCATTATCACTATTGTTTTGTCTTCCATTAATCGGTTCGTTCGGTGGGATATTCATGTTGATCGAATCTGAGTCCTCTTCGCTTTCAGAATTACTCGAGGAAGAACTATGATTGGTTCTTATCGGTGATGGGAAGCGAATTGTCCTCTCCTACTTGTAATCCTCTCGGATCTTCGTACGGATGATTCGGCCAGCGTGCAGTGTCCTAAAAAGAAAAGAAAAATCTAAAAATTAAACTAAAAACTGAAAAATAAAAAGAAAACAAAAACAAAAACGAAATTGAAAATAAAAGAAAAAGAAAAATGCAGAAAATAAAAAGAAATCTAGGCATTTCTAATTAATTGGATTCAATGGTCAAAGCAAGGGCGTCTCGCGAGGCCTTGCACAATGAACCGTTATTCCCCGGCAACGGCGTCAAAAAGCTTGATCACTCAAAAGAGAGCAATGTTTCTGTAGGGTGCAGAAAGTTGCACAACGGTGGAAGGTGTGTGCATGTGTTAAATGCCTCGGGGTTCAATGCTCTCGGTTTTTAAGACATGAGAGAGAGCATCGAACTTGAAACATTTACTTCTACAATTCCTTCGGTTCACCCTCGACAGACCTACTGTTCATGATCAGTCTATCGAGAGAGTTTATTGATTGTGGAGACGTTTAACTCCCAACGGGCGCAAGCCCCCGCTGTTAATTACATCAGATGACCCTTCCAAGCCATGCTGAACACCTCGTCCATTCTGGGATTTGTGCCTATTTGTTGCGAATTGAATAAAGAGGCTAAAAGGGGACTCATATATTGATTCTGGTGTTGATTTGGTTTTCTATATATTTGGACAGGTGTGTGTGACTTTCAAATTAAAATAATGTTTATTATATCTTAGAATAGGGATTTGGGTATTTAAAAAGTGTATGTACATCATTTGCTTATATTTGAGTTATGACATATTTATTTACATTTTTGTTAATTATTTATATGTTATTAAGAAATGAAATCATTTAATTTTAAGAAAAGGGTATTTTGGTCATTTCAGGATTTGGATGATGTTTGGACATGTTCAATTTTGATTTAGAGATATAGGGAATTTGATTTGAGTTCATTTGGAGGTGGTTTGAGTCGATTTGGACTTGAAATGAAGAAGTTATGGTCAAAAAGGTTGAAAAGGACCTATTTGTAAATATTTATATTTTTTTAAGGGTATATTTACAAAGCTGAAAGGATATGGATCTACAATATGATCTTTATGCAGTGTTTAAGGTGTAAATTGGGCACCCAAGGGTCTATTTAAAAGGTTTTAAAGTAACCAGGGACCTATTTACAATTTTATGAGGACTGCGCTGCAAATAAAACTTGTCAGAGAGACCTATTTGCAAAAGAGTTTTGGTTTTATGATTTTAATTGATTATGTGGGCTTCGAGATTGACGTTGGGCTTTGAGATTCGTGTTTTCATTTAAGTTTTATTTTGGCTCCGGAATTAAAGAATTCATGTTGCCTCAAGATTCGTGCAGCTGGGACATGAAAGGTGTTTTAGTTGATTTTTACTTATATTTAACATCTAATCTTCAAAAATTCATATTAAATTGAAATAAAATCAGGAAAATATGAAATTTATGTCTATTT
>JAJGRW010000865.1:1598976-1629623 GCA_025461045.1 Carex parvula | reverse complement strand
TACAAGCTGATCTACGGAAAAGCATGTCATCTACCGGTGGAATTAGAACACAAGGCATATTGGGCAACCAAAACGTTCAATTATGATCTTAGGGACGCGGACAAAAAGAGGCTACTAGATTTGAATGCACTAGATGAACTGAGACTCCATGCATACGACAATGCAAAGATGTATAAAGAACGGGCGAAATTCTACCATGACAAAAAGATCAGAAAAAGGGAGTTCAAGGAAGGCGACATGGTGCTTCTCTTCAATTCACGACTCAAACTCTTCCCCGGAAAATTGAGATCCAGATGGACGGGGCCATACAAGGTCACTCAAGTGTACCCTTATGGGGCAATATAAATCTGGAGTCAAGAAACTGGGTATTTCAAAGTGAACGGCCAGAGGTTGAAGCACTACATCGCAGGAACAAATGATGAGCATAAAGAGACATATTCCTTCGGGAATCAGCCAAATGAAGGATGAGAACAAAAAGTCAAGTTAATGACTTTAAACAAGCGCTTCCTGGGAGGCAACCCAAGGCCACTTTTGCGTTCTTTATCATATAAAAATTCAAAAATAAAAAAATATTTCATTTGATCCTAAACTATTATACTGATCACAGGGTTACTAATCTTATGATCAGAGTCAAAATAATGATGATTTACGTAGGGTTTTGGCTTAGGTTTTGCATATTTTCTCACACTTATGTTTAATTAATTAGAAAAAAGGCTACTGTCACCCTTCTTTATGTTTTATTGTAGAAAACAGGTTTTGGGACTAATTTACACCAAATGGAGCTAGAATCGGGTCAATCGGATCAGTGACGCTCATCGACGATGTCTCTGTTACGGTCCGTATTGCCAGATACGGACCAGGCCTAGCATAGACCAGGAGATAGCTCAGGAAGCATTAAAACCCTAACCGACAAGGTCCTAATACGGACCGTATCACCTGATACGGTCCGTAACCGAGGCGCCTCTTGGGGAATAACTGCCGACAGCTGTATCCAGATCAGTTTCTTAGCCCCTACTCAATCTCCAGATGTCCCTCCACTCCTATATAAGGCCCCTGGGTAGAAGAAGAAGTTATCTTTGTAATTAGGGTTAGATTTGATTAAAATGAGAAGAGAGGAGTGCTTGTAACAATGCCGTTCCGCAGGTAAGTTCCTTTTCTTAGGGCTAGGCAGTAAACCTTGTTACTCTTGATGTTTTGATATATATATTTCTGTTGATTATGATTTCTTGTTGTTGAATCGAAATGCTTTTGTGTTTTACTATCTCTTCATCTAACTTCAATGATCTAGTTTTAGTCTGTTAGGGTAGTGACAGTACTTTAATGGTAAGAGAAACTATTTGTATGAATTAGCCTCGTTGAGATTTATTAGGTTTATGTGAATAAAACCTTAGCGGGAAAACCATAAACCAGACCAACAAAATGCGTACCAAATTCCATCACTTACGTAAGGAAAATCGCAGTGATCTGTGTAGTAATTTGGGATATTTAAGAGATCAGTCATTTGCGTAAGGAAACTCGCAGTGTCCTATGTAGAATCTCGGTGAAAGATCTGTCATTCTTGCGTAACATAAATCGCAGTGACCTATGTGGTGGCTTTCATTAAACAACAACAGGAAATCAGACGCAACAGGAATATATTATCAAGGCAGATTGAGTGGCAACGGTGTGCCGAAACCCTAGGAATCCTCATCTCTATCTCTATTTTAATTACTTTTAATTGCTTTCTAATTTACATTGATCACAACAACATCTCTAAATTTTCAGATTTTGTCTAGCCTTTCGAAAGATTGTGATTCGATCGCTCAAAGCACTGAACCAATATTCCCTGTGGATCGACCTCGAATATACTACTCGATAGGATTGTGCGCTTGCAGTCCGAACCGATAGCATTTCCGAGTTTATAAATATTAAAAGAAACATTGCTCTCTTTTGAGTGATCAAGCTTTTTGGCGCCGTTACCGGGGAATAACGGTTCATTGTGCAAAGCCTCGCGAGAAGCCCTTGCTTTGACCATTGAATCCAATTAATTAGAAACGCCTAGATTTCATTTTATTTTCTGCATTTTTATTTTTCTTTTATTTTCAATTTCATTTTTATTTTTGTTTTCTTTTTATTTTTCAGTTTTTTGTTTAATTTTCAGATTTTTCTTTTCTTTTTAGGACACTGCACGCTGGCCGAATCATCCGTACGAAGATCCGAGAGGATTGCAAGTAGGAGAGGACAATTCGCTTCCACATCACCGATAAGAACCAATCATAGTTCTTCCTCAAGTAATTCTGAAAGCGAAGAGGACTCAGATTCGATCAACATGAATATCCCACTGAACGAACCGATTAATGGAAGACAAAACAATGGTGATAATGAAGTTCACGATGCAGCAAGACCCAAACTTCTACGAGACTATTGCATACCGCGCGCGAATGATCCTAATTCTAGCATAAACCCGCCAACTATTACGAACCGTAATTTTGAGATCAAACTTGCCCTCATAAATATGGTTTCGCAACAGCAATTTGGAGGATTTCCAAATGAAGATCCACATCTTCATTTGTCAATTTTCCTAGGATATGCGAGACGATAAAGATCAACGTAGTTACCGATGAAGCAATCAGGCTAAGGCTATTTCAATTCTTATTAAAAGATAAAGCAAGAGCATGGTTGTTTTCCTTATCGGCCAATTCCATTCAAACTTGGGACCAATTGTTTAATGTGTTTATTGCAAAATATTTTCCACCATCCAAAACTTTGAGGTTTAGAAATGCAATTACTAATTTTGAACAAAGGGATGGTGAAACATTGTGTGAGGCATGGGATAGATATAAGGATATGTTAAGGTGTTGTCCACATCATGGTCTAGAAAGATGGCTGATTGTCCAAACTTTTTATAATGGTCTAAACCCTACCCGATAGGTTGTCTATTGATGCTTCCGCAGGAGGAGCAATCATGAAAAAGGAACCTGACGAGGCTTACAACCTAATTGAAGAGATTGTAATCAACCAACACTACTGGATCCCTGAGAGAAATAAGCCAACTCCAACACCTGGCATACACCGAGTAGATGATATATCCATGCTGAGCGCAAAGATCGATGTTTTGCAAATGGCACTCAACAAGCAAACCAAGCAGCGAACGGTAGCAGCAGTCAATGCCGTAACAACATGTGGCTATTGTGGAGGAGTGCATGAGATGACCAAATGTATGAATGTGATGGAAACTGAGGAAGAAATAGAGCAAGCAAACGCAATCGATAACAGCTTTCGACCTCAGCCCGCCTACAATACATACCATCCGAACAACCGAAACCATCAAAATCTCTCATACGAAAACAATCAAAGGCCTGCTGCACCTCAACAGAACTGTCAACCACAGCCCAATTATCAACCAAGATACAACAATCCTCAACCGAATTACCAACCAAGACAGTACAACCAATCACAGTAACCTGACATCACATCTTTAATGGAGAGATTCCTAGAGAAGCAAGACAAGGCTAATGCCGAAATCGCGCAAAAGATCGAATCCTCAACAAACGGCAACAAAGACTTAGAAAATAATATCTCTAAGATGACAAAAGAACTCTCGAGTATTACACGTGGAAGAGGCAAATTTCTGGGCCAACCGGAAGAAAACCCGAGAGAGACTTGCAAATGCATAACATTAAGGAGCGTACAGCTTATCAGGGACCTCTCATGCCCGATCAAACTTCTAATGAGATGGATGCAAGGCCATCGCATTCCGAAGAATATGAGCCGCAACCTCCGGAGCCGCCCATATTCGAACTGCAGATAGACCCCATTGAGGAGCAGATTGACACCGTAGGTGGAGACGAGCGACAACCCGAACCTGAATACATTTCACCACCACCCTACAAACCACCTCTGCCATTCCCTCCAAGGCCTGCCAAGCATAAGATGGAGCAGCAATTCGCGAAATTCATAGAGACACTCATGCAACTACAAGTCACAATCCCCTTCACTGAAGCAATTGCGAGCATACCCTCGTATGCTAAATTTCTGAAGGAGATTCTTTCAAACCGAAGTAGACTCCAAGAACTCTCAACAATTCCGCTCAATCTAGAATTTAGTGCGCTCGTGCAAAGCAAATTACCGACAAAGTTGAAAGATCCGGGAAGCTTTTCGATACCATGCACCATTGGCACAACCGATTTTAAGAGAGCTTTATATGATCTGGGAGCAAGTGTGAGTTTGATGCCTAAGGTGGTATTTGACAAATTGGATGTGGAGACCTATCACCAACACAGATCTCATTGCAACTAGCTGACCGATCAATTCGATATCCTGAAGGAATGTTGCTTGATATCCCAATCAAAGTCGGTAAATTCTGGATACCAGCAGATTTTGTGGTAGTCGATATGGAAGAAGATGAGCAGATTCCAATCATCCTTGGAAGGCCATTCCTCACCACTTGTGGGGCGATGATTGATGTTAGGAATGGAAAGATCTCACTAAATGTTGGCGAAAACAAATGATCTTCAACATGAATGAGACCAAAGTCCCACCTGACATAAATCTTGTCTACAATTTGGAAACAGCGAATGAGTATGGCAATGATGAATTGCGAATGGATGAATTTGAAAACATCGGAGAAATGATGCGCGAAGCAGAAATGGAGAGATTGTTCATTATACAAGATGACGGTCAGACCCATCCAATCTCCGTGACAACACAAACCGATGATCTGAACAAGAGTCCTAATATCGTAAACAACAGGAATTATTCTCTCTTAGCCCTTGCATTAATCAAGAACCTCCGCAAAGAACTCGATGCAATTTCTCAAAGACTGGATGAGGTCGAATCAGTACTCGGTTTGAGTCTGGCATTCGACCCTGGACCTCAAACACCAACCGACTTCTTCAAGGAGGACAATGACAACGATACCACAGAAGACGCTGAAGATGAACCACCCGACAAGCAACCCGCTTGCATTGACGGGAGGATTGATCACTCAAAAGAGAGCAATGTTTCTTTTAATATTTATAAACTCAGAAATGCTATCGGTTCGGACTGCAAGCGCACAATCCTATCAAGTAGTATATTCGAGGTCAATCCACAGGGAATATTGGTTCAATGCTTTGAGTGATCGAATCACAATCTTTCGAAAGGCTAGACGAAATCTGAAAATTGAGAGATATTGTTTTGATCAATGTAAATTAGGAAGCAATTAAAAGTAATTAAAATAAAGATAGAGATGAGAATTCCTAGGATTTCGGCACACCATTGCCACTCAATCCTCCTTGACAATATATTCCTGTTGCGTCTGATTTCCTGTTGTTGTTTAATGAAAGACACCACATAGGTCACTGTGATTTATGTTACGCAAGAATGACAGATCTTTCACCGAGATTCTACATAGGGCACTGCGATTTTCCTTACGCAAATGTCTGATCTCTTAAATACCCCAAATTACTACACAGATCACTGCGATTTTCCTTACGCAAGTGATGGAATTTGGTACGCATTTTGTTGGTCTGGTTTATGGTTTCCCTGCTAAGATTTTCTTCACATAAACCTAATAGATCTCAACGAGGCTAATTCATACAAATAGATCTCTTACCATTAAAGTACTGTCACTACCCTAACGGACTCAAACTAGATCATTGAAGTTAGATGAAGAGATAGTAAATCACAAAAGCATTTTGTTTCAACAATAAGAAATCATAATCAACTTAAATATATATATCAAAACATCAAGAGTAACAAGGTTTACTTTCTAGCCCTAAGAAAAGGAACTTAGCCGCAGAACGGCATTGTTACAAGCACTCCTCTCTTCTCACTTTAATCAAATCTAACCCTAATTACAAAGATAACTTCTTCTTCTGCCCAGGGGCCTTATATAGGAATGGAGGGACGTCTGGAGGTTGAGTAGGGACTCAGAAACTGATCTGGAAACAGCTGTCGGCAGTTATTCCCCAAGAGACGCCTTTGGTTACGGACCGTATTGGGCAATACGGTCCGTATTAGGACCTGACGGTTAGGGTTTAATGCTCCCAGCGCTATCTTCTGGTCTGTGCTAGGCCTGGTCCGTATTAGGCAATACGGACCGTAACAGAGACTTAGTCGATGAGCGTCGCTGATCCGATTGACCCGATTCTAGCTTCATTTGGTGTAAAATAGTCCCAAAACCTATTTTCTGTAATAAAACACAAAGAAGAGTGACAGTAGCCTTTTTTTCTAATTAATTAAACATAAGTGTGAGAAAATATGCAAAACCTAAGCCAAAACCCTACCTAAATCATCATTATTTTGACTCTGATCAAGGATATCTGTTAGGAACTAACAAGACACCGAGTCAAGCTAACGACTTTAAACAAGCGCTTCTTGGGAGGCAACCCAAGGCCACTTTTATATTTTCTTATAATTATTTAATTTTTTTAGGACTTTAATAGGGGAACGAATCATATCCACTCATTTTTCATGACGAGGTGAACATGCTAGAGGAAGGGCTAGGTTAAAAACATTGGAAAAGTCAAGAAAATATTCTCTGTTACTGACCGTATCAGCCAATACGGACTACAACAGTGAATACGGAGCATGGAGTTGAAAGAAAAGGAATAGTGAATACGGTCCGTATCAGCCAATACAGACCATATTCAGAGGAAGGATTTAAGAAACAGTTATCAGGGTCAAAATTTTGGATCGGATACGGACCGTATAGCCAATACAGTCCGTAATCAAAGCTGATCTTCAAAATTAAAACCCGTTAACGAAGAGGCGCGAAGTTGGGTAACCATTCAAAATAGAGGTTTTTCTATTTTTGAGCCCTCTCCCGTTTCTCTTCTCCTCTTCTCTTCCCCTCTCTATTTATCTTCCTCCTTTCTCTTCACCTCGTCCTCTTTCTTGCAAAAACCCGAGCACACCCTCACATACGCCGCCGGCCGCCAAGGAAGACCACCTTCACTTCACACCGATCCCTAATAACGCCAAGGAGAACCGTCGACCTTCGCCATTTCGGTTTTTCCCCTTTCCCTTCTAAATTTTCAATTTTAATTTCAATTTCTCAAATTGATCTTTTGTTTCCTCTTTGCAATTTAGTTTTAGAGTTTGTTTTCTTTTCTAGATTTAGTCAAAATACAAAAATCACGAAAAATACAAAAAAAAATTAGGGTTTTTCCAGTTTTTACCAGAACCAGTACCAGTCCGATATGGTCTGTATCTGTCAATACGGTCTGTATTCAGTCCTGCACTTGGCTAATTTTCACTAGCTCACGGGTCCGTAACCAGTCTGTATCAAACCAATACGGTCCGTAACAGAGGCTGGTAAATATCACAAATGGCTCCGAAAACACGAGGTCTTCTTAAGGCTTTGACAGGTAGAGGCAAGAAGAAGAGGGGAGAATCTTCTTCTCAAAATTCACCACCTGAATCAACTGAACAAAGCTCCGAAAAGGAAGAATTGCCAGACTCTCCTCCACAAGACGAACCACAACCAATGGAGGAGCAACAATATGACCCCATGGCCATAAAATTCTCGAGAAAAACACACGCCAATGTCTTCAAAAAATTGGAAGACAACAAAATCATCAACCACAAGGCCATCCATACTGAAACCCTCGAAGAGCTCGGCCTTCTAGCCCAATTCAAAACCTTAGCCGAAAAAGTTCACATCTGGGACTTTCTCAACAAGCTGGTTGATGTCCCGGTCTAGGACGACCTCACCCGCGAGTTCATTGCCACCTTCTCCTCCGAAATGACATAATTAAATTTCAGCTGATGAACAGAGAATATGAGGTGTCAATGCGTGACTTCTGCGACATTTTCGGATTTAAAAATGAAGGCACGCAAGCATACAATGATGGGCGAGATTTTTGGAAGTTGATCACCAATGACCGCATCTGTGACCCCAGAGTTGCCAGCCACATTGTCCATCCGGTGCTCCGGTACATGCAGGCAGCTCTCAGCAACTCTCTCTTTGCTCGGGGTGACACTTGCACGAAAGTCACCTTCCCCGAGCTTTACATCCTCAAATGTATGCTCATTACACCGGAAGAGCCTCCGCACATCGGCCACTTCCTCTGCAACCACATCCACTCAATTGGTCAAAACAAAAGGGGCAGAGGAAACATCTCCATCGGTGCCAGCGCAACAATCCTCGCTCGCCAACTCAGAATCGAGGTAGATTTCTTAAAGGAAGGCACCGGCATGAAATTCCTAGATATCGAGTGCCTCACCACGATGAGAATGATCAGTGGCAGACCCCCCGAACCATACTTATACAACATCGAAAGAAGGAGGGTCCAAATGCCTTGCAAACCTCTACCTCTCAAAAATCAGCAAAGGTGGATGCAAGTGGCCCCGATCAGCAGACAGACCGCTCAGGAGGATGATGATGAGGTTGATTTTGAGGCCCTAGAGGCCGAAGCTGAAGAAGAGGAGAGGGCCCAAAACGCAGCGGTCGCCGCTTACATGCAAGAATTGGCGGCAAAATGAACAAAGGGCTCGACAAGAAGCGCTCGCGGCAGAAGTAGCGCGACAAGGGGCGGGACCATTTGATGCCCCTCAGAGTGGATATAACCGAGTTCTCCAAGCCGTCCAAAGGGTCAACACGAACATGGAGAAGTTCTCCATTGACACCAGGACCACTTTTGCCCGGCTTGACCAGCAGTATGACGCGGCACGTAACTCTGTAGGCCAAGTTCGTCAGGGCATGGACGAGCTGCGAGGGTATGCTGCTAACAACAGGCGGGAGGCACAGCAGGCCCGCTACATGTCACAGCAGTACTACCAGCATGCTCTCACCACTGGGTTGTCGTACCAGCCACCACCATACGGACTCTTCGACCCGTCATTTTACGAGGAGATCCAGCGACCACCACCACCTCCACCACCTTAGGATTGAGGTGCAGTGAGTTGCATCTTTTCTCGGTCTTTTTACTTTATTACTTCCTTTATTTTTATCTCTCGAGCATTGGGGACAATGCTCAATTTTATTCGGGGGGTAGGATGTAAATTGACCATTTATCTTTAAATTTTTCGCATTTGAATTTCTTAGGTGCTAGTAGTTTTTCTCAAATTTTGACTAGGGTTGGAGACTTTACCGAAAATTCTAGGATGATTAAATTGAGCTTTTCAGCTAGCTTGCATTTTTATTTTTCCTTAGGAATAGGTTAATCAAATAGGATTTGTTTTGAATTGAGTTAGGCTAGGGTTTAGACAATTCGCCATGACACCAAAAATTTGGAATTATTAAAATAATTAGTGATCTCAAAGTGAACAATTAATTGCTAACCATGAAAGTTGACCAAAATCGCAAACCCTAGAAATTTTTATTGTTGAGTAATTTATTCTCACAAAGTCTTTTAAGTTTGATAGTGTTTTAGAATACCCATTTATTATAGATAGACCCCTAGCGAAAATATGCAATAATTCCTTGTATGAATGAATACTTAGAATTGTGTGTAATCATGGTGCTTGGGACACAAAAATATTTTATTTTTCAGAAAAATAGAAAAATACAAAAAAATCAGAAATGAGAAAAATCCCAAAAAATAGAAAAATTCAGAAAAAGAAAAAAAAATATAGAATAAAAGATGGAGGATAAAAAGAGTACGGGTGCCTACACAAGACTGGTTACCAATAGGCTCGATAAAACCTCCCAAATTTTAATTTTTTGTACATATGTAATTTTTCAAAAATAGTCACAAGTACCAACACACTTAATTGTCATACTTTGTTCCAATCAATTGGGAAGGAAAATCAAAATTTATATTATTAGAATTCCTATTGATTGGAAGGGACCCATTTATAATCGAAGGGGAAATTAATACTCTCAATTTCAAGGATATTTGTGAAGTAAATTGTTCAATAATAATTCTTCTAGGGTAAGCATAATGAGGTCAATCATGGGGTGAATAAATTGTTCAAGGGAGAGGTCATGAATATTTTAAAGTTCTAAATTTTTATTGTCATGCCAATTCTACCAAACCCAAGAGCTAATTTAATTTTTAACAAGTCCTTGAGATTGTATGGTTTAACCTAGACCGGACCTTTGACCAGCTGGGATGTCGTTGCTTGAGGACAAGCAACAATTCAAGTTGGGAGGCGTGATCAGAGTCAAAATAATGATGATTTACGTAGGGTTTTGGCTTAGGTTTTGCATATTTTCTCACACTTATGTTTAATTAATTAGAGAAAAAAGGCTACTTTCACCCTTCTTTATGTTTTATTGTAGAAAACAGGTTTTGGAACTATTTTACACCAAATGGAGCTAGAATCAGGTTAATCGGATCAGCGACGCTTATCGACGAAGTCTCTGTTACGGTCCGTATTGCCTAATACGGACCAGGCCTAGCACAGACCAGGAGATAACGCTGGAAGCATTAAAACCCTAACTGACAAGGTCCTAATACAGACCGTATCACCTGATACGGTTCGTAACCGAGGTGCCTCTTGGGGAATAACTGCCGACAGCTGTATCCAGATCAGTTTCTTAACCCCTACTCAATCTCCAGACGTCCCTTCACTCCTATATAAGGCCCCTGGGCAGAAGAAGAAGTTATCTTTGTAATTAGGGTTAGATTTGATTAAAGTGAGAAGAGAGGAGTGCTTGTAACAATGTCGTTTCGCGGCTAAGTTCCTTTTCTTAGGGCTAGGTAGTAAACCTTGTTACTCTTGATGTTTTGATATATATATTTCTGTTGATTATGATTTCTTGTTGTTGAATCGAAATGCTTTTGTGATTTACTATCTCTTCATCTAACTTCAATGATCTAGTTTGAGTCCGTTAGGGTAGTGACAGTACTTTAATGGTAAGAGAAACTATTTGTATGAATATGCCTCGTTGAGATTTATTAGGTTTATGTGAAGAAAACCTTAGCAGGGAAACTATAAACCAGACCAACAAAACGCGTACCAAATTCCATCACTTGCGTAAGGAAAATCGCAGTGATATGTGTTGTAATTTAGGATATTTAAGAGATCAGTCATTTGCGTAAGGAATCTCGCAATGTCCTATGTAGAATCTCGGTGATAGATCTGTCATTCTTGCGTAACATAAATCGCAGTGACCTATATGGTGTCTTTCATTAAACAACAACAGGAAATCAGATGCAACAAGAATATATTATCAAGACGGATTGAGTGGCAACGGTGTGCCGAAACCCTAGGAATCCTCATCTCTATCTCTATTTTAATTACTTTTAATTGCTTCCTAATTTACATTGATCACAACAACATCTCTAAATTTTCAGATTTCGTCTAGCCTTTCGAAAGATTGTGATTCGATCGCTCAAAGCACTGAACCAATATTCCCTGTGGATCGACCTCGAATATACTACTCGACAGGATTGTGGGCTTGCAGTCCGAACCGATAGCATTTCTGAGTTTATAAATATTAAAAGAAACATTGGTCTCTTTTGAGTGATCATCTTACCTACAGGAGGACATGCTGGAAGAATTTGGTCGAAAAATTCGAAGTCCGTCATGAAGTTTTACTCTCTGTTACGGCCTGTATCAGTCGAATACGGGGCAACACTCCAATACGGACCTATCTCAGACTTGGCACAGAAAACACAGTTAAAGTCAAAACCACACAGTGGTTACGGACCGTATCAGTTGATACAGACCTTATTCACTGTGCAGAAATAACCAACTCTCTATTTTCTGGCTCTCCAAGAAAGAAATTCGAATTTTAACTGAATTTAACCTCCCATCCATCACTTCCTGCACCTTCATCACATCCCTTCACTACCATATAAGCCTTCCATTTACTTCCCTTTTTCCTGCACCATTTATAGAATTTTCAGACAAAAATTCGCACCCTGTTCACAGAAATCCTCCAAGTCAGGCCCCTATTAGCCCCGTATCAAGGTAATACGGCCCGTAATAGAGCCTGAAAACCAGAGAAAAATGGCACACAACAGCCCTCGACCCTCAAACTCGCAACCCGATGATGAAAACACCTTCGTGACAGCCATGGAAATCAAATTCCGCGATCAACAAGAATTTGACCGTGCTCAAACCATGCTTGATCGCACCATCGCGAACAATAAGGCGATGTGTATTAACACAATGAAGGTCCTTGGCTGCTATGATTATGTATGAGTATCCCTTAATAATATCAATTTATGGGATTTAGCGGACCGCCTGCGAGCCACAAGAGTCTATGAGAGGCCCTCCATCGAATTTCTATCAACACTACAATGGGATGGCAACATGATCAAATACCGATTATTCAACCGCCCCTTTGCCGTAACAATGGAGGAATTTTGCAAGGCGCTGTCCATTCCCACCAGCGGTGAAACCGAATTAGGCACAAGGGAGAAACGCATGAAGTACTGGGAAACGATCGCAATAGATGAGCGCAAAATATACCGCAAAGACTCACGCCTCATCTCATCGATCGAACTAAGGTATATTCATATTATTTTGACTAATTCTATTTTTCCCACAGGAGAAGACACAACGGAGGTTAGAGAGAGGGACATTTACCTCATGCGATGCATGAGGAGTCACAAGCATCAACCGCACCTTGGATACCACATCTTACACCACCTCAAAACGGTGGCCGCCGACAAAAAGAATAATCACGTGGTTTCCGTTGGTTGTTATGCAACCCTTCTTACACACCACCATAACATAAAACTCATCGGCGAAAATGAAGTATTCAGAGCCAACCGCCTCAACATGAACTACCTAGTAAACAAAGATCACGTGCAAGCGGTATTTAATGCACACACAGGAGACATCAAGTACACGTTGAAAATAGGCGAGGGAATGACCCTTTATACCAGAACGGATAAGGGATCATTCCAGTTTGGATACGAATCTGAACATGGAGATGATGCACGAAATGATGAGGAAGAACCAATAGAGGAGGAACCAATCGAGGAAGAACCAATTGAGGAGGAACCAACCGAAGAACCCATGGAAGAAACACATAGCGCATCACATCACTCATCCCGCTACCATCATGACATGGCTTTCGTACGCCACCTCATTCCTCCGACGACAATACCAACGAAGCAAACTCCATGCCCGCACCTACCGGATGGGACCAAGAAACAACCATATCTCAACCTTGCGAGCCCGGTCCAACCGCACGTTACGCCAACAATACCCTCGAGAATTTGAAGAAATGCACCCGCTACTTGGAGGAATATTTAAACATGGTAAACAAAGCCCACGAGAATTTCTATGAATATTGCCTTTCCAAGGGATTCACACCACCGATTTCATTCACCCCACCACCACCCCTTCACCACGAGTAATCTGTGAGATCTTTCTTATCCCTCTCTTAATTGTTTATTTCTTGCATTGAGGACAATACAAAATTTAAGCATGGGGGTAGGGGTAAGAAATTAGTTTAGGAATTGTATTGTATCTAGGACCATGGCATGTAGGACCCTTATTTTTCATTTTTTTTGCTAGCAGTTTTATTTAATCGGGACTACTTCTCAAGGCTTAACCAAGAGAAGTTGGGCGGAACGATTGAGGTTTTTATCTAGCGCGCATATAGGCATTTGCATTGATAGGAGCATATAATTTAGGGGTAATTTGCATGTAGTTAATCAAATAGGAATTGTTTTGAATTGAATTAGGCTAGGGTTTAGACAATTGGCCATGATACAAAAAATTCGGAATTTTTAAAATTATTAGTGATCTCAAAGTGAACAATTAATTGCTAACCATGAATGTTGACCAAAATCGCAAACCCTAGAATTTTTATTGTTGAGTAATTTATTTTTGCAAAGTCTTTTAAGCTTAATAGTGTTTTAGAATACCCATTTATTATAGATAGACCCCTAGCAAAATTATGCAATAATTCCTTGTATGAATGAATACTTGGAATTGTGTATAATAATGGTGCTTGTGACACAAAAATATTTTTATGTTTATTTTTTTCAGAAAAATACAAAAATAAAAAAAAATCAGAAATGAGAAAAAAAAAAAAAATTCAGAAAAAAAAAATAATAGAATAAAAGATGGAGGATAAAAAAAAGAGTACGGGTGCCTACACAAGACAGGTTACCAATAGGCTCGATAAAACCTCCCAAATTTTAATTTTTGTACATATTTAATTTTTCAAAAATAGTCACAAGTACCAACACACTTAGTTGTCATACTTTGCTCCAATCAATTGGGAAGGAAAATCAAAATTTATATCATTAGAATTCCTATTGATTGGAAGGGATCTATTTATAATAGAAGGGGAAATTAATACACTCAAATTTAGGAATATTTGTGAAGTAAGTTGTTCGATGATAATTTTTCTAGGGTATGCATAATGAGGTCAATCATGGAGTGAATAAATTGTTCAAGGGAGAGGTCAGGAATATTTTAGAGTTCTAAATTTTTATTGTCATGCCAATTGTACCAAATCCAAGTTCTAATTTAATTTTTAACAAGTCCTTGAGATTGTATGGTTTAACCTAGACCGGACATTTGACCAGCCACTACTACAAAAACTGGTTTTGTACACTGCACATTGTACACGGATTTGGCAATTATATTAAAAACAGTGTACCAAATATGAGTTCAAAAGATCTGAACGATTTCTACACGGATAATTAGTTAACAATCAGTGTCGAATTATTAGAGAGAGCTACACGGTTTATTAGAAACCACAAATCCGTGTGTAAATAAGTGTGTGTGCAAATAATTGAGAGAGCTACACGGACTTTTAATACAAAGCCGTGTAGGAACATTACACACGGTTTTTTGATATAAAGCCGTGTATAAATCTTATAATTGTACACGGATTTATAACTAAAAAGCCGTGTAGAAATAGGTGGAGAGCTACACGGATATATAACTAAATAGCCGTGTATAATAGTGTAGGGTTTTATTATCTTCCCTTCCAGAGCGCCGTTTTGATCAAGTTTTTAGTTCATACATCTCGAACTGAGCTTTTTATTTCTGCGAATTGATCGAGGCCAGCAGCTGAGATCTGAGATCTTTGAATTAAGTTTGTATTTTCTCCTCTCCATCTTTCTAAGGTTAGTAATATGTATTTAAATCATTTTCTTTCTCTAATTTTCTGTTATTTAGGCTTATTTAATTAGGTCATTTCATGCATTCTTGAATTCTTAATTTTAGATGTAATTAATTAGTGTACGTATTGTGGTCCAATAACCGACCTTTAGATGCTTTTAGGTCCATGCCCGTTCAAAATTAATCCAATAGGGATTAATTTTGGATAGTCCCCGTTTTGGGACTGCTCTTTGAATATTATGTCTCATTTAGGATGTGAACACATATTAGCGGGATTTAATTAGTATTTGAGGAAAGTTCGACAGTATTTTCCCTTATTGCTCCTACGAGTATGTGGTTCGTACGCATACTTGGGGAGTTAAGGGGAAATGCTGCCGAATTTTTCTCAAATACTAATTAAATCTCGCTAATATGTGTTCACATATGAGACATAATATTCAAAGAGTGGGTTAGGATTGTAAACCGGCCCTTTGTAAGCCCAAAATTTTGTACACGAAGGAGAATGTTGACCATGCATGATTAATTGATCAAATCATTTTTTTAATTTAATTTACAGATGGATCGAAGCTGGATGTATGAAATGCGACGTGACAGTGAAGAATATTTGGTTCGCGTTGATGAGTTTATAAAATTTGCTGAGAGTTATAGAGTGAATAAAAAAGAAGAAGACATTTTATGTCCTTGTAAAGATTGTAAAAATTTATTAAGATTTTTGGACATCGAAGAAATTAGAGCTCATTTGATTTGTCGGGGATTTAAGAAGAGATATACATGTTGGTTCATGCATGGTGAGAAACTTGGGGAAAGTAGTAGTGCCAATAAGGATTGTAATCGTGAATTGAATGATGAGAATGTTGGAATTTCTGATAATTTTGAACTTGATTGGAACGAGGATTATGAGAGTGCCGAATATTCTGATATTAACGTCGAACCCGAAAATGACGATGATGAGATGGAGAGGAATTTTGATGAAAATGTAGAACACGAGTTTACTGAAAATTTGGAGGATATGTTACGTGATGTGGAAGATGAAATTAGTGATAAAAATTATGATAAATTTCAAAATTTGTCTAATGAATCTAAGAAGCCATTGTATCCCGGGTGTACCAAATTTACAAAACTGTCAGCTGTGTTGAAATTATTAAACTTAAAAGCAGACAATGGTTGGAGCGATAAGAGTTTCACGTCCTTATTACAGCTTTTAGGAGAAATGCTCCCAGATAACAACGAGTTACCCGGTACAACATATCAGGCAAAGAAGTTGATATGTCCAATGGGGTTGAAGATCGAAAGAATACATGCATGTCCGAATGACTGTGTATTGTATCGTAACGAGTACGAGGCCATGCATGTCTGTCCTAAATGTGGTGTTTCACGATATAAACGTCGTAAGGACCAGGACACTGATGATTGTAACGAGGACACAAGTGGCCGACCTCCGGCTAAGGTGTTGTGGTATTTGCCGATAATACTGAGATTCAAACGGTTGTTTGCGAATCCCAAAGATGCAAAATTATTGCGCTAGCACGAAGAAGAGCGCAAAAATGACGGCAAACTAAGGCACCCGGCTGATTCTCCTCAATGGAGAAACATTGACAGACATTTCAAAGAATTTGGTTCTGAACCGCGGAACCTTAGGATTGTGGTGAGCTCAGATGGAATGAGTCCGTTTGGAAGTATGAGCAGTCGGCACAGTACTTGGCCAGTTCTTTTATGCATCTACAATCTTCCTCCTTGGTTATGCATGAAACGCAGATATATAATGATGTCATTACTAATCCAAGGACCCAGACAACCCGGAAATGACATAGATGTATATCTCGCACCATTAATCGAGGACCTCCAAAAATTGTGGCGTGATGGCGTCCCGGTGTGGGATGCGTATATGAAAGAGACCTTTACCTTGCGAGCCATGGTGTTTTGCACCGTAAATGATTTCCCCGCGTACGAGAATTTGTCGGGTTACACTTGTAAAGGAGCAAAAGCGTGCCCGATCTGTGAAGATGACACGCAGGTGCTGAGGTTGAAAAATTGTCAAAAGAATGTATTCATGGGGCATCGTAGGTTTCTTCCTATTAATCACCCATATCGTAAGAAGAAGATGGCATTCAACGGGAAAATTGAGCTTGGAGTGGCTCGTCATCCATTAGACGGGGAGAGTGTCTTCGAACGGGTAAAAAACATTGATGTTGTTTTTGGAAAATGCGCCAAAGCACTACCGAAGAATATTTGGAAAAAGAGGTCCATATTTTGGGAGCTACCGTACTGGAAATATTTAGAAGTGAGGCATTGCCTAGATGTCATGCATGTCGAAAAAAATGTCTGTGACAGTTTAATTGGTTTATTATTGAACATTCCGGGGAAGACGAAAGATGGTATTAAAGTGAGAAAAGACATGGTAGAGATGGGAATACGACCCGAGCTCGCACCGCAGGAGAAAGGGAAGCGCACATACCTACCCCCCGCACTGTGCACAATGTCAAAGAAAGAGAAAACAAGCTTCTGTGAATGCCTCAATGGTATAAAAGTCCCATCAGGATATTCTTCGAATATTAAGAAGTTGGTGTCGATGAAGGACTTGAAACTGGTCGGTCTGAAATCTCACGACTGTCATGTTTTACTGACACATATAATTCCGGTTGCAATTCGGGGAATTTTACCAAAGCACGTTCGTCAAACCATTACGAAGCTTTGTTCTTTCTTCAATGCAATAAATTCCAAAGTGATAGACCCTCTAAAATTGGACTCTTTGCAAAAGGAGGTCGTCGTTACTCTTTGCCAACTTGAGATGTATTTTCCGCCATCTTTTTTCGATGTCATGGTTCACCTTGTTGTTCATCTTGTGAGAGAAATTAAGATTTGTGGTCCCGTGTTCCTTCGGTATATGTATCCATTCGAGAGATACATGGGCATCTTGAAAAAATACGTAAGGAACCGACATCGACCCGAAGGCAGCATTATAGAAGGATATTCTACGGAGGAGGTGGTTGATTTTTGCACCAACTACTTGACCGGTGTGGATCCTATTGGCGTTCCAAAATCTCGATACGAGGGAAGGCTCCAAGGAGTCGGGACAATTGGGTTGAGAGCCGTAGTTGCTGATCTAAATGAACTACAAAAGGCACATTTTATTGTACTACAACACATGACAGATGTTGCTCCCTATATAGATGAGCACATGACAATCCTTCAACAACAAAACTACACGAGAAGTCAGAAGTGGCTTACTAACGAGCATAATCGTTCTTTTATAGGATGGCTGAAAGAAAGAGTGCAGTCACACCCCGTACCCCAAATTGTTGTTAGAACATTCCAAGGATACGAGATTAACGGATATACATTTTACACTAAATCCCAGAGTGATAAGAGCACGATGCAAAACAGTGGGGTGACGTTGGTGGCGACCTCTCAAGAATTCAGTAGATCCGGAGATGGCCGGGCTGTAATAGCATCAAAGTCATATTATGGCGTTATTCAAGAAATTTGGGAGCTCATTTACAGTCCTCGCCTGAGCATTCCCGTGTTTCGGTGTCAATGGGTCGAAGACCGAGGTGTTAAAGTTGATAACGACGGGTTCACACTCGTTGATTTAAACAGGGTTGGGCATGTTGATGATCCGTTTATACTCGCCAAGCAAGCCACCCAAGTCTTTTATGCCACTGACCCGAGTGATGCCAGGTTGAGCGTCGTCCTATCCGGAAAAAGAAGGATTGTCGGGGTAGAAAATGTCGTCGATGAAGAAGAGTACGACCAGTTCGACGAAGTACCTCCATTTTGTACCGATGTGCAAACTGAGGTAGCAACACTTGAAGGGGTAGACGAAGCTGACTACATGCGGTCCGACCACAATGAAGGATTATGGGCCGAGGGTACCGTTCAAATAGTGGAAAAAAGGAGAAAAAGGAAAAAAAAAGCATAATGTGTAATATTTATTTTGTTTAAGACCGTGTAGCTTTTAATATTGCAACTTTAGCTTGTAATATATCAAATAAAAAAATAAAAAAAAGAGGGAAAAAAAGAAAAAAGCATAATGTAGTAATAGTATTATCAAATATTATCAAATATTATCAAATATTAGTTTAATGCTTATAATGAAGGATTATGTTTAATGCTTATAATATTATCAAATATTAGTATTAGTTTTTGAAAATATTAGTTAAAACATTTAATAATAAAATAAAATAAATATTAGTTAAAATATTAGTTTTCACTAAATATTAGTTAAAATATTTAAGGAAGGATTATGTTTAATGAAAATATTATGTTTAAAATATTATGTTCAACTTTATCAAACATTTAATATTAGTTAAAATAAATATTAGTTAAAATTGTCAAACAACTTTATGAAGTATTGCGGCCCGCAACCATTCAGAGAACTTTACTGAACCTGGGACCCACCTGTCGGACCAATTTATACACGGACATTTAGCTAATAGTCCGTGTAGAAAGGGTAGAGAGCTACACGACCTTTTAGCTATATGTCCGTGTAGAAAGGGTATTTGCACACGGCCTTTAGAGTAAAGTCCGTGTATAAAGATCTTTGTACACGGTCTTTTAAGTTAAAAGTCCGTGTATAATGAGAAAAACACTATTATTCGAAATCCTTCTCTTCCAAAATTTTCACAAGTCCGAAAAGAGAATAAACATCAGTTTCAAAAACCCTCACAGAGAAGATTTTGCTGAGCCTTCTCCGAGCTCTTCACCGCCTCGCCGCCTCGCCGCCTCACCACCTCGGTCTCTCTCCACCTCGGTCTCTCTCTCTCTAACCAGTGGTCTCTCTCACCCGTGGTTAGCTCTCTCTCTCTCGTTATTTTTCTTATTGGGTTTGAACCCGTTAGACATGGTTGGTATTTGTTATTTTTCTTATTGGTTAGCTCTCTCTCTCTCAACCGTGTATGATTAGTATTGAACCCGTTAGACATTATTAGTATTGAACCCGTTAGACATTATTAGTATTGAAACCCGTTAGCATATAACCTAGGTTATTTTAGGTTAATTTGTGCTTGAATACATTGTGCTTGTACCATAATTATTGTGCTTGTACCATAATTTCAGCATTGTGCTTGAATACATTGTGCTTGAATATAACCTAGGTTATTTTAGCATATAACCTAGGTTATTTTAGCATTGTACTTGTTGACATTGTAATTGTACCATAATTATAGCATATAACCTAGGTATTTTAGGTTAATTTGTGCTTGAATACATTGTGCTTGTACCATAATTATTGTAGGTTAATTCAAATAATCTAGGATATATGTCAACAAGTGATTGATTAATCTCTTGATGAATATAGGTTATATGTCAAAAGTTGGTTGATTAATCTAGGTTATATGTCAAATGATTTGATCTTTAATTTCATGCAGCACCATGTCGAATGAAAATGAGTACGAGGATATGATGGAAGAAGAGGAGCAGCAAGCTACTGCCTCGTCAGAAAGAAGGAGAAGAGGGCCTACAATGTGCACGAGCCATTCTGAGCAGACCCATTCCAAAATCTGGTTCACAGAAGACGGGCGTGCGCAGGGACCAGAACGGCTGAAATACTCAAATTGGTGTACGAGCTTCGTGAAACAAAATGCGAGTATCCTTGTTGAGAGATGGGATCATTTCGAGAAAGAGGTGAAGGACGAGTGGTGGAACACGGTGAAGGTAAAGTGCCTAACAACTCTTCTCTTGAATTTTCACTTATGTATGATCTATATTTGAATACACTAAATTTTTGTGTCAATCAGGCTCAATGGAACATCCAGAGTGATGTTCCAAAGAATAAGACGTTGAAGATTATGAACAATGGATGGAAGCAATACAAGAGCACGTTGAAGACGGAGTTCATGGAGAAAGGGAAAAATCCGGTCGGCTACTACAAATGGCTAAAACAAGAGGACTGGGATGCGTATCAAGTTTTGAAGTCTACTGAAGAGTTCCAGGTATCTAACTCGTGCCAAATTTATGCTTATTCTTTCTCGATTTGTACTTATCTTTCTAAAACTAACTGATCGTTATTGTCTTGTTTCCGTGAAGGCAAAGAGTGATAAAGGCAGGAGGACCGTTGCCTTTAACAAGTATCCACACCATCTAGGGTCAGGTGGTTACGAGGGTAAGTCGGCAGAATGGAGGAAAGTCCTGGATGCGAACAAGGATTCTGACTCACCCGTGGTTAGGATCCAAAATCCTAGGGGCAAAGATTGGGTCATGGGTAGAGCCGAGGTAACCGCTGACGGGAGGATAGTACTCCCAACGGAGTTGCAAAGCGTGGCTCAAAGAATGGTAAGAGTCATTTATAACTCCGAAAGTACGTCAATTGTTCTTTTGCTTTAACTAATTCTTCTACTTGAACAGTTGGAAGTGGAGGAGGAGGTCAACTCGGGTGCCCGGAGTGTCGAACGACAAAATGATTCCTTGTCCGCGGCGCTCGAGAATCCAGAACACCCGGGTCGAGTAAGGGGTGTAGGGGTCTACAGGGGCTGGAAGGAGGTGTTCCGAGTGGAGGGAGAGAAACCTCGAAGAAAATCTCGTGCCAAGGTAAACAAAGACGAGATAGTTGCGCAGATACGCGCGGAGGTGAGCAAAGAGTACGACGCAAGGTTTGCTGAGATGGAAGCAATGTTGACACAAATTAGATCAGCAACTACGCAGCCATCCGAGCAACCACCTCCCATTTCACCGGGAATTCGGCGAAGTAGTCAAGCATCCGGCATGTGGGGCGCGAACGACGATTTGGATAATCTCAAGGTAATCAATACTTCTTCATAATCTAAAGGTATTTAAAACCTGTTTGCAACCTTGTTGGGCAATATCGCATCACTAGAATAAACAACTTTCCTATAAATTTGCAGGACCCCAGAGCATGCGACCTCGTCCTGCGGAATGGCAGTGTTTCTATGATCGTTGCTAAGGGCGTTGTACATCCACTCGCCAAAAGTGTACACAATACTCAGCTAAGACCCGACCATGCATGCGTGCAGGTTGAGTTAGTCGTGGATGGATGGCAGCGCGTACCCCTTCCTGTCCCTACCGACGACGCGGTTGTGCTTGATGACGCACGGATGTCATTTGTCCAATGGCCCAAGAGTCAGATTGTTTTGGATCAGGTAATTCATAAAAAAATTCATTTATTTTGTTACATTCAACTCATTCTTTTTGAAATACTAGAATAATACATCTATAACTTGATACAGACACGAGGAGATGATGTTACCGGTACGGCTCTCTCACCGGTACGTCAGGAGGTGGCTTGCGACATCGCGCCTGACGCGCCACAATCACCGCCCCGTCCTATGGTCACAGAAGAAGAATACAGCCGTTTGCCCAATGATTTGCGCCTTCTCCACGACTACTTGATGACGGCGCCCGACGGCATGGAGGCTATCGTCATCCCTGTCCCACCTGGGATGTTTCTACACGAAGGCAGGGAGCTCTTGCTGTCGTTCAGAGACTTCAAGGACCTCTTCCACCACTCGTCATCCGACAAATGGCTCGATGTTTCACACATCACCATTTTCCTCATGTTAGTGATATTAAAATATTTTCATTATTGTATAGAACTCAAATATATATTCTAATTACAATATGATGAGTTTTCAGGAAGCTAGTCCGAAACTGTGATGAGATGGTTGAGCAGAAGAATTTGTGCATGTTTCTGGACCCCGAGAAAGTGAGTTCTACGGCAGCGACATATTATCCGGATATGGCTATCGAGTACATGTGTTCTGCGATGCATCGTGCTAAGGCGGAGGAGAAGAAATTCATTCTCATGCCATACCACGAGGGGTTAGTTCTAATCTTAACTTATTTGTTGTTTATATTTTAATTAAAGAATTGTATAAAGGAATTAAAAGTTAAACATAAAAAAATGAAATCACACCATCAATCATAGCAAATACTCGTGTGACTTTTATATGCTAAAGTACTATAATTCTTCTCCTCGATCCAACAGCAAACATTGGTGCACGATTCTCATTGTGCCGTACTTAAGTGTGGGCATAATTATTGATTCTTGTAAGCCAGCAGGAAGGACCGCGGCTGCCGCCAAGTGCAAAGTTATCTTGCCTTTTGTGAATAAGTAAGCAATAATAATTCTATAGGTTTGCATTTCTTTCAATCATATCAAATTATAAAATTGCTAATTACATTCACTCACTTTTGTAAGGGCTTTTGTGAAATATATTAAAGAGGGAGGATCAGATAGCACGGGCACGCGCAAGAAAAGCAAGTTGAATTGGAAGTACATGGTGGTGAGCACACTTTATGAGTTAGAAATTTCATATCTTGTTAAAAAAATTATTGTCATTCTAACAAATGCCGCTAAATGTAAATTTCAGAGCCCGCAACAGAAGGAGGGTTGGGAATGCGCTTATTACACGATGATATTCATGTTTGACTTTGTCGAAAGAATACAATTCGAATTCCCAAAAGCGGTATGTACTTCATATGAATTTCCTATATAATAAGCAATTGATATCTACCTTTTCTGAAATACTAACTATTATAAAATTATAATTTTGTAGAATGTGACAAAGCAAGATCATTACTCTTGGGATCAGATCGACGATGTGCGGTGCATGTGGGCAAGGTGGTTTGCCATGGAATTTTGTAATCCTCGATATGGATTTGCATAATTTTGTATAATTTGGTGTATATGAATATTGTATAATTTATTGCATATGGATTTCTGGCTAATCTGAAAAATATGAATTTCTTGCTAATATGGATTTATTGCTAATCTGGAAAATATGGATTTCTTGTTATATGAAATCTGGAAAATCTGAAATATATAGTTCTGTAACAAAAATGGCTAGCAAAACTGGAGGCTAGCCGAAAAAACAAAAAATACAAAAAAAAAAAAATGTACTTTCTACACGGACATTTAACTAAAGTCCGTGTAGAAAAAAGATAGCTACACGGTCATTTAGTTAAATGTCCGTGTAGAAAGAGGAGAGCTACACGGACATTTAACTAAATGTCCGTGTAGAAAGAGTCAAGCTACACGGTTTTTTAGTTAAAAGTCCGTGTACAAAAGAATCGTACACGGTTTTTTAGGTAATATCCGTGTAGCTCAGTAAATGGAGCGCGACACATTCTGGGCTTTGTACACGGCTGTTTGTGAAGTTATACGTGTAGAATCTTTAAAATTGCACACGGCCAAAAGTCCGTGTGTAGTTATTGAACTAATCGTACACCCTCGATTTAAACACAGTAGGAAATCCGTGTAGCTCTTCCTTTATTGTCCGTGTATAATCTCTTTTTTTGTAGTAGTGAGCTGGGATGTCGTTGCTTGATCAGAGTCAAAATAATGATGATTTACGTATGATTTTGACTTAGGTTTTGCATATTTTCTCACACTTATGTTTAATTTATTAGAGAAAAAGGCTACTGTCACCCTTTTTTATGTTTTATTGCAGAAAACAAGTTTTGGGACTATTTTACACCAAATGGAGCTAGAATCGGGTCAATCGGATCAGCGACGCTTATCGATGAAGTCTCTGTTATGGTTTGTATTGCCTAATACGGACCAAGCCTAGCACAGACCAGGAGATAGCGTGAGAAGCACTAAAACCCTCAGCGACAAGGTCCTAATACGGACCGTATCACCTGATACGGACCGTAACCGAAGGCGCCCCTTGGGAAATAACTGCTGACAACTGTATCTAGATCAGTTCCTTAGCCCCTACTCAATCTCCAGACGTCCCTCCACTCCTATATAAGGCCCCTGGGCAGAAGAATAACTTATCTTTGTAATTAGGGTTAGATTTGATTAAAGAGAGAAGAGATGAGTGCTTGTAACAATGCCGTTTCGCGGCTAAGTTCCTTTTCTTAGGGCTAGGCAGTAAACCTTGTTACTCTTGATGTTTTGATACATATATTTTATGTTGATTATGGTTTCTTGTTGTTGAATCGAAATACTTTTGCAATTTACTATCTCTTCATTTAACTTCAATGATCTAGTTTAGTCCATTAGGTTAGTGATAGTGCTTTAATGGTAAGAGAAACTATTTGTATGAATTATCCTCGTTGAGATCTATTAGGTTTATGTGAAGAAAACCTTAGCGAGGAAACCGTAAACCAAAACAACAAAACGCGAACCAAGTTCCATCACTTACGTAAGGAAACTCACAGTGATCTGTGTAGTAATTTGGGTATTTAAGAGATCAGTCATTTGTGTAAGAAAACTCACAGTGTCCTATGTAGAATCTCGATGAAAGATCTGTCATTCTTGTGTAACATAAATCGCAGTGACCTATGTGGTGTCTTTCATAAAACAACAACAGGAAATCAGACGCAACAGGAATATATTATCAAAGCGGATTGAGTAGCAATGGTGTGCCGAAACCTTAGGAATCCTCATTTCTATCTTTGTTTTAATTACTTTTAATTGTTTCCTAATTTACATTGATCACAACAACATCTCTCAATTTTCAGATTTCGTCTAGCCTTTCGAAAGGTTGTGATTCGATCGCTCAAAACTCTGAACCAATATTCCCTGTGGATCGATCTCGAATATACTACTCAATAGGATTGTGCGCTTGCAGCTCGAACCGATAGCATTTCTGAGTTTATAAATATTAAAAGAAACATTACTCTCTTTTGAGTGATCATTTTCTAAACAAAATATCTTTCAGGCCACATATTACAAGTATCACCTCCCAATGAACAACACACAAAACAAATCCAAAATAAGACGGTTAAGATGGATTAATCTAACAAAACTATATGTTACCTCGATCTGCACAATATTCAATTGGCACACCTTATTGGATCCAGCAGAGATCCAACGGTGATTATGCAAATACTTGAACAGCCGCCAGGCACCAATTGGAAACGTACAATTGACAAATGCCCCACTGAAGATCTCTAAATTTTTTTTGACAAATTCTAAACACACTAAACATCTAAAAAAAAAAATTTTTATAGCAAACTGCTCCACTGTGGGGCGGTCAGCTAAACATATGTAAAAAAAAAAACCACCCCAACGTGTGGCGGTTAGGGTATTTATAAAATTATTTCAACGCGGAGGGTAGATTTGCTATTTTTTTTAAGGTATTAATAAAAATTGCGGGAAGATGTTGGACTCACAATGATTTTGTCACCCAATAGCAAGCCAAGGTTGTAGAAAACTCGAATGTAGATTATTAAAGTGCTCTTTAAAAAAATAATTTTGTTAGAAGATTTGGTGCACAAATTTTAATTTGAAATAATTTCATGATCTTTACTTGAAAGAAAGCTAGAAAAACTTAAAAAGAGGAACTTTTGATTCATTAATATTATAGGTTGTACGCACAAGAGGAAACAGAGAGAGGTACTTTCTGCTAAAAGATTCTTGCACGATTATAACAAAGAAGAAAAGTAAACTAATTAAAGATTCAATGAATATTTTGATATGTTTATTCAGCTATCACATGATCACCTCATCACTCATGAATCTTGTAAAAAAGCAGAAAAGCAGAAAAGAAAAGAAAAGAAAAATCAAGGCCTTATAAAAAAGCCGAAAAGCAGAGAAAGAGAAAAACAAAAAAACAGGGGAGATCCAGACAACCAGCAAAAAGTGGCTAAGGACAAAAATTGACTGTTGGCTTAATCTTCTTAAGAGGAGAAGAATTGAAGAAGAAAAGAGTATTCAAAAAAAATACAAAATCAATGAAAATGAGTTCCCATAAGCATTCTTACCAATTTTTACAAATCATATAATAAATTGAATGGTAAATTCATTTCTATCCAGGGTCAAAGTAAGGACTCCTATTAGAAGTCATCTTCCGAAAGATCTTCAGAAAGTAGGGACTCCTATTACAAAATAATTGGACAATAGCTTATTTAGCAGCAACAAATAAATACTAAAAATAATGAAATATTCATTTGTCGAGCTGTAGTTGTTTAGTCAGGCAGCAAATCCTACCAAGGCATATGACTTCAGAAAGTTAAAAAAGTTCATTTGTGTAAAATCTACAATATTCAAATATTAATTAAATTACGAACCTGATTCGATTAATTGCAGATCCCCAATTTCAATGTCAGGGCAGCTGCAGTGAAGAACACTCACATAGCAAGACCCAGATGGAATCAACCCATCTGGAAGAACATGAAGCAATTCACAATAACGGATTTCCAGCCTTGTAAGTGATGAAATGCTCTGTCTGCCGATATATGACTTTTTATGAGAGGAATCACCATTTGACTCGGCAGATTCCATCAACTGCAGTCCATGCATTGTTATTGATTTCAGGACTTCACAATGGCAAATATACAGTGTAGCCAGCTGCAGTTTCCCTAGTCCGGTAATCAACTCCAGGTTTCTACACAAAAAAATCTCCAATTCTTCAAGCTGGGAAGGCAGCTGCTCCAGCTGCAGAACTCGGATACTATCACATTGAACAATGTGGAGGTGCTTGAGAGTGTGAAGATTGCGGAATGGAAGAGATTCAATATTGATACAAGAAAGTAACTGGATTTTCTGTATTGACTGCAAGGAAGATGGATCACTCACCCATCTTGGTACTGTGGCTGAAGAATAATATCTTAGTTGGAGTATTTTGAGGTTAGGATGTGGCTGGAGGGATTCTAACCAAGAAAAAGCTGCATCATGGACACCGACCCACTTGTCCTCACAAGCTTCTAGTTTGAGGCTTAATGCCACCCCTGATTCCTCAATTACTGACCTTAAATCATGATCCCACTTTAAGATCAAATTTTCAAGTTTGCATTTATTTCCCAAGTTAGCACGCTGGGCATCTTTTAAATTACTCATTCCTTCAATAGAGAGATTTCCTTCAAGGTCCGTTATATCCTTTAACCAAGCTATAGTTTTAACTCTCAATCTTGCTCTCATTGTCTTTATTGCCGGAAAATTAACAAGCCCATGCGGGACATAATCCACAAAATTATAACGTCCAGTAAATAATCTCAGTAAGTTATTAAGTGAACCGAGTGATTTAGGTAGATTCCTAAGAGTTTTGGATTTAATATTTAAAAACCGTAAGTTAAGAAGATCACCAATACTTTCAGGTAGATATTTAAGGTCATGACAATCAAGAATTAAAGTCTGCAGGTTGTAAAGGAGGCCAATGGATAGTGGCAACATTTGAGGACGTGATGATCTAAGTCTAAGATAGGTTAGATGTTTCAACTCCGAAATGGAATCAGGAATACCTATCAAATCATCCCCTTTCAATTCCAAAACCCTGAGTAATTCAAATTTAGTGAGGCTACATATGTGCACTTCTCTCGAACATTCTTTATAATATTCCGGCAACTCCGAATTTAGGTCCACTACCTCTGTATTGTTTATACAATACTCATGATCCAAATCTCCACTGCATGCTCTCAGATCCGTAGAAATAGTTCTTAAACCCTTCTGATTTTTTTGGAGAGTTTGATTTACATATCCAACGAAACCACCTACATACAAATGGCATGCTTCTTGCGGAACATTTTCCTTTTGAATATCAAGTGGCTGGTTGATCACCACCGAATAATGTTCATTCTCAGAATTAAGTCGAGCAAGGTCATGGATTATATCGTGCAACTTACAGCATTCTGAAGGTTCATCTGGATAAAATTTAGAAAATTCATCAAGAAAGGACCTCTCTTGTAACTCCTCATAATATTCACTAGCAATTTCTTCGATCCTTCTTTTGCTACTGGATTCGATGTAGCCATGAGAGATCCATAACTCTATCAAATTCATCTTTTCTAATGTGTAATCTTTTGGGAACATGGAACAAAACAAAAAACATGGCTTAAGTCGGGGAGGTAGATGAGCATAGCTTATCTGAAGTGCTGGGAATATATCATTCGTAGGATTTGATTCCCATAGATCACTTTCTAGAATCTCTCTCCAACTCTCTTCATCTGGTTCATGCCTAAGGAGGCTTGCAATCGACTTCACAGCCAATGGCAACCCACCACACTTTCTCATAATCTCCCTTCCCATTTCTTTTAAGTGTGTTGGCACGTTGTAACTTGTACTACTAAATGCATAATGCTGAAACATCTGCCAGCTTGAATCTTCTGGCAAGTAAGGTGGCCTAAAATAGGTCGTTGTTTGCATGATATCTGCAACCTTTTTATTTCTTGTTGTCACAAGAATCCTGATCATTTTTGCTTCATTAAATGGAACTCTAAACAACTCCCAAAGATTTTGATTCTCATTCCACACGTCATCTAAAACAAGCAATATTGCTTTTCCCTTTATAGTTTTTGCAAGAACTTCTTGTAGTGGGCTCAACTCATTCAGACCACAATTGGTTTTGGAGACTGATTCAATGGTTGCTTTGATGAGTCTGCTGATATCAAATTCTTCAGAAACACATACCCACCCAAATAAATCAAAGCTTTGGGAAACCCTTTCATCTCTATAGATTAGTTGGGCAATGGTGGTTTTCCCAAGACCGCCTTTGCCAACAATTGAAATGACCGAAAATGACTTTTCTTTGCCAGATAGTATGAAATCGATTACCTCATCTATTTCAGCATCTCTGCCAAAAATACTCGCCTCATCCACCATGTGACCTGTTGGGGGTCGTAAAATTTTGTTGTGCGGACGCCTCTCTCCATCACTCTCTCTTAATTGGAGAGCCTCACGGTCCTTCGCTATTTTAACAAATTGACCTCTTATTTCTTTAAGCCGATTAACCATGTCGTCACTAATTGAAACAATGTACTGTAAAAAATAAATGTATTACATATGTCAAATTTCATAATTTGTTAACTAAACTGATAATTAATGGATCAAGTGACGACTCTATGTTTGATTTGGAAATCTAGTAATAAAACAAGTCACCTCCACAGTGAATGTCAATCCATCTAAAACAAAAGAGAAAATTCAAGCATACACAATTTACTTTTAGTACCACACAACGACAAAAAAAAAAAAATGCACTAGCACAATAAGAACCCATTTAATTTTTATATGCACAAGACACTAACCTCCATCTGCTTTCTCTGATGAGAACCGGAAGCATTAGAAGCCTTTCTTGCCTCTACTTGGACACGTGTAACCTCGTACCGGTACTCGCTGAGCACATCCTCGGAATCAGAAGCTACCTTCTTGAGCTCCTTTAGCCAGTGCTTGACATAGTGGTCTCTGATTTCCCTCTCCTCTGCATCAAGCAACGTGGCCTTGATTCCCTTGAGAGTTACCATCAGCCTCTCCATATCATTCTGGGCAGCAAGAGCACGCGCCCTTTCGGAGTTGTTAGAATTTGATGAAGAGGAAGAAGGAGCCTGGGCAGAGGCTGTAATTGAGGGGAGCAATTTGGTGCCAAGAGAGAGCAGAGAGTTTATCAAAGTCGTTGCCATTTTGCTCTGTAGATTTCTGTGGAGAGGCTCTGTAGGAGGAAAGAACCTTAGATCTGGGTTGTGAAAATGTGAAAATGAGGATTGAGAAATGAGGAAAGAACCTTAGCTGTGGTCTGTGGATGTATTATGTATAGTTTAGAGAAGTGGACCCCAGTGGGTACAATGAAGATTAACCGTGTTGTGTTGAGTCTATCTGTTCACAAATCTGATGCTTATGGACACATCTTAATAGTATTTTCTATATGCGAAAAAAATTTATCTGCATTTAATAGGACAGATTAATAATATTTTAGAGAGTATAATTTAATTTTGAAATTGGTGGTGTTTGTCTGGTTTTCTGGATTAGTATTTTCATGGTAATACTTGTTTTAACCTTAATTAGTCCCAGATTTGTGGTATTGATT
>JAJGRW010000865.1:1558546-1594476 GCA_025461045.1 Carex parvula | reverse complement strand
GGTGGGGCCATCAGTGTCATTTGCACAAACTGACCCTGAAACATGCACAAATTTGAAATAATATCAGTCTAAAGCATTAACACTTTACCAGTAAAAACACAAGTTAAAATGCTATCAGTAGCAATGCAGCAATAAATAAAAGCTTATGAATTACAATGCTGCTTGATGCATATTTATTACGGATGGAAGGTTTGGGTACTGAACTCAACCAGGAATCTGTCAGAGAGCTTTCAGTACCAGTTGAATTCCCCTCTGATCATTGTTTTTTTCTCTTTCTTATAGCAAGCTTAGGGTTTTGGGAGTATTTAAGTTTCATTTATTATCTAAAGTATCACCTGAACTAACAGTTAAACCAGAAACCAAAATTGTACTGCACAATTCAAAGTTCTGACCTATGAACTATTATTGCAGTACCTGAACAGTACAGTATTGGTATGCACCATGAAGAAGCTAACAATAATACAAGTGAAAATCATCCGATCACTATTTATTAATCCTTGAAAGTAATAAAATATTTAAATGGAACATGTATATTTGCAATGGTTAAGGAGAATTGAACATCTAATGTTTACTTATACTTGGCATGAGCTAAAGATGAGGAGGGCTCAAATGCCCCAACCATTTATGCCCCAATCCTCTCCCAAATCATGCACCCTTTCATTCCCATTAAGATCCGTGTAGATCAGAATGCTGGAACCGAAAACTTAAACCTCTAAATTTGCTCTCCAGTCCGACAGTTCTCTTCTCTCCCTTTCCAGAACCATCCAGTTCCACTCTTTCTCCCTTTTGTGCGATAAAATTGAAGAGGAACAATCGAAGATCTGCCTCCTCTCTCGACGTAGCTCCACCCTCTCTAGACTCTTTAGGGCGGAAGCTGCACCCCTTCCGGGCGCCTCGCGCCCCTATCCCCGTCGACCCTCCTGTCCTTTCTGACACCGACCGCGACCCCAACACCGCATATGTATACCAAATTTCTAGGTAATTGGAGGGGCATATATCTGATATTATTTCCTTTCATGTTTGAAATCAACCCATAATCAAGTTTGGAAATGAAAAGTCGGACGAAAGACAATCTGAACCTCTAATCTAAAATTAGATGTGTTGTTTAGATTTTGGGAGAGGATTGGGGCATAATTATTGGGGCATTTGAGCCCTTCTCGCTAAAGATTATAACCAAATAACTATAAAACAGCTAGAAAACCTAACAATTAAGAAGAAACTTCCGCAATAAATTCTAATGATAACTATTAACTGTCTCTACCAATCAGTTCTCATGGAGCATTTCATCAAACAGATGGTGAGCACAGGATTCTATTCACCCACCACACAAAAGAAAATCAACTATTTAATAAAAAATATAAAATTAACCTCGAAATGCCTCCCGTCCAGCTTCTTGATCCCATACGCAAGAGGAACCTTGCCGAAGGATTTGAGATCGGTGATGACGCCATTCCTCTGGAAAACCCCCCGGCCGACACGTGCCATCAGCTGCATCACCTCCTCCTTCTTCACTTTCGGCTTCACCAATAGCATGCAATCGTACAGAGGCATGATATCCCTCTCCCTCTCCCTCTCCCTCTCTTAAACCCTCTCGTCGACTTCTTTCGCAAAGTAGAAAAAAAAAAGGAAACAGGAGAAGCAGAGTTACAATACGGGCTTAATTTGGGCCTCGGGCCTTTAAGCCATGTACGAATTCAATATCTCTAATATTTACTGCGTCATATACCATGTACTCCTCATGAAATTAAATAGCGAATTAGAGTGACAAATTTAAATCACTGAATATTAATTATGAACTCATTATGACCATGATTAGTCATTATTTCTCATTTTATTGAACATCTGAAGACACATGAAAATCATCTTAACCATATATATTATAAGAGGGATGCTTCTATGGATGTAAGGACCTATTTGTAAAATGAGCATATTTTCATTTTCAAAGTTCAAACAGTCGATCCGACCGTTCAACATTATCTCCATATTAAAATGTACTTGGAGGTCAAATTTTAGATTTTTTTGAATTTTTTTACTATTTATTAAGTATTTTACAAAACTAGTCAAATTCAGACCATTGAATTTGTACCCATCTTAATAAATAGTAAAAAAATTCAAAAAAATGTAAAATTTGACCTCCAAGTACATTTTAATATGGAGATAATATTGAACGGTCGGATCGCACTTTGAAAATGAAAATATACTCATTTTACAAATAGGTCCTTACATCCATAGAAGAATTTGCCATATTATAATAGGCAAATTCTTCTATGGGCATAAGGACCTATTTGTAAAATGAGCATATTTTCATTTTCAAAGTTCAAACAGTCGATCCGACCGTTCAACATTATCTCCATATTAAAATGTACTTGGAGGTCAAATTTTACATTGTTTTGAATTTTTTTACTATTTATTAAGATGGGTACAAAATTCAATGGTCTGAATTTGACTAGTTTTGTAAAATACTTAATAAATAGTAAACAAATTCAAAAAAATGTAAAATTTGACCTCCAAGTACATTTTAATATGGAGATAATGTAAACGGTCGGATCGACTGTTTGAACTTTGAAAATGAAAATATGTTCATTTTACAAATAGATCCTTATGCCCATAGAAGCATCCCTCATTATAATAATATGATATTTATAAACGCAAAAAAGCAACCACTTCGGATTGAATTTATTAATTATTTTTGTAATAATATAATTTGGAATTTCAACTTGAGTTATTAGCGGTGAAAAAAAATATATATCATGTACTACTTGGAGATAGTGGCCGACATTTTTATTAATATCCAAAGTTAATTACAAATTAATAAGTATAGCCAGAATTCCAGAGTTTTTTGAAAAATGTCCAAACAGGCTAGAATTTGACCAGTTTCCTCCTCTCCAGAAATCGGCCAGAATCTGGCCGACTTCTTCCATCTGGAGTTGATTACCGGACATGCTTGATTTGCACAAATATTAAAGCAGTCCGCACGGATCATGAATCAAATCTTACTTGTTAGTCTATGATGTTTGTACTTTTTCTGAGATGTGATCCATTAGTATTATATATTGATTTGCAAGCTGGTGCTTTACCAATTGAAATTTGATTCCAGATAAAATGTTTTACTTCCAAGAAAAAAAAAAAAATTTATTAAAAGCACAAATCTCATGCTCACTTTAAATCACAAACATCTATTAGGGGAAATAGGAGTATTAATAAAAACAACAACAACAACAAAATACATTAAAAAAATACGAGTAACTATGGTGTTCCTAAGTTCACCAAGCCTTTTTGTGAACTCAACTTTAAAATCTATGGAATTGACTTCAAATGACAAATGACAAATCTAAACCGTTGAAACTTATTTATCTTATTACTGATGCATCTATATATAAAAATTTTGAACTTTGAAATTAATTTACAATGATTTTTCAAAAAAGAAATTAATTTAGAATGAAATCAAGCAATCAAAATTAGAATGTTTATAAATAAATTTTCAACTGTTCGAATTCATCATTTACAACAATCCAATAGATTTTTGAGTTGAGTTCACAGAGAGAGTTGGTGAACTTCAAGAATACCCTAGTTCTAAAAAAATTCCTTGCATCAATAGTATCAAATCAATACCACAAACCTAAGAGCTAAGTTGAAACAAGTACTTCAGCAAAGATACTAACCCATAAAACCAAGACAAACACCGACTAATTTCAAAATTAAATCATACTCTCTAAAAACAATCACATAATTCTTATCTTGAATAAAAGCCTAGGAGAAGTATGATTAATCTGCTATTCCTTTTATACATTTACACACACAAACAGGCAATATAGATATCACTATTAAGACATCCATAAGCATCAGATTTGTCAACAGATAGACTCAACACAACAAGATTAATATTAACCACACCACCCCCCCCCCCCCCCCCCCCCCCCCCCCCCAACAATCTCCTAACCGCTGATGCTTAAATAAGGTTGAATAAAGCATATATCCCATTCATGACAAATATTGTTTTTCCTAATCCACCCGTTGTACCTAAGCTCCAGTCGCATATAGACGTGTCCATTCCTTGGCTGTAACATTAATAAATAATTCAGAAGAAATGATAGATAATTGAGCATTTTTATCATACATTGCTTCCAACAGAGGGTATGCTTGACAAATAAATCCCGATCCAGAAAACAGAGAACCCGTTGAGGTATAGGGAAACATGTCATTACCCATTAAACTTGACTATGAACAGTCGAAACACCATACAAAAGGAAAAGGAAGCATTTTTAGTACAAAACAAAGCTAACTGCAGCCTAGAATCAACTACAGGAATACTTTTTGGTACATTTTGGTACCAACCTATACTACCCAGATTGGCTGTGAGACCCACGTATAGTTGACCAGTACTCCTTTTTCATTTTAAATATTAGGAAGTGCAAACTGGTTGTCCTTTACAGCTGACAAAGGTGCTCCAATTAATAAAAATGTGTTTTTTTTTTAATCTTGCAGTTGAACTTTCCTATGTTTCAAAATTAATAAAATGAACATCATATTAAACGTATTGCATCTTTTGATTTAAAAAAAATGCTATATCTGTAGATTAGATACTATACTAGAATCTGTATCTGTGCAGCATAGATAGTTAGGTACCAACCAAAGAACAACATGAATTGTATAAAAACGAAAACTGAAACCATATGGCACCAAAATTACCTGTCTCAACAGCCTCCGTTTCATTTGCTTTCCAATGCTTAGCAACATTGTCAGAAAGCGGGTCATCCGGGTTTGGAGCACTAAGAAGTGCTTGAATACTGCAAAAAAAATAAAAAATAAAAAATAAAAATAATAATAATAATAATAATAATAGTAACCAATTACTATTAGGTGTAACAAAACAAAGGATAATACAATAACATAAATTTCGAAAACATTAAAAATTACCTTAAAAGAACAGTACGAATCTGCAGAGCAGGACTCCATTTGTCCTTTAATATATCAAGGCATATCCTTCCAAGCTACACAAATCGCATTGAATTTAGTTCAAATAAAAGCATTCTACAAACAAAGGCAATTTTCTTTCATTTTGATTTTTACTGTTTCTTCTTCATTTCTTCTCTTATACTTTTGTGGGGCGTGGCTTATCATTTGGAACACCCACACAAGCACACAACAAATGCAGTGAAGAAAAGATAAAAGAATTTCAACTCACCTTGTCAATGTTCGGATGGTAAATTTTGGTTAGAAACCGGACCTGTTTCAAAAAAACATGACGCCAATTTGAACAGATAAACATTTAGAGCACACTTCATCATTTAAAATCGAAATTAAGTTTATATAATTAGAGTGAGGCTATGGTACTATGGATCAATATCTCCATTTTCAAAGTCCAAACAGTTGATCCGAACCGTTCAACATGATCTCCATATGAAAATGTGCTTGTAGATCAAATTTTACATTTTTTACTATTTTTTAGATAAGTAGAAAATCACTTGATCTAAAATTCTAGACCATTCAAAAGTATTGATCTTTTATCTATCTAAAAAAATTGTAAAAATTAGTCTGCAAGTACATTTTCATATGGAGATCATTTTGAATGGTTTAGATCGACTATTTAAACTTTGAAAACAAAGATATTGATCCATAGTACGGATCAGTCCGCGCTATGCATAGTACCATAGCCTCACTCATATAATTAAGAAAAATAAATAACATCATACTTTTGGGGGCGCCATTGGGTATTCTTCAGGCAAGAACAGCTCAAGCTTGAAAACCCCACCTAAATCAAGGCATTTGAAGCACATCCAATTAATCAAACAAATCAAACTACAAAGCAAGGATCAATATAAATTTTACTGACATCACGTAGATTACTAGCCTTCATAGGGAGATTGTGTGGGACCCAGAACCATAACATTGAAATAGCGCATGTTTTCCTCAGATGGTGATGCACTAATACCAGGAGCTGGAGAAAACAACAGACAAAGATTATAACATTTAGGGGGAATTTCATGTATATCCCTCAAAAGCTTCAAAATTACATATTTCTCCCTCTAAAATTCATAATATCATATTTACCCTTCTAAACTTCTCACATAGTTACCCATTTTATTGTCTTTTCTATTAAAACTCATTTTAAATTTATGAAGTACCCATTTTACCCCTCATTAAAAAATAAAAACTAATAGCAAGTTTCATAAAAATGTCTGTCTTCTAATTGGTCGGTTTCTTAGGGAAAATGAGTCATTTTTCTACTTTTGACGCTTACACGAGCATGTACCCAAATGTCACTATGTAAGCGTAACCATTTGCCCTCGAAAACCGTTCAATTAGAAGCCTGACATTTTTCTAAAACATTCTACATAATTTATTCAATTAGTAAATATGAAAATTGCATTCGAGTATAAATGAAGTTATTTCAAATGCAAAAGTTTTCAACTTTACTGGGTATATTACAAAAATAAAGAATTTTGCTTGATAACCAAAAATTATTTATTTAACAAAATTAGAAGTTAGAAGTGAATCCTTGGTACCTAAGTTACATGCATTCCTTGGTAGTTTAAGATCACTGAGGAGTCTTTTTTTTTATGACTTCACAATTTTACAAATAAGAGGGTGAAATTGCAAAAAAAAAAAAAAGGAAATCATTACCTGGTTCGCTAAGCAGTCTCTGTGTTTCCTGTTTCAAATCAGAAAATTCAAAAAAGATGGATTTCAGAATGAAGTCGAATGAGAATCGAGGCGATATCATGAAATTAGATCGAACTATGAAGGAATTGCACTTACCTTGATGATTCTACGAGGGAGATTACTGTTCGCCATTGCTAGATCGGTGGATTGAGTTAGGGTTAGGGTTAGGGTTTCGTTAGATAGTAGATGAAGAGAGACGAGAAAGAGGAAAAGAAAACATGGATGGCAGAGTTTGGTAAAGATAATAGCCAAAGCAGGACTTATTATAGAAAGGCCCTTGTATTGTTTCAAATTACTATTGCCTCAAAAATAAAAGGGGGAATTTCATGTAGCCTTAAATGCATGTAAGAAATTGAACCATTTGCGGTTATAAATATGTATTTTCTAATAAAGATAAAATGAGTATTTTATTTTGAAATGAACAAGTGATTTGATTATAGAGAATCTGGTTACCTGATAGCGATCAATTCAGAATCCAATCGAGTTGCAATAACTATTCAAAATCAATGCGACGTAGTTGGAATTTTCAATGGAATTTGCAATCAAATGATATCGATATCAGAAAAAAAAAAAATTTCGTGTTAAAGCTTTGTATTTTACATTCAAACTTTTAGGTTATTCTAATATTATAAAGAAGTCCAAAAAAATTTTCATAGAATAATTTAAAATACCGGGTGTTACATCAATTGACTCCCATTGTTGCTTCTATTTCCGCCTCTGGTTGTAGTTAACGATCTACTATACCATATCACAAATCATATGTTAAACAAAGATGAAAAAATTAAACAACTAGACAGGACAAAGTGAAACTCTAACCACTAAATTATAAATATTTATTTAGTATTTTATGAGAGTGACTTAATTATTTAAAAAAATTGAGTTTGGATCTTCTAAAGTAACTTAAAATTTGAGTTTGGAGGTAAAATTTACTCAGTCCCATAAATATTTGTGCAGATTCTGATTGGACGGTCCGAATTCAAACTCAAATTTTGAGTTACTTTAGAAGATCCGAACCCAACAATGTGTCTGGTATAAATCAAAATTCAGAAGAAAAATAATTGTGCTATACGTTTAAATATTTTTTAATGACACAAATAAAAAAAATCGGTTTTAAAAGAGAAATTTTTTTCCTTCAGTGTAATATTAGAAAATGAAATTCATATTCAACAAAGGCTCCCATAATTTTATTATTCTTTTCCGAAGGATTTCTATGACCAAATTCAAATATTCTAACACCATTCAAACAATGGTGGCAACGAAACGTGCAAACAAATTCAGACAAGAATTAAAATTCCAAACAAGAAAAAACTTCTAGAAACATCAGAGCAGGGGAGTTCATCATTAAATCCAAATTTGGACGATTATTATTATTATTATTATTATTATTATTAGAGTGAGGCTACGGTGCTATGTATAGCACCAATTGGGTCCGTACTACGGCTCAAAATTTGACTTTTTAAAATTCTAACGGTCGATCCGAACAGTTCAACATGATTATAAAATGAATATGTACTTGCAAACCAAATTTTACATTTTTTCGAATTTTTTTACTATTTTTTCGAAAATCACTTGATTTGAACATTTTGGACCATCCAAAAACAGCCTATCTAAAAAAATAGTAAAAGAATTCGAAAAAATGTAAAATTTGGTTTGCAAGTACATATTCATTTTATAATCATGTTGAACTGTTCGGATCGACCGTTAGAATTTTGAAAAGTCAAATTTTGAGCCGTAGCACGGACCCAATCCGTGCTATGCATAGCACCGTAGCCTCACTCTTATTATTATTATTATTATTATTATTATTATTATTATTATTATTATTATTATTATTATTATTATTATTATTATTATTATTATTATTATTATTATTATTATTATCATTATCATTGTAATGTATAGCTCCTCTTGTACATTGGACTATAAATCGTTGGTTTTGATTTTCAAACAACCGATTCAAACTATTCAATTTGATATCCATATTAAAATGTGCTTGGAGACCAAATTTTATATTTTTGGAAATTATTTGCTATTTTTTTAGAATTTTTAAAAATCACTGTTTTTCTATGGTCAAGAAAATTTCTAAAAAACAATGATTTTCAAAAATTCTAAAAAAATAGTAAAAAAATTTCAAAAAATATAAAATTTAGTCTCTAAGCATATTTTAATATAGAGAACATGTTGAGCCCTTTAAATCGACTGTTTAAACTTCGAATCCAATAATTTATAGTCCAATGTACAAGAGGGGCTATACATTGCAATACACCATAGCCCAACTCTCTCTCTCTCTCTATATAGAGTTGGGCTATTGTGCTTCATGAAGTAAATGACATATGCTTATATTTTGTGTTTTCAAAATCTAAACAGATGATCCGAACCGTTCAACATGATCTCCATATTAAATTGTGATGATAGACCAAATTTTACATTTTTTTGAAATTCTTTTACTATTTTTTTAGAATTTTTGAAAATCGTTATTTTTTATGGTTCATAATTTTCTGAAAACAACGATTTTCAAAAATTCTAAAAATTATAATAAACAATTTTAAAAAAATATAAAATTTGATCTCCAAGCATTTTATTAAGAAGATCATGTGGAACGGTCCGAACCAACCTTTCGAACTTTACAAACGAAAATATAAGCGTAAAGTAAAACACGACTTTCACTTCACGAAGCACAATAGCCCAACTATATATATAGAGAGAAAAAAAAAGCAATCCCATGATTGGTGTATCATGCGGCAATCAATTTGGGCAACATAATAAATGTTGCGACCTCATTTATTTCTAGAGATATGATGATAAATAAATAAGTGCTTGCTATCTATCTCATATCATAATCATATAATATAATAGCGACATCTTAGCCAACCATTTATGACCACCAAATTTCCAGGCATCTAATCACAACCACTTGATTTCATTCTTTCAATGAAACAGTTGACTACTTGTTTAAACGGACTTGATAACTGCAACCGGGTTTGGATCATGCATGTTCATGCCCGTCAAAAATGATATCACTAACGATTATTATATAATTTTTTTTTACCTTACAACTATGAATTGACTTATTAATTTGGGATGTGTTAAATAAAATAATGCAAGCATTAATAGAGTTAATAGAGTAGAATTAGGGTGTTCTTAAGCTCACCAATTCCTTTTGTGAGCTTAATTAAAAAATCTATTGATTTGGCTTCAAACGATCATCCAAACCGTTGAAACCGATCTACTTCACGAGTGATGCATTTACATGTCAAATTTATAAATTTTCGAACTAATTTAGTATAAAGTCTAGTGGTAAAAAAAAGATGGTTTTATAAGTTAATTTTAATATGTTCATTTTTCATCATTTTTTGATCGCTTGACTTTATATTAAATTAGTTCGAAAATTTAAAAACTTAACATGTAAACTCATCACTCGTGAAATAGATCAGTTTCAACGGTTTGGATATGTCGCTTGAAACCAATTCGATAAGTTTTTGAGTTAAGCTCACAAAGAGGCTTGGTGAGCTTAAGAACACCCTACTTCTACTCGAATTAATATATTACGGTAATTATAATGAGTGGGGCTAATATGACATCAGTGTTATTTCAGTCTTATAATACCAATTCTAAAATCTATTGAATCGACTTCAAATGGTGAATCAAAACCGTTCAAACACATCTACTTCATTAGTTGTGCGTTTACATGTAAAATTTATAAATTTTCAAACTTATTTAGTATCAAGTCAAGCGGTCAAATGTGGGGGTTTTTAAGTTAATTTTAATGCATTCATTTTTTCAATATTTTTCAAGGTTCTAAATAGCGATTATAGCGGCATAGCAGGGAGACAAAAAAAAAAAGCTATCGCGAATAGCGTAGCAGTAGTGAAAGCTATCCTACATAGCGTTTTTTTATTTTCAAAAATTTTATTTTATATTTCTACTAATAATAAATATATCTAAAGTCTCATAAGTAACAAAAACAACTAGGTTTTGTTTTAGCCCATGAAACAAATAATTTAATTGATATAGGCCAACGCACATTATTCAAGTTTATTGATATTATAGACCCATCTAATTTAATTTCGTTTTGGACCTTAAAGCTCATTTAAATTGCAAAATAAATAAATAATAATAAGCCCATGTAGCATAGCAGTCCGCTATTTCGCTACGCGCTATAGCGGACCTATTACCGCTATAGCGGCCGTAGCTCGATTAGCGAAGTTTTACCCCGTAGCTTAGCTTTTTAGGTCAAAAACTGCTATAGCTAGCTATTTAGAACCCTGATATTTTTTAGTGCTTGATTTGATATTAGAATAACTCAAAACAATAAAATTTTGCATGTAAACGCATCATTCATAAAGTAAATCGGTTTGAATGGCCTGAATTAGTCATTTGAAGTCTATTCAATTTTTTTTAAAATTGATGTCATACTAGCCGAACTCGGTTATAATTTATATCTATAAATAAATAACGAAATACTTTAGTATAACTCGTTAAGTCGATTTGTAATTTAATCAGATTGACATTTTAGTAATAAAAATTGGGTCCTTTTTTATTTTGATCTAAATTTGATGTTGAATACCTGATCTTGATTAGCAACAATTTCATCAAAGGACATTCTATTAACGGGTAGCGGGTCGGGTTACCTACTCGTCAAACCAGACCCGATCACGTGCATAACGTTTTAAGGACAATCGGAAAAATTTGTAAAATCGAAGGTTCTGAATGTAAATATACCTTCTTTATATCTTTGCAATTAAAAAGAAGTAGAGAACAAACAACGAATCTAAAAGGCGAGCAAGCACTTTTTTCGTTAAGAGAGAGCTACTATTTCTACTTGTTCGCCACCTCGACCATTCGAAATCGGATAAATATTCAATCAATACATCAATTCCAGTTTTCGAAAGGTATGATCTTTAATCTCCTAAATAAAAAATTATCGAAAAAAATAATATATTTTATTGCTGTCAATCATGATTATTCAATACATTTTGCTGATTAATATTGGGTACTTTAATTTTTAAGAATATGATTTTATGGGTTATTAAAAGCAGCAATCTTTGAGCTGTCAAACTTGTTTTGCTTTTGCTCATTTTGATTTTTTTAATATCAAAATTAAAACCCAGAATCCAAATTTTGTTCCCATTTCTAGTCCAAATTAGTGTTTAGTTAGAGGTGAAAATGTTTATTATTTGGTTAGGTTTTAATTCAGTAATTTGGGGTAAGTTTAGCTGTAGGTTTTATTAGGATTAAAATCATGCAAATTCAGATAAAATTTTGGATTGTAATATATTTTTACTTCTATTTTGGTAATTTTAAGATTAATAGGGGTGAAATGATAAAAGAAAGCAGCTCCGGTGAATCTACACCGACTCATGGAGGCCGAGTTCGACACCGAAAACGTTCTTCACATGAGGTTGGTACATTTTTGTGTGTGGGGTTTATGCTATTTTAATAAATTAGAATGAATCACCTTATGAAATTATATTTGCATTTAGGTCCCTGCAGGTGGGAACAAATCAAGTGAGCCGAATTTGCTGATAAATGACAGGAACAAGTACAAGTCCATGCTGATAAGGACATATTCGTCAATTTGGATGATTGGAGGGTTTGTATTGATAATTTACATGGGACACCTCTACATTTGTGCCATGGTGGTAGTGATACAAATTTTCATGGCTAGAGAACTCTTTAACCTGCTCCGCAGGGGCAACGAAGCGAGACAACTTCCCGGTTTTAGAATGTTAAATTGGTACGTTGCGCATTTTTTTTTTCTTCGAGGGTAGGGGTTTAACCGAATTAAAATTGGCAAACCAAAATTTTATTCGGTTCTCAAAAATCTAACCAAACCAACCGAACCAAAAAAACCGAAGTAAATTTCGGTTTGTTTGGTTGAGCCGAAATAAAAGAGACTAAATTTCAAAAGGTCAAAACTCAATACATACACAACAAATACATTTAATAATCATAGAAATAAGTATCAAGATATATAACAGTCGAACCGAAATAAGAGAGATTAAACCGAACCAAATATAAAAAACGTATTCAAAAATTCAACTGAATCGAACCATTTAAACCAAAAAACCGAACTGTTTAATCCAAAATTTGTCGGTTTGGTTGAAAACCGGATCCAATGAACACCCCTATGTATTACGCATATTTTTCAAAGAAATCAGGACTATAAATGTCTGGTGTCATTGAAAGCAATAGTAAGGTATGTGTGCATAGTTTGGACTAAAAAAACTTGTTTTATTTTTTGTTGCTTCTGATATTTGTGTGTTTAAGTGGGTTCTTTTGGTTCATTTTTTTTATGTTAATTTAACTCATTAATTTTATATTATTGTAGGCATTTTTTCTTCACGGCTATGCTGTTTACATATGGCCGCTTTCTGAGCCAACAACTCGTGAATACTGTGACATCTGACAAGTTGTTATATAAATTAGTGAGCGGCTTTGTCAAGTACCAGATGTTTATTTGTTATTTCCTCTACATAGCTGGTATATATCCATTTATGTTTTATAACTTTTTCTTACCTTATTTCTTATTTTCTATTTCATAGAGATGCACTAGTTTTGAAGTTCAATTGTTTATACATTCTACTGATGCTGTTTATCTTACCAGGTTTTATGTGGTTTATTCTGACATTGAAGAAAAAAATGTATAAATACCAGTTCAGCCAGTACGCTTGGACCCACATGATCCTTCTCACAGTTTTCGCTCAATCCTCTTTTACTGTTGCTAACATTTTTGAAGGAATTTTCTGGTACGTTCATGTCCTTTTTTTACCATACTTTCATTTACCAGTATTAAAATATAATACATGCCATCCAAAACAGTCGTGGGTTTTGCTCAAAATCTTTTAAGTTTCTTTTTTTAATTGAGGGTAAAATGGGTACTTTATTAATTTAAAATGAGTTTTAATAGAAAAGTCAACAAATTGGGTATGGGTAAATTTGTGAGTTTTTGAAATTTAGAAGGGTAAATATGATATTATGAATTTTAGATGGGGGAATACATAATTTTCAGGTTTTGAGGGGTATAAATGAAATTCCCCCAAAATATTATACATGTCATCCCAAACAGTTTAAACACTTTTGTTGCTAATTTGTTGTCTTGTTACAATTTCAGGTTTCTTTTACCTGCATCTCTTATAGTAATAAATGACATAGCAGCATATTTCTTTGGATTCTTTTTTGGAAAAACACCATTAATAAAACTCTCTCCAAAGAAAACATGGGAAGGTTTTCTCGGGGCATCTGTTACTACTATGTTCTCAGCCTTTGTGGTTAGTCAAATATCATATTTTTTTTATTTCATGATGAAAATACAGAGGGAAACTTCAATTTCATAGTATGTATCATTTATCTCATTTTTTTTTTTTTCAATTGTCAGTTGGCAAATTTAATGGGTCGCTTCCCGTGGTTGACATGTCCTAGAAAGGTACTCTACTTCATTTTTTTATTTTCATTTTTAAAACTGTATTATCTTTTAATTATGTTAATGTAATTTTGACCTTGGATAAATACAGGATCTTTCTACTGGGTGGCTTTACTGTGACCCGGGCCCGCTTTTTAAGCCAGAGTCTTACTCGTTAATTGGATTGGTTCCTGATTGGGTAAGAAAATATATTTAAAACATAAATTTTTTTCATTTTTTTTACATGGAAACCTTGTGCACAACCTCAAAATGTTTCAGTTACCCCTATAAATTGAGTAACATCCCATGTACCCGTACAAAATATGAGATGCAGTAGGGGCAGTTTGGGTAGTTTTAAATGTGCTCAATTTGTAAGCATTTCCCTTACATTTCAATGCAGTTTTCTTGAAAAATTACATGAAATTGTCAGGTCAAGTTGTTTTTAACATGATCTTTCATCTAACATGAAACAGTATTATTCATCTTCTTAATATTAATTTCTAACTTTATTTATTTATTTTCTTTATTGTAGTTTCCATGGAAGGAAATTCCAATTTTACCAGTGCAGTGGCATGCACTTGCTCTTGGATTGTTTGCATCCATAATTGCACCATTTGGGGGATTTTTCGCCAGTGGTTTCAAAAGAGCTTTCAAAGTCAAAGTAATTACAAGTTTCTCATTTTAATAGTTTATTTCTTTCTATTATTTGTTATTAGTTGTTACTTAATCACATTTCTTTGTAGGATTTTGGCGACAGTATCCCTGGTCATGGTGGAATTACTGATAGAATGGATTGTCAGGTACTTCAATTTATATTTTTTTTATTTTTCTTTATTTAAACATAGATAAAACTCAGTTAATTATGAAATTTACTAGGAAATATTTACTCGAAAGAAATTTGGTTTCATCTCTGTTAAATTCTTTCAGGGTTTGTGACTTCAAATCTGTTTGAATCTCTTTAATATAAAATATGTAAACAACCTAAACTCGATTTATTGTTATTTTCTAAAATTTATTCTTTGTATTTCTCTGTAGATGGTAATGGCTGTATTTGCATACATATACTATCAATCTTTTGTGAGGCCACAAGACTTCACTGTAGAGATGATTCTTGAACAGGTATATATATATACTCAGGCTTCAAAAAAAAAAAAAAACCAACAAATTATTATTTAATATGTTATTTAACATTGCATCCCTTTGCATCCCTTTGTGCTTTTTTTTTTATTACAGATATTGAAAAATTTAAGCTTTCAAGAGCAACAAGTTCTCTACGAACAACTCGGAAAGGTTTTTCATGATAAGCTATTGAATCAATCCTAAATTTTTTTTTTCATTTTCATTTTGTTCGTAGGCGCAATTAATTGCCTGTTTAGTGTTACTTTGTTGTAATACATCTCCTTTTTTGTATTTGTTTAATGTAGATTAGGGACTATGCAGCTGATCCATATTTTTTTGGATTCATGGCTAAGTTTTAACTTTGCTGATTATGTATTTACTTAATCCTTTTTTTTTTTTACCAATAGCATGCGTTGGTAACTAGTTGTATCAACTTATATTGAAATTCAGATAAATTCAAATTTATGTTTACCAGCTGATAGTTTTGATTAAAATCAATTGTGGTTGATAATTTCTGCATGAAAACTCAAATCATAGCTATAAAAATTGATGCAAAAGAAGCAAGAAGACCAACAAAATAAAAATGCCTTTAACACTAGTAATATTATGAAAAAGGGGGAATTTCAAGTATACCCCTTGAAAACTTAAAAAATACAAGAGCAAGAGTTTCATACAATTTCACTATAAATATAATGAACACAAATGTTTACTATACAACAATCAGCAATTAAATGGAAAATTCCAAATAATTATATATCTCACACAAGTAACATAAATAAATGCATGTGAAACCTTAATTAATTAGCTAATATGCCGGTTTAGAGCAAACAACTGGCCTGAATCGCCATTTAACAAGTAAACCTCCAATGGGTTGTATGATGAATTAGAAGATAACCTAATTGAAGGTTGTAGCATTTTACTTCCTTTGGGGCATTGTATTGTCAGGAGGCGGGGCCCGGTTCTCATCTGCCATACCTGTAAACAAGCGAAACCTTTAGTTCATAGAAGAGCATAAATAAATAACTTCCATTTAGTATTATAGGAATCATTTGAAATATAATAAATGCACATGTGTTATTTAACTTTTGGTGGTAAAGAGAGGAGCTTCAAACAAGGTAAAGATTTTAACAGAGCAATTTTGGCTTCATGCAGGGCACGTACTATAGAATCAAAACAGCGCTGCATATGGTTCGTGCACTGTATGAAGTCAAAATTTGTTTTGTTCAAATATTTACCCTTCAAACATCTTACTTCATCATGAAAAAGCTTGTCAAGGTCTTATTTTAAGAGAAAAAAAACATGTTCAATGGTAATTTCTTGTAAAGTATTTAATTTTTAGCAATTAGGAGCACAAAAGGTGGTAAAATATTAGGCCTTGCTATTATTTAAAAAGGAAGTGTACCTCGATAATTCCTTTACGGGGTGCGTGAATAGCTAAGCACAAGCAATAGTCGTTTTTACTATATCCATAATAGTTAGATGAAGTAGCCGATTTCTCTTTTTTTGCTAACATCTCCACAAAGAGACAATGTGCATCACGATAACCCTATAACCGCAAAAACAAATGCAAACAATTCAGAAAATTTAAAAAAAAAAAAAGGATGCATAAAAATGCATCAGAAGAGCTCAAGTTGTTCTTTGCAAAATACACAATTTTTTTTCTTTTATCTTTTCTTTGAACAAAATACACAATTTCTTTTTCACATTTATAAACTAATTAAGGCTAGACAAGTGCATGGACAAACAACAAATACAAAGGAAATAGATCAGTAAAAAATTTCGGTCTGAAAAAAAAAGTTATCTCATTTATTCTTAGTTTCCAATACAAAAATGACTGCAAATATGAACTACGGGTTTAATTTGTTGGTTTTCTTTTTTAATTTTTTGGTAGCTGTTCCCTTTTTTCATCAAAATTATACAAATATATAAAGTAAAAGTAAGAACCTTCCATAATCTGACAACCACAAGAGCTTGAGTGTCAAGAAGTAAAATCCGACCTAAAGAATCAGTAACAGCTGCTAATGTACCGCTAGGAGAGAGAGTTAGTCTCTCCCCTCTCCTTGGTGGATCTTTCACACATGTCAGAGGCGATGCTGTCTCAAATTAAAAAAATCAAAATGAAAATGTTTTAATTGACTATTCTTCACATTTGATGGATACATATTACATGTTTTAAATAGAAATACAACCTTTTGCGAAGGATTGGAGTTTGGGCCGAGTTTTTTTTGTGGGACTTGGTTCTCTTCTCCAAAGTATACTTGAAAAAGAGCTAATAGTTGAGATAGTAGCTGTTCCAACTCTTGACAAAATTGCCCCTACCAATGACCTGCTCCTGTCTTCTGACAGCCTTTAAATTTAATGAAGTTAGGTACATTTAATTAACTCCAATACCTAACTGGTACAGTCCCGACTAATATGGTGAAAAAAATAAAGAAAAAAAATGTACCGATATGCAGAGATAACAGAATCTTCTCCAATGGTGACAGCACAGTAGTAACGTCGACTCGACTGAAAACCAACAAAATTGCAACTCTTACATTCAACTTTACACTTAATATATAATAATAAATCTCTGTAATATAAGTTGCATTAAGATATGATCATGGTAAGTTACTTTACATATTATACAACATTTTCTGAAAAATTTACCTGAATTTCCATGAGGGGAGGGGGCATCAACCCTACAATTGCCGCATCTGCACAAGATCCAAACTTATTTACATTCCATAATTGGAAGGGAACAGTTGAAAAATTGCTCTCTTCTTCTTCATTTCCATCCTGAAACCTCTTGTTCCAAACCCTGGATCCCGCCTCGTCAGACCACTTTTGAAGCATATCCTAACATACCCACAAAATTTTTTTTAATAAATAACTGTGCAACTCAATCTCTCTTAAGTTAACAGTATGTTATAATTCCAAATATAAAGTACCTGTATATCTAATCCATCGAACCGAGCAATTATGCTGGAGAAGACAATAGAGAGCTCGTCAGAAACCGATTCTTGCAATGATCCCGCCTTTGCCTTTGCCGTTCTAAATTTGAGTCTCAGTATCCTTCCTGGGTATATACTCTGCATAATAAAAGCATCCATAAGAGAAATACAAATCTAAATTCAGATCGAGTGGGTCCCCCATGTCAGAGAGAGAGAGAGAAGCACCTGCTTGTGAATAAGTTCACCGGCGAGAGAATAAAACAGTAAGTACCCCAAAGTGGTCCCCACTGCCAGAACAGGCGCTGCATCATCACCTTCAAAAATCTCTCCGTCTCTGACATGGGGGACCCACTCGATGGCAGCCAATAACCCATCAGATTCACCAAGAGACGGTCTGATCCTGCTAACAACCGCGTAGTCTCCGTTCCCAACGCGATCGCCAGTAGTGGATGCGAGCACAAGGATGAGGGATTTGGAAGGGTGCGCCAATGCGAGGGAGTGGTTGTAAGGAGAGAGCGAGGAGAGAAGGGAAGGATCGTCGAGCCATCCCTCGCGCTCACCTAAGCCTAGAATTGAGAGATCGTCGCAGCCTGATGCGAGCGCGCAAACCTCTGTTAGGTGGAGGTGCGATCGTCGCGCCATGTTGTTGCAACAGTTTCCCGAATACTGAGAGGCGAATTCGAAGCGTATCCCTACCGCACAGTAGAATGGGTGAGGATGCCTAAAGTAACCCAAATTTTGAGTTTAGATCTGGACCGTCCGATCAGAATTCGGGCCAATCTGGCCCTACATGAAATTCTCGTGGATCCTTTAATATTTCGTGCCAAAGCAGATCAAACGGTCTGGATTCAAAAGCAAATTTGAGTTACTTTAGGGTATTCTAATTCCGGTGGATGAGCTCCCAGTAATTGAATTCGCTTCCTCTGAGATATCTCATATTTTGCGTGACTTATTGGAAAATTTCAACCGTTCAAGACGTTCTTCACGAATCTTAAAGCTCAAATAATACTGGCCCTGCGCTATCCCCGAATAAGCACCGGCCACGCCGATCAAGCAAGCCTTTTTGGATTAGGGGTCTACTTTATGATTCGTGCAAGGATAAAATGGACGATGTAGATTAAATTGTACACGGTATAATACCGCAGTGGATCTGAAATCTCCCGATTACGATGTGGAACTTAGAAGAAGAGGTACTTTTATGGAGATAACCTTCTATTTAGTTATTTTAAATTTGTGACTTATTTCAGCTGAGAATGATATTTGGCGAGGGAGACTTTTTTTTTTTTAAATTGTCGTACTTAACGGAACCGAGATTTTTCGATGGATAATATATTCTAAGCCGTTCGATCTGTTTTTAATGTCACGTGAATCTAAACTGATCGAGCGAATCTTGACACATATCGAACAGTTCCGAACTTTCAATCTATCATAAGACCAAATTTAATCTGATACCCATCAAAACGTCCCTTTCGCATTCATCAGAGGTTGAATTTGCAAGCTTCCAAAGTCCGATCCAGCTAAATTTTTTCTCGCTTTTATTATTGTACAGAAAGAAAATATGTGGGAATAGACTTTCCGGTTCCTGATCTAATCTTGACATGTTTGACACGATAAAAGATAATAAAATTCCATGCATATTTTATGCATAATTTCGTTTAGAAAATCTATTAGTAATTTTGAGAAAGAAAAATGTCAGACTTAACGAAACCGAGATTTTTCTATGGATAATATGTTCTTAGCCGTTCGATCTGCTTTAAATGTCACGTGAATCTAAACTGGTCGAGCGAATCTTGATGCACATCTAACAGTTTCGGCCTATCATTAGACCAAATTTGATCTGATGCCCATCAATAACACCCAGTTGTTTTCTTCTGATATAAGAAGTGATAAAAGTTCATTTGAGGTTGAATTTGCAAACATCCAAAGTCCGATCTAGTTAAGGCATTATTATGATATTTTTCATATGAAAAATATAGATTTGAAAAGGCAACTCCAGCTGGAGTTAACGAAGAAGAAGATGCATATATAGAGCTTCCATCACTAGAAAAAATAATAAGAAAAACAAAAGGGCCAAAAGCTGGTTTAATATTAAATGTAAGAATAGTGAATCAGTTGACAGAATTAAATGTTCTTATCAACTTTTATTCGCAAAAAACAAAACAGAACAAGATATTTTACTTTGGTCAAAATGAGAGTAATTCAAAGTGGTCCAACATTTCGGATAAAAAAAAAAGAAAAGAAATGTGTCTGCAACGTGATGTTGCGGATATCAAATTTTTGTCTATAATTTTACGTTATGGCCGTGTTAAAAATAAAATTCTGATCAAATCGTAGTTGAATGATTTACCTTTTTTTAATGATAAATATAAAAATTTCGAAAAAATCTCCTGCGAATATCAAACAGTTGAATGACCGGATCTGTAATCTTTATAAAGAAACCAGCAAACAACTTAATACATACAACTCAATTATTAGTTACAGTAGAAAAAAGTGGAAAAAAAAAATCTTTGTGATGACCTATCATTTGATATATATACAAAAAAAATTTTTGTTCGCAATTTTACGTTACGGCCGTGTTAAAAATAGAATTTTGATTAAATCGTAGTTGAATGGTTTAACTTTTTTTATGATAAATATAAAAATTTCGAAAAAATCTCTATTGAATATCAAATAGTTGAATGACTTGATCTGCAATCTTTATAAAAAAAACCAGCAAACAAATTAATACATACAACACAATTATTAGTTGCAGTAGAACAAAAGTGGAAAAAAAAAATCTTTGTGATGACCTATCATTTGATATATATACAAAAAAAAATTTGTTCGCAATTTTTACGTTACGGCCGTGTTAAAAATAAAATTATGATCAAATCGTAGTTGAATGGTTTAACTTTTTTTTTGATAAATATAAAAGTTTCAGAAAAATTTCCACCGAATATCAAACAGTTGAATGACTTGATCTGTAATCTTTATAAAAAAAACCAGCAAACAACTTAATACATACAACTCAATTATTAGTTACAGTAGAAAAAAGTGGGAACTTTTTTTGTGTGATGAACTATCATTTGATATATATACAAAAAAAAATTTTGTTCGTAATTTTACGTTACAGCCGTATTAAAAATAGAATTCTGATCAAATCGTGGTTGAATGGTTTAACTTTTTTTTTATGATTAATATAAAAATTTCGAAAAAATCTCCCGTGAATATCAAACGACTTGAGAATAGGTCCGATGGGCATCGGACCTACCTCAGTTCGATGGGCATCGGACCTACCTCGGTTCGATGGGTTTAATCACCATCGAATTACTTTTAGATTCGTGCGAAATGCTTTAAACCCCGTGCGTATATGTTTCAATTTTCGTGCGCACAAATCTTGTACTAAATCGGACGGTCAGCGTGGCGTTGAACCTAAAAGTAGGTCCGATGGGCATCGGACCTACTCCGTTCTCATATCAAACAGTTAAATGACTTGATCTGCAATTTTTATAAAAAAAAAAAAAAACCAGTAAACAACTTAATACATACAACTCAATTATTAGTTAGTAGAAAAAAGTGAAAAAAACAAATCTTTGTGATGACCTGTCATTTGATACATAATTTTCAACCATTTTGCAAGTTTTAGAATTATTCCTTTTCTTCCTTTATTTTTCTGAGATGTCATGATCCACTTTTTCTTTGTCTAATTGTAGTTGTGGATTCTTTCTAGTTTCTCTCTCTTTCAAAAAGCAAGCATTATATATCATTATCTAGAATAATGCTTGGTTTCTAAAACATTAATTGAGATTGTTACTATTTAGGGGATTTTATTAAACTTGATGCTTCATTTGTTGCCAATGTGAGACCAACGAGTAAGGAGATATTAATAGTGATAGTTTGGCTTGATGCAGCGCATGTGAAATGTTTTTTTTATTAACTCACATTACCTGTGCACTGCATCAAGTCAAACCAGCTCCGCCGTCAATATTCTTACCCGAGATAAATATATATAGTCTCTGTTTAATAAGATAAAATACAAATGAAATAAAAAAATACATAACTTCTATAGTCCTAAGTACCAATTGGTAATTCAAAATTAAAAGTAATATTTTTTGGTCTACCAATAATATTTTCTCCGTAAAAAAATTTAAACAATTGTACTATTTATCATTCATGTTTATTTCTGCCCATGTCACATGAATTGTGCTTGTTACGGTTTTCAAGACCGTCGGATTTGCTTTAAGATCCGTGCACACAAAATTTGACATGAATACATATCTATCTATATATTTAATTTTGGATGTGCTGGTTACGGTATCTCTACAGTAGTGCTACAGTAGCACTCTACCTGTAGTCCGTCCAATCCGTATCTGACAGTGAAGATGAACTCTGCCTTTGATTTTTTTTTTTCCTTCCCCTTTCAGCCTTCCTCTTTGCCTTCTCTCGAAACTTTTCAGTGCTTTTTTTTCCTTACCGCCTTACCCATTTTTACTCTCCATCTTTCCTTCTTGGTCTGCTCCCTACTTGGTACATCTCACGCGACAGACCTCCACGGCCCCACACCTCTCTCTCCTAGTGCACGATCTCCCTGTGCGAATCTCCTTTGCTGCGACTTTAAGGTTAGATTTCTTCGATCCTTCTTCTCCCTTCTTTTTTTAGCTATTCTATGGACTACGTTGCTTTGGTTGCTAAAAAAATGTTGGATTTCTATTATACTCGAATTTAGGGTATAGGGCTTTAGAATTCAGAATTTAGGATTTAAGATTTTTTTTTTTCATCTATAGAGTTTTGCTCTAAAGGAATAACAGAAAATTACATTCAATTGTTTGCATGTAATGCATGTCTTAGATAAATGGTGATAAAGCTACTTAGCACATGACACTTGATGAAATGCATGCCTTAGGGAGGAATTTGGAGGTTTGGATGTATAAAATTTGCTTAATTAAGGTAATTTATTTAATTCCCTCCAACATTTGTTCAGTTTGAAAGTAGAAACCTTCAATCCATTGAAATTCTCATAAGCACATGAAGATGATGCTTCATGAGATTGAATCGCTGAAAAATAAGCTACACTTTATAACTTAATATAGTAGGTAGAATGAATTTATAGTATGGAAGTGAGAAGTGGAGAAAGCTGAAGAGACCTTTTTCTCAGTTCAGTTCTCTATCTTCCTTTCAGGGTTTACTCATTATAATTTCGAGTCTGTGTTTCTTTTATTTCTACCTGAATAAATAACCTTATTACTTGTAGATGTGAGTTAGGTATGTAAGACTGACTATATGAGGGATGTCTACTAAAGATAGTGAAATTACCAATAAAAAGTAGGAACTACTACTATGCTGTCACTGGCCTCTATGCCCCTCTATTATCTCGGTGAGATTTCCAACATCTATTACTGCATTTTTTTTTTCCATTTTTCATTAAAATTATATGGTTGCTTATACATTTTGTTGTGATTTGTTAAAAAGGTAGTTCCATTGCTTTATTCCCCTTTAATTATTCTTATCCATCTCTTACAAAAAAAAAAAATGAAATCTTAAACCGCTATTATCTCCTAATTTCTCAATCAATATTGTGTCCTTACATTGTAATGTATCCATCTTCATTTGTATTTATCTTATTGTCTATATTATTTCCTTAGTTCATTGCAAATCTGATCCAAATACTCATTTTTTCTCAGCATCAACTTTATCGGGATCACAGTTGTGGTGTCTACAATCTACAACTATGCATCAGCAATACAATGCTCAACGGTCAGTTCATTTTCCTCAAATCTCAGTTTTAATTTTTTTCTTCACGTTTTTGCCATTTTCTTTCTTTTTTTATTAGTTTATGTTCATTAACACACATTCAAACCACATTATTTAAATTCAACCATTTTGCAAGTTTTAGAATTATTCCTTTTCTTCCTTTATTTTTCTGAGATGTCATGATCCACTTTTTCTTTGTCTAATTGTAGTTGTGGATTCTTTCTAGTTTCTCTCTCTTTCAAAAAGCAAGCATTATATATCATTATCTAGAATAATGCTTGGTTTCTAAAACATTAATTGAGATTGTTACTATTTAGGGGATTTTATTAAACTTGATGCTTCATTTGTTGCCAATGTGAGACCAACGAGTAAGGAGATATTAATAGTGATAGTTTGGCTTGATGCAGCGCATGTGAAATGTTTTTTTTTATTAACTCATATTACTTGTGCACTGCATCAAGTCAAACCAGCTCCGTCAATATTCTTACCCGAGATAAATATATATAGTCTCTGTTTAATAAGATAAAATACAAATGAAATAAAAAAAATGCATAACTTCTATAGTCCTAACACCAATTGGTAATTCAAAATTAAAAGCAATATTTTTTGGTCTACCAATAATATTTTCTCCGTAAAAAAATTTAAACAATTGTACTATTTATCATTCATGTTTATTTCTGCCCATGTCACATGAATTGTGCTTGTTACGGTTTTCAAGACCGTCGGATTTGCTTTAAGATCCGTGCACACAAAATTTGGCATGAATACATATCTATCTGTATATTTAATTTTGGATGTGCCGGTTACTGTATCTCTACAGTAGTGCTACAGTAACACTCTACCTGTAGTCCGTCCGATCCTTATCTGACGGTGAAGATGAACTCTGCCTTTGATTTTTTTTTTCCTTCTGCTTTCTGCCTTTTTTTCCCTACCGCCTTACCCATTTTTACTCTCCATCTTTCCTTCTTGATCTGCTACCTACATGGTACATCTCACGCGACAGACCTCCACGGCCCCACACCTCTCTCTCCCAGTGCACGATCTCCCAATGCGAATCTCCTTTGCTGCGACTTTAAGGTTAGATTTCTTCGATCCTTCTTCTCTCTTCTTTTTTTAACTATTCTATGGACTACGTTGCTTTGGTTGCTAAAAAAATATTGGATTTCTGTTATACTCGAATTTAGGGTATAGCGTTTTAGAATTTAGAATTTAAGAGTTTTTTTTTTCATCTATAGAGTTTTGCTCTAAAGGAATAACAGAAGGTTACATTCAATTGTTTGCATGTAATGCATGCCTTAGAGAAATGGTGATAAAGCTACTTAGCACATGACACTTGATGAAATGCATGCCTTAGAGAGGAATTTGGAGGTTTGGATGTATAAAATTCGCTCAATTAAGGTAATTTATTTAGTTCCCTCCGACATTTGTTCAGTTTGAAAGTAGAAACCTTCAATTCATTGAAATTCTCATAAGCACATGAAGATGATGCTTCATGAGATTGAATCGCTAAAAAATAAGCTACACTTTATAACTTAATATAGTAGGTAGAATGAATTTATGGTATGGAAGTGAGAAGTGGAGAAAGCTGAAGAGACCTTTTTCTCGGTTCAGTTCTCTATCTTCTTTTCAGGGTTTACTCATTATAATTTCGAGTCTGTGTTTCTTTTATTTCTACCTGAATAAATAACCTTATTACTTGTAGATGTGAGTTAGGTATGTAAGACTGACTATATGAGGGATGTCTACTAAAGATAGTGAAATTATCAATAAAAAGTAGGAACTACTACTATGCTGTCACTGGCCTCTACGCCCCTCTATTATCTCGGTGAGATTTCCAACATCTATTACTGCATTTTTTTTTTCCATTTTTCATTAAAATTATATGGTTGCTTATACATTTTGTTGTGATTTGTTAAAAAGGTAGTTCCACTACTTTATTCCCCTTTAATTATTCTTATCCATCTCTTACAAAAAAAAAATGAAATCTTAAACCGCTATTATCTCCTAATTTCTCAATCAATATTGTGTCCTTACATTGTAATGTATCCATCTTCATTTGCATTTATCTTATTGTCTATATTATTTCCTTAGTTCATTGCAAATCTGATCCAAATACTCATTTTTTCTCAGCATCAACTTTATCGGGATCACAGTTGTTGTGTCTACAATCTACGACTATGCATCAGCAGTACAAACGGTCAGTTCATTTTCCTCAAATCTCAGTTTTAATTTTTTTTCTTCACGTTTTTGCCATTTTTTATTTATTTATTAGTTTATGTTCATTAACACACATTCAAACCACATTCTTTAAATTCACAATTATTTAAGAATATATTTACACAACACTACCTTAGTTCATGAGTGAAAAAGAAAGAGACATATTAAAGAGGTTAGAGATTAAGAGAGGAAAGAGGTGTTCTAACGATCAAAATAGGTGTTCTAACGATCAAAATAGGTGTTCTAACGATCGATCCTTATAATATTGAGCATGAATTATTATATCACATTTTGAACAATCTCTTACACAATCTTCTGATCGATTTTATCGACGCTTGAAGTGAGTATCATTGACCTACTGAAAAAGTAGGGATAGGTTTATGGGATTGTACCAATATGTTGCTGGTATAGTATATTATAGTATCAAAATATATATTTTGATCTTCAAAACACCACATTAGCTTACAGATGAACAACACCACATGACCAGTTATGGCTTTGAAGAATCAATGTAAAAATATTTCTTTGATGAAAAATGGAACTAGAGAGATGTAATGCACAACTTTTTGTTCAAAATAAAAACAAATAATAAATAATAAAGGACATTTAGTTTCAAATTTCTCAATGTCATATTTGCTCCTAATTGCAGCATCTAACAACTTTAGCATGCTATCAGCATTAATATTAATTAGATTTGATAAGAGCATCGATAAATCTCCTACTGGAACAATTATTCGAAAAACAGCAGCTCAGTGGCTCTTCAAGATCTAAAGAAGAGGTACCATTTTTAGTTGGTTTAATGTGTTCTATATTTGCTCCTATTTTTTTTTTTAAAGACTGTCATTTTTTAATTGACATATAGATTAAGATTTTATTGCTAAAGCTGTGTACCCAAATGTCATCCTACAAAAGAATTTATCATTGAAGAAGACTTTTTTTTTATGATATAAGTGTTAATAACATATTTTGCTACATCCATAGTACAATGAGCTCTATACCGACCGAAAACAAGTGCATTTTAGATTTTCATAATGATTACGCACTGCCTCGATTTGATCCATAAATAGTTGCTTAAAAATTATTATGATTAAAATCTGCTTCATCAAAGTGCATAAAAGGACTTTTATACATTCAATGGTATACCATTGAATTACACTTATGTTGGGCCTCATGTACAAGACAACTTTTTAGGGAATATGTTAGTTGGGATGAAATGGATTTGTTGTCATTATGGTTAAGTAAGTCTTTCAGGAAACTTTCTGTCAAATTTTACAATTAATTGCTTAGTCTTTTTCTAACTTTTTAATTATTGGATGCTTAATATGAACTGTAGGTTTAAATGATAAGGCGTCAAAAATAAAAATGACATACAAAGTCAAGTTGGCAGTGAAATGCTACTTTCGAGTCATATTTTAATTCGCTCCACATACAAAAATAATAATGATAATGAATACTTGTATTTTTCTTTTGTAGCAATTAAAAGAATATTTCTTCTTCTCTGAACAATCTCTTTTCTTCTATTAGAGTATAGTTTAGTTAACAATATACAATTTCATTTATTTCTCTCAAAACATGTATAATGTATTATTAAATGTTCTATGAATTACTTTAGTGTGAATATGATATGCATAAAGTGCTTTTGTTAATCAACAACTCATATAACATGAATAATAGCTCATATAACATGGATAATTATCACGGGAGCAGCTTGGGTCCGATGCCCATCGGATCCAAAGTGGGTTCGATGGGCTCTATCACCGTCCGATTTGCTTTAAGATTCACGCTAGAACTTTCGCGGCTTCTTTAATTTATGTGCGCACGGATCTTAAAGTAGATCGGACAGTGATAGAGTCCATCGAACCCACTTTGGGTCCGATGGACATCGGACCCAAGCTGCTCCCAATTATCACTGCCGAAGCAGAGCGAGGTATTTTCCTAGTGAATATTAAAATGTTAAAATGGAGCGTAGATTGTTGTAGATCTTAACGAACCTAATGTAGGTATGATAGGCATCGATCTACTCCGCAGTCTTGAATTAATATAATTTATTATAAAGAATCTTGTCATATCAAAGAATGCATAGATTACAAATTTTGTTTTTTTTAATGATGATGCTGGAATGAATTTGTTTTTATCCATATGCCGCCAAAATAAATACTAAACTAAAACCAAAACCTCTTTTACATTTGGAAGCTTTGAGCCTGTGAGAGAGAGATTCGCTTGTACCGTCAGATCAAAGAATCCTCCACGTGTTGAATTTTCAATGGAGCAGTGATTCTCAATTCGTACGTACAATTGGAGAAGATCCGGTATCTGGTGGGACAATCAATCTATCCAAGGAGGACATTTTACATTTATTATTCTCTCTCTGTCTAAAGTACATGTCATTACTCATTTCTTTTCCCCCACCGGGTCCACCACTCGAGTTCAGATACAGTGCGGTACCTTACAGTATAGGATGACATCTAGATCGTCCATCTTAATCTGGAACGAATCTCAAAGCAAAGCCATAATGAGGGTAACGATTTTAACAGAGCATTTTTTACTTCATGCAGCCCATGAACTGTAGAATCAAACAGTGGTCCATATGGTTCGTGCGCTCTGTTAATATATTTACCACATCGGCGAATATTCTACCGTGTAGAATGATATCTGAAGCGTTCATCTTAACCTGGCACGAATCTTAAGCGAATAGGAGTTAATCTACGCTGTAAGGTACCGCAGGGATTCTTTTTCTCCTTTCTCACTGTCTTCTTCTTGCTTCTCTCCTTATCCATTTCCCCACACCTTTTTCTTCTTTTCTCAGTGCTATGTACACTCACTAATTACAAATACATCCCAAAACTATAACACAATTACAAATTCCTTTCCTTTTCTCTTTCTCTCTTCTCGGTTACTGATTCCTGCTCACTCAATTAGTCAATTTGCTCGCTAGTAAATTCAATCATATTAATAGTATTTCATCTTTGTTAAAACCCTTTCCTCTCTCTCTCTCTCTCTCTCTTCTTCTTCTACTTGAATTATTTGTGAAATTTGTGAAGAAAATGGCGGAGATGAAGCCAGAGGAATTCATGTATCGTCCCATGGATCAGTTACAAGGTTTAGAGTATTGCATCGACTCCAATCCCTCTTGGTGTATGTTTACTTTTCATTTTACTTTCTAATTTGTTACCAATTGAAGAAAAAAGGTATGAACTTTGTGTAAAAATTTGTGAATTTGTAAAAATTGCAGTGGAAGCAATAGCTCTGGGATTTCAGCACTATGTACTATCTTTGGGTACAACAGTGATGATACCAACTATGCTTGTTCCTCTCATGGGTGGTTCCGATGTGAGATTTTTTATTTTATTTTTCATTTTTGTTCTTTAATAATTGGAAATAATTCAAGCAAAACTTCACTTGGAAACATAAATTTTTGGGTGATTTTTTTTTTTCTATTTAAAGTAATTCTTAGTGAATAAATGTGCAGGGTGACAAGGCAAGAGTTGTACAGACACTGTTATTTGTAACTGGTATAAACACTCTGGTACAAACCTTAGTTGGTACCAGGCTTCCAACTGTGATAGGTGGTTCATTTGCATTTGTTGTACCGATTTTATCAATAATTAGAGACTCCTCTCTTGCTAATATATCCGAAGACCATCAGGTGACTTCTCTCTCTCTCTCTATCTATCTATCGCTCTATCTCACTCAGTGAAATTTGTTTTCAAAATTTGAATTGTCATTTGTAATTTTGTGTACAGAGGTTTCGTGCAACGATGAGAGCAACACAAGGTGCCTTAATAATCTCTTCTACAATTCAAATAATTCTCGGATTTAGCCAATTATGGGGTATTTGCTCGAGGTACATCTATTTTTCTGAATTTTTATTTATCTCACTAACTTCTTATGACTAAAAAAAAAAATTTGCTGTGCCTTAGACTCTCATCAGTTTCCATGGTGTCATCTAAACAAACTGAGTTTCTTTATTTTGCATTTAAGCCCCAAACTCTAGTTTTGCAATCCCAACCTCATTTTTTCTTTACAATTTTTTTATAAAGCACTATCAAGTTTGTTTATTTTTTTGTGGTTGATTGATAGATTCTGAAATTTTGCATATTTAATTGCAAAAATTGGAAGTTTGGTGGCAGAAGTGCAAATAAAATAAGACTATGGATCCAAAGTCTCAATCTTTTCGCTTTCTTGTTATAACTAGTTGAAATTAGTGCATTTTCTCACAAGAAATATTGACCAATAATTTAACTACTGCTATTTTTATGTGATTATTTCAATTTTACAATTGGATATTTTTTACGAAACCCAATTAATTTTTTTTGTGGAATATATTGAAATGGTGATGGGACATCTTTGACCAGACTAACCAATCATTAGTTGCTATAAGCTATCCTTTTTTAGGGGCTTTGGCACCACATCTTTAATTGTGTTTCTCACATTTTGTAAAGGCGGCATCTTTATTTATTAAAGAAAGTGCCACATTTTATATACTTCCAAAGGGTACCTATTATTCTGAAAATGATGTGCTGGAATATTTCAATCTTAATTTTTCATATGCATGTTTATTACTATTATTATTACAATAATGATACCAGTAAAAATAATATGCTAAGCAGTATAATTTCTTTTCTTCTTTTTTTTTTCAGATTTTTCAGCCCGTTAGGAATGGTACCAGTGGTAGCACTGGTTGGTTTTGGCCTTTTTGACAGAGGATTCCCTGTGGTACCACTTTTACACTTTTACCCCTCTGCACATATTTTTTACATATTTGCACCTTAATTGTGGGGACCCTGGTATTTATTATTTGGTACACATGTTTACTATATAACCAACATGGTCTATTTAATATGGTTGTTTCCTCTTGTCCTTTTGTCATTCAAAATAGACCCTTTCTTTCTTCTCTCCATTTTGCCTGAAATGGAGAAGTCCATTATGATATATAATTTCTCCATGAAAATACCAGGCTGGAAGATGTGTCGAGATTGGTGTTCCCATGATTATCTTATTTGTTGCCTTGTCTCAGGTTTGACATTTATCTCTTTCTATATTCATACATAGAATATGCATATAAATACATAAATTTTCATCTAATTGTAATTTTTTTTTATTATTCTAGTATTTCAAATGGATTCACACAAGGCACTTACCGATTTTGGAGAGATTTGCATTGCTAATATCAATAGCCTTTGTATGGGTATTTGCTCTTATATTAACGGCCGGTGGTGCATATAAAAACCGGCCTTTGCATACACAAATTAACTGCCGTACCGACAAAGCCAACCTCATCTCTTCAGCCCCTTGGTTAGTTTCTATTATACTCTAATTCATCTTTCTATCTTCATATCCTCTTAACTATATTCAAAGTTCAAAGAGAAACCGTTCAACATGACCTCCATATAAAAATGTACTTGCAAACTAAATTTTACATTTCTTAGAATTTCTTACTATTTTTTTAGATGAGTAGAATATAACTTTTGAATGGTCTAGAAGTTTTGGCTAAAGTGATTTTGTACCTATCTAAAAAAATAGTAAATAAATTCTAAAAAATGCAAAAATTTGATCTACAATTACATTTCAATATGAAGATCATGTTGAACGGTTCAGATTGACTATTTGGACTTTGAAAACGAAGATATTGATCCATAGTACAGACCGATCCGCGCTATGCATAGTACCATAGCCTCACTCATTTTGTTAAAAATTTTCATCTCGCTTCATTGCTTGATTGAATCTTTTATATTTTCATGTTAACTGTGCAAATATAATTATATACTAATGAAATGATATGATTGTGAACTATTGAAAGGATAATGATTCCCTACCCTCTTCAGTGGGGTCCACCAACCTTTGATGCTGGACACTGTTTCGGCATGATGGCTGCTTCTATAGTTTCTATGGTGGAGGTACTTCTTTTTTTATTTGAACAATTATTAATTTTTTTCCTTTTTTTTTTGGTTTTCACCCTTTCTCTTGGACCTAATATTTTGTTTAGTCAACTGGAGCATTTAAAGCGGCAGCTCGACTTGCCAGTGCAACTCCACCTCCAGCACCTATCTTGAGTCGAGGCATTGGCTTCCAAGTAGGAATTTTATTTCCTCTTTTTTATATTTATTTAATCATTTTTCTTAATTAGTTCGTTTCACTTATGTTTAATTTATTTGTTTATAAAATTTATGGTAGTATCTTTTTATTTAATTATATAAATAAAATAGGGATTGGGAATTCTAATAGATGGGCTATGTGGTTCTTTAACCGGCTCTACTGTCTCCATGTGAGTACTATTTTGATTACTGATAGATTTTATTGTGTCTGACATAGAATCAAATGTTTACTCTCTCTCTCTCTCTCTCTCTCTCAAACTTTTGTATACTCTAACAGAGAGAATGTGGGCCTTCTTGGATCAACACGTGTGGGGAGTCGTCGGGTTATACAGATTTCGGCTGGTTTCATGATTTTTTTCTCCATTTTAGGTAGAGTTTATTTCCACTTAAAACTTGAAGTTTCTTATATTTTTCCCCTGAGGGACATTTTGGTAAATTTGAACTTTTCAAGAATCTGCTTCAGAGTTGCACACTTGATTCTATTTTTTTTATAGGCAAATTTGGAGCCTTGTTTGCATCGATACCTTTCCCGATATTTGCCGCGGTATATTGCATTCTCTTTGGAATTGTTGGTAAGTTCTTATCATAAATTTCTCTCTGGATTTGTTGGAATTAAATGTAAAATCTTCATGTATAGTTACATTAATCATTGTTTTTTTGTGCTTTTAGCGGCGGTGGGACTCTCTCTGTTGCAATTTACTAACATGAATTCGATGAGAAATCTGTTTATTGTTGGTGTATCGCTCTATCTTGGATTATCGGTTCCGGAATACTTCAACCGGTACACACTATCCGCTCAGCACGGGCCTGCTCACACCAAAGCTGGATGGGTATGATAATTTTCTCCATTTGACCTTCCTTTTTACAAAAATATCAATTAGTTTGCATTTGGGTTTACTTCTTTATTTTCCCCAGATATTGCTAGGTACCTGAATTTCACTGGGGAATTTCTTATTTTTCGAAACCGGAAAAGAGTTTGCACATACCAGAAATAGGATAGTCAACAAAATTCCTCTCTTCAATATACTGTACTGATAGTATATTGAATGATGCTATGTTACTATGCATAGCATATTGATCCGTACTATGGATCAATATTTTCATTTTCAAGGTCCAAACAATCAATCTGAGTTCAACATGTACTTGTAGATCAAATTTTATAATTTTTTATAATTTTTTCTATTTTTTAGATAGGTAGGAAATCACTTGATCTTTCTACCTATCTTAAAAAAAAAGTAATTTTTTAAAAAAATGTAAAATTTAGTCCGCAAGTCATGAAAATGATGTTGAATGGTTTAGATCGACCGTTTGGATTTTGAAAACGAAAATATTGATCCGTAGTACGGACCAATCCCCGCTATGTATAGTACCGTAGCCCCAGTCATTATAGTCATTATAAAGAAATTCTTTAGCTCGGCATCAATACTATAATGCTGCGAGGATTTTGATATTATATGTAGTTTGCATCCTTAAATCATAGTTGTTTTGTATACAGTTTAATGACTGGCTTAACACGACATTTGCCTCGCCACCAACAGTTGCATTAATCGTGGCCGTGGTTTTAGACAACTCATTGGAATTTAGAGGGGCGGGGCGGGACCGGGGCATGACATGGTGGACCCCGTTTCGCACTTACGGAGGTGATAGCCGAAATGCGGAGTTCTATGGATTGCCATTCAATATGGGTCGTTTCATTCCTAACTATAATTTCAGATAGAGTTATTGGTATTTGTTTTGTACATAGAATTAAGGTTCAGTTAATTTGATGCTTTTGTAACTCTTGGAGCATTGAACTTGTTAGATGATCTGTTTGAATGTTGACAATATACAGAGGTTTCAAAATAAAAATGACATGAAAAATTATGGCAAATAGTAATTTTTTTTTATGATTACAACAAAAAATTTAGCATTACAGGACCCCAGCATATAACTACAACAAAAAATTATTATTTTTTTTTCCATACAAGTTTCTGTAAACAATCAAGTGAACTCATTTTTTTCCATGTCTTTAGTTTGTCCTTAGAGAATTCAATGTTTTTAATTTATTACTTAACTATATATTACAAATGGTTTATATATATCCAGTGACACTGTTTGATATAAAATTGTAACGATATAATAAATTGCAGTCATTTTAATTAATAGTACACTTAATAGTTCACAACAAATTCTCTTAAAAACCATTATTCAACAACATATATTTTAGTATCTTACCCTAACACATTATTAGGATTTTTTTTTCCAAGAATTAACAAATAAAGTTCGTCCAACAATAAATCCATATAACATAAATAATGGGGTGCCTAATTAAATATTGCATGTTGAGGCATTTGGAACAAATGTTTTAACTAAATTGGTGATCTATTTTGTTAGGTATGCGATTCAAAAATTCATCTAATACATATATATTTCTTAAAAGTTTCAACACTTCAAGTTCCATGCAAAAATTGTTGTGTATTCTTTTTTGAAAAATATCACCATGTCTATTAACCATCCAACTCCAACTCACATATGAGTTTCCCGTCATATATAATTGTATTACCTTTCAACAATACTCGTGAATTAACTTTTTATATTATCAATATATATAGTTGCATTTGAATAATTTTAGAAAACCAACATCTTTTGCTCCATATGTGATTTATTTGAAAAAAAATATTTAATTTTTGTAACAACTTATATATATTGTATAAAATAAGCTAATTGTTGCATAAATCAATTTTTTTTATTGAAAAACCTTCGCAAAGGCTGCGAAATCATGAGAGGAATCAAACTCTTAATCTTGGATAACCAATAATCTTAAGATTTTTCCTAACCAACTGTGCTATCTTGCCTTTCTCTACAATCAATTAATATTTAGAATGACATAAAAGATTTACCAAGAATTTAGTTTATTGAGGACATTTATTTATTAAGATAATAGAGAAAATCAACATCATTTTAATGATAATCATATAATATATTTTAAATTAATTAGTTTTTTTCTGCTATATCCAATCAATACTAAAGTAGTGCATATAATGTTCCAAAAAAACCAATAACATATTAGACTGCAACATACATAATTTTCTAGTGAAATATAATAACAAAAATTTACAAAATTAACGAGATTGTAATCCCGATAATAATATTGTTCATAGTTATTAGATATATCACATATATGTAATCCTCCTTCTCAACCAAAATTTTTTTTCTACTCTTATCAGCACAAACAAAAAGATGTCAGAAACTATAATCGTATTTTGTGCAAGTACTCACATATATGACTCCATCATACCAATAACAATGCCCTTATGATAATCAATTCAAACATAATTTAATTTAAAAATTAACAAAAGGAATAAGATGAATTAATCATTAGTGTTTATTTTTTCTATTTTTTCTAAGCTAAAAGAAATGATTATACAAAAAGATTACGTGAAAGAAACACTGACTGTAAAATTTTAATTTTTGTTTGATGTGGCAAATGTTCAATATTATGTTTAAAATATAAAAAATTTGTTATGCTTTTTGTTGAATTATTTGTTAATCGTATTATTTATTATTGTATGCATCTTTGATGTTTCGAAAGAAATATTTATGTCTGAATGTTATTAGTAATATGGTTTTTTTTTTGAGGTGGAGGGGAACTGCCTATTAATCATATATTAATAAGAAAATATCATTAAGAAGTGTTTTTTTTTAAAAGTATGAACTTATAGACAAAAACATATACTATTTTATACATATCTAGAAAAGTCCAAATTATTAATCACATAACAAGATCCAAAA